>CM053769.1:230397879-230434868 GCA_028658325.1 Potorous gilbertii | reverse complement strand
GATAGAAGAGAGGGCAGATTGGTGATAGGGGAAATTAGACTGCTCAGTGTACTGGGGGGAGGGGGGAGGGGACAAATGGGGAGAAAATTTTCAACCCAAAATTTTGTGAAAATGAATGTAAAAAGTTAAATAAATAAATTTATATATAAAAAAATTACAAAAAAAATAAAATAATTCTGGTTACTTAATGTCTTCTATTATTAAAAAAATGAATGGGATATCAAAAGTATTTAATGAGATAGAAGAAGATTCATATAGTGCTTTAAGGTTTGCAAGGCACTTTACAAAAATTAGTTCATTTCATCCTCATTCTTACCCTATAAAGTAGGTGCTCTTATTATTCCTATTTTACAAATGAGAAAACCCCATCCAAGCGAGGTTAAGTTACTTTTTCAGGGTCGCACAGCTAGGAAGAGCCTGAGGTCAGATTTTAACCCGTAGGTCTTCTTGACTTTAAAGTCCAGCCCTCTTTACTGAGCCACCTTGCTCTAAATAAAAAGGAGGTAAACTGAAGGAAATAAGCACTTTCTTAGTATGTGCAAGGCACAGTGTTAAGTTCTGGCAAGACACATACAAGCAAAAAAGATGTTCATTACACTTAAGTTGATTACAATCTAATTGTGGAAGATAATGTAAATCCAGGAGCTGGAAAGGAGATAAAGGTGGCAAAGGGGAATGTAACCAGCTAGGAAACTGGTTTTGAAGTCTAGAGGAATTCAAAAATAGGATCAGGAGGGAAAAGAAGGCAGACAGCTTATGTTCCTTCACAAAATGGAAGTGTCAAGAGGAACTCATCAATGTCAGAAAAAGTTTGACAAATAAAAAGAAAGGCATCTGACATACTTTACGGTTATAAGGAAGCCATTTTCACTAATTCCAAAGCAGCTCAAGTGTATGCTGCTAATATACAGAATCAATTTTCTGGGCATGTTTTACAGGGATAAAATTTAATAAAATTGTGTTGTCTTTAGATATGTAATTTTGTTATTTAGTTGTTTTAGTCACATCTGTTTCTTCATAACCCCATTTGGAGTTTTCTTGGCAAAGATACTAGAGTGATTTAACTATTTCCTTTTCCACCTCCTTTTACAGTTAAGGAAACTGAGGCAAACAGGGTTAAGTGGTTTGCCCACGGTCACACAGCTAGTAAATGTCTGAGGCTATATTTGAACTCATGCCTTTCTGACCATAGGCCTGGCACTCCCTGCACTGCACTATCTAGCTACCAGTAGGCATGTACATTTAGCGCTACTATCATAATGGTTTTCTCAATAATGCCTTCAAAGATTTGTGGCTAAAATTAATTAAGCAGCACAAGGGAGCAATTAACATACTCAAGAGTACCGCAGACATGTAGAATTTTAAAATGAGAAATGACTTTGAAGATTTATTCTAACTCAATCATTTTACAGTGGAGGAAACTAAGGCCCAGAAAGAAAGTGGTTCTCCCAAAGACTTTCCAATGTAATGGAAATTCAGAAAGTTAAATTACCCTTTCCAGGCTAATTGAACTCCATTTGAGTAAAGCATCTGAATTAAGGCTATCTGTAAAAGACCTCTATATATGTCTTTCCTATTTGAAATGGTGTTTAATTTATAAGATCTAACTATCACCTGGCAGGAAGTAAGGACCTCAGGAAATGAGTTAATTGCAAGGCATGCTTCTCTAGGAACCCAAAGGTAAGCAAGATAGAGGAAATAAGACATATGAAAAATTTAGGGGACTGCTTGTTAGGGGATTTGGAGATTGAGAGAATGGGGGGACACACCTAAAGGGAAAATGATGGTATTATATGTTGAGAAGCACAAAAGACAAGCTACCTCTTTATTTCTGTAATTCATCACTGAGCAGAGTTAATTGGTACTTGGAAGACAATGAGCAATCAATCCATGTTCCAGACAAGTTTCTTCAATGATCCCTATTGTCCACCTAGGGGTTGATAATCTCCGAAGAAGGCATCACTGCAGCTGCTCCATTCACCAGATTTTTAGCCTATGTAGAAACAGTCACAGGGCGCTATAATTTGTTAAACTCCTGTACTTGGGTTTTGTTCCATCAGTGAAGTCATTGGGTGCATGAAATTCTCTTTTAAACCAATAACTGACCTATGAGGGTGATGGTTAAGATGAAAAAGAGTATCAATGAATACTAAGTAACAAATGTTACCAGATAATTTTTGTATTACCAAATATTTATTCGTCAATAAAACCTTCAAATCGACATTGACCATTTGCCATCATTTGCGTACCAGAGTCATCTGTGTATATGTTTATCCACTGTGCCTGGGTGTTCCTGTCACCCTGACGTAGCCCATCCCAGAGATGCAAAATCTGAAGAAAGGCAAGCAAAAGAACTTACATTTGATTCTGTTCATTCATATTGTTTTTTGTCCAATTCATTGAGATTACGTTTGTATATGCTTTTATGACTCAAGGCCATTTCTACCAGATATTGCCATAGATTTAGCGGAAGATATTTCCTGAGGAATTTGGAATCAGGTTAACTCATAGTTTCTTCTGCATTTCTTTTATTTTTTGCTCCCTCAAATTCTAGGCAAAGACCACTATAGTAATCAGTATGACTGTTTCATGGTTAATTACCTAGATTCTGAGCATTTTCACTGGCTGTCCCTCATGCTTGGAATTTTCTCCTTTCTACCACCTTGTTTCCTGGTTTACTTCAATTTTCAGCTAAAATCTCACCTTCTATGAGAAACCTTTTCCTGTTCTTTCTTAATGCTAGTAGTTTCGTGTTGTTGATTATTTCCAATTTATCCTGTTTATATCTTGTTTGTCCATAGTGGTATGAATGTTGTTCCTCCCATTAGAGTGTGAACTCCTTGTGAGCAGGAAATGTTCTGTTTTTGTTTTTTGCCTTTCTTTCTATCCCTAGTATTTATCATAGTGACTGGCACATAGTAGAAATTTAATAAATGCTTTTTTACTTGACTTGACTAGCCTCCCTGAAATATTGGAAGTATCAACCTGGGAGCATGAAATTCAACACATTCTATAATCTGTAGCTTTTGCCTAACAAAGGAAAATTTTAACAGGGCAGTTAGGTAGTACAGTGGATAGAGTGCTGGACCTGGAGTCTGGTGGACCTGAGTTCAAAACTAGCCTCTGTCATCCTATAGCTCTGTGTCCTTGGGCAAGTCAATTGACCTCTTTCTGCCTCAGTTTCCTCAAAAGGAGATAATGGTACATATCTCCCAGGACTGTGGTTAAGAACAAATGAAGTATTTGCAAAGGGTTTAATACAGTGCTTGGCACATAGTAGGCACTTAATAAATGCTTGTTTCCTTCTGTCTTTTCTTCAAGACACATTAATTATTACTATTTAATGAGTTGCCAACTATTATTGACTCTAACTCTACATCTCTTTCTTCTTATCAGTTATCTCTAATTAAAAGACCACCACTGTAGGTCAAGAATTTAACCCTTCTCACTTGACCAACAGTTTGTAACAGCTCCTTCCCTCAAGTCCCTCCTTTTTCCAATATATCCTTCACACAACTGCTAAAGTGTTTATCCTAAAATTTGTGAAACTTCTGACCTTGTCATTCATTCCTCTGCTCATGAAACCATAGTGGCTCCCTATTGCTTCTCTGATAAAATATGAACTCATTGACTTTGCATTTAAAGCTCTCCAAAATCTGGCCTAGTCTACCTTACCATGCTTAATTGGTGGGACTTCTTTCAAATCCTCTTTGTTCTCCTCAACCTGTCCTCCCTGATACTTTCATACATGAAATTCCATCTCCTAACTTTTTGTGCAGGCTCTCCTCCAGACTTGGAACACACTACCTCTGACCACTAGAATACCTCATTAGCTATAAAGTTCATTTCAAGTTCCAACTCCTCTCAAGTTCTTTCCTGAGGGTAGCATTTTTAAATGCTCTTCAGCAAATAATTTTGCATTTATTTTTATAAATTTATACACGTACACATCTTCCCCCTCCCAATAAAATGTAAGCTCCTTGAAGGCAGGAGCCATTTAAACTTTGCATTTTTATTCTCAGCATTTAAGATAATAGCAGAAACACAATATATAAGTTTAGTAAATTCTAGTTGAAAGAATGAATAAGTGATAGGTACTGAAGAGTTAAAGATATAAATAAGACAAGGTGTCTGCTTTCAAAGAGCTCACAATTTAACCCTTGAGGTTAACAAGCCTCGGACGTAATCACAGAAAGTAAAGAGCAAGTAACAAGGTGTTAAGCTAACTCTAAAACTATAAAGAGACACCTCCACATTATATCACTCTCCTAAGTGTGAGGGGGTTTCCTTGATTGAATAGGAAAAGGTTTACCATATTCCTGATAGTCTCTTAAACCTGATTTTACCAACGCTGTCATCATTCGATCCCTGGAACAACTTTTTGGAGTGCTCTCCTATACCACATTATATTGATCATGGAAGAAGGAGATGGGGAAGGAGATTTTTTTCCCCCTTCCCCAAAGTCCCAGTGGTGGAGCTATTCACCTAGGATAGGAATGGGGAACCTGTGGCCTCAAGGCCACATGTGGTTTTCTAGGTCGTTAGGTACAGCCTTTTGACTGAGTCCAAGTTTTACTGGACAAATCCTTCTATTATAGGGATTTAGTTAAAGTGCCACACTGAGGGCCTCATGTGTCCTCAAAGTCACAGGTTCCCCACCTCTTTCTAGGAAGAGATAATCTTCCAAAAGTTTGAAAGTTTGTCTGTTTAGTAGAGTTTGAGGCACATCTGATGAAGTATAAACACATACTCTCTGAATACAGGGAATCTATGACTTGAGAAAGGGAGCTATCCTTAACTAGGTTTTCAAGGATTGTACCTAATGGCAGCAAAAAAAGATTTCCGACCATGGATTTAAGAGAAAACAAACCCTAGAAACTGAGAATCAAACTTCAGAGAGGAGTAACAGCCAACACTTCAAATGAGCAACATACCAAAGAGAGATCCTGCACCAAGGGGGTGCTATATCAAGATTACTTTAGATCAAAAGGGACATTGAGCTATTTGGGTGAAGAAAGAAAGGAAACGAGGGAGGAATAGAGGGAACAAAGGATTTATAAATTTCTTTGTGCAAAGCACTATACTAATCTCTAGGGATACAAACAGAAAATTTTAACAGTCCTTGTTCTTAAGGAGCTCATATTCCAAGGGGAAGGCTATATGAAGGTTTCATCTGAAAAAAAGGTATTGTGTTTCCTATAATGCAATGACAAAGAAAATGTCAATGCTTCTTTAGTGTCATTCACACTGATCAAATCATTTCAGTTTCTGATGTTGAATGATTTGATAATACCAAGGCTTTGGTGGCAAGGACTTTATTTTATGGGCCTTAAGGCCTTAAAAACTATAATATTATATTATTATATTATATTATAAGGCCTTAATAACTATCACAGTGGCAGGTAGCAACTGTTAGACTACATGTCCATAAAGGTTGTTTCTTAGCATGATGACTGAGGACACTGGGCTGGAAACATTGTAATTCAGCGTGCGAGGCTATCTCCATCAATATCTGAGGGAAGAGGGTGTTTAAGTCTGTGGTAGTGGTGGCAGTGGTTTGACTTGTCTGGCACATACTGTCTTTCCCTCAAAATGCCTTGCAACTTCAGCTACATTAGCCTGTCTACCCTATAAGTAGAAGACTGTGGAAATGATTGGCCCCTTCTCCACACAAGCTATTTCCCTAGATAGTAGTTGTAGATTCCCTACGTATGTGTAGGGAATTGAAATCTAATTTTGTGTCCACTTTTTGTATTGATGCCATTTGTTCTTTGTGGGAAACTGTGTCCTAGGTATATAGGGAAAATTTTTATAGGTACTATTTTTTTTTACTATGCCATCATAGTAAATAAATACTTTTGTTAAGAAATAATTGCATCTATTGGTTGACTGTTGATTGGAAATCTCTGGTGGGGGCTCATGATCCATAGTTTTAGAAATGAAGATTCACAGAATTTACCTTGAATCTTTAAGAGCAGATGCTTCCTTACCTCAAGTGGTAGGATACCACTTGAAAACCTCTGAGTAACTTTCAGGAGCTACCTCAGAGTTTATGCTACATAACTAAGCATAGCACAAAATGAATCTAATAAATGTCTAAGAAAACTACCGAAAAAGTACTATGCAAAGTCCAAAGAGGAAAAGATACTTCTTACTTAGAGAAATTACATATTTTGGAAGAGGACCCATTTGATCTGAAACTTGAATGCCTAGAAGGATTTCATTAGGTGAAGAGGAATAGGAAGACTTGAGGGGATGAGTGAAGGAAGATATTCCATGAATAGACAACATGATGGGAAAAGGTCTAAAGGCAAGACAATTTGAGGTTTATGGAAGACATAATGAGTGTTCCAAATTGTCTGAATGTAGAGCATATGTAGTATGAGATAAAGTTGGAAATATAAAGTGGCTCTAGACTGCAAAAGGTCTTGAATGCCAGACTAAGCAATTTGGATTGCATTCAGTAATCAATTGATACCAAGTAAATACACTGATAGAATAATGAAATTATTAGATATGTATATAATGGATATCAATCTGGTAACTATGTGCAGTACATATTGAATGGAATGAGACTGGAGGCCAGAAGACTGGTTAGGAAGCAACCAAAAGAGTCCAGGAGGGTAATAATGCAAGCAGGTACAAGAGAAGATACATCAGGTATAGAGAGTAGGGAACAGATGGGAGTGATGTAGAAAAAGAATCAACAAAATCTTGTAACTTAATAAATGGGATGAGTAGGGAAGAGGGGGGTGGCAAAAAAAACCCAAGGTTTAGAATATGAGTGACTAGAATACTGGTGGTGTCTCTGATAGAAAAGAGTAATCTGGAATTAAGATCAAGTTTAGAAGGACCCATAAACACACAGAAAGAAAGAAAGAAAGAAAGAAAGAAAGAAAGAAAGAAAGAAAGAAAGAAAATAAGAAATGAGTAAGAACACCAGTTGTCTAACTCAATGTTTTAACTACACAATTCAAATCAATTTGATTGGCCAGGGTTTTCACTTTATAAGTTCATGAATAAAAGCAGAGTTTACTAAATAGTCTCACTATGGGTTAGAATAGTTAATGCAGCTTCTAAGGAATCTTAACCAGGTTGTAATTTAGGTACTAGGAGAATTCAGCTCAGGAAATAAGGCAAAAAATGTTACTGAGCCACACAGGTATTTGTCCAGGTGACCATTTTGAATGGAAGTACAGTATTTCAGAGTTGTAATGGATACCAGTGATATCCATGGGTGGAAGCCATATCCACAAAATAAGTCTTTCTATGACATACCTGATAAGAAATCACACAGCCTTTCCTTAAAGATCACCATGGAAAGGAAACTCACTATCTTCAAAGATATTCCATTTCATTTAGGGGGTGGTTGTAATTGTTAGAAAATTATTCCCTTACATCACACAAAAAAAAGTTTTCTTGTTGGAATTTCCACTCAATTGTACCTGGTTTTCTTCTCTAAAGCTAGAAAACAAATACAACTCCTGGTCTGTATGATCACCCCTCAAATACTTCAAAATAGTTCGCATATTTCCTCCTAAGTCTTCTATAGGTTAATCATCTTTAATTCTTAAAAATAATCCTCATATTGCACAACTAGAGGCCCTTTACTATCCTTGTAACAATCTACTGAAAATTCTTCAGTTTATCAATTTCATTTTTTTTGTTTTTTTGGAGAGGGGAAGGCAAGGCAATTAGGTTTAAGTGACTTGCCTGAGCTAGTCACACAGCTAGTAAACACCAAGTGTCTGAGTGTCTGAGGCCAGATTTGAACTCAGGTAGTTGTAATGGTAATTTAAGTTTAATGGTGGGGGGGTAGGGGGAGAGTTAAGGATCTCCCCGCTCATTAATAGGCCTCAATGTCTTTTATTAATTTCTATTGAGGCATTAGGGCAGAGGGTCCTGCCCTCCAGCTCTGAAAAGCATATAAATGCTCTGAGGTGAGGTTTTACTTTGGAGCTTATTTTTTTGGAAGAAGGTTTGTGGGTCACATGAGGCAGGCAGTGATTTTAAGAAGCCCCCTAGCTTTGAAAACCCTGAAGTTGGTGATTCTGTCTTTGGTAACTATGTATGCATGTAATGGCCAGACAGTTGGATCTGTTTGTTGATCTGTGACGTAGGTATTGTTTATGGATAGAGAGCTAGAAACTCTGTCTATTGGTCTTTATTTCTCTGTATTTTCTCTGAAGTTCAGGGTACTGACTTTTCCCCCTGAACTAAGTGAATGATTGATTAATTAAAGTGCTCGATTAAAGTGGATTTTTGACCCCTCAAAAGTTGCTTTCCTTTTAGGAAAGCAGGTCTAAGAACCTGTACAGCAGGTCCTCCTGTGTATGCTGGGGTCCTTGCTGTTAGACCTCCTGACTCCAGAACTGGTGCTCTATTCACTGCACCACATAGCTGCCCCCAAAATCATTCTTAAGATGCATACCTGTAATTTAACACAACAGTCCAAGCCTGAAAATAGATTATGGAGTTTATAATTGGATCTCCATATTCAGCCCTGGTCTCTATGCTGAACTCATGTTTGGGAACTTTTGGGTATCCAGAATTTGATGTCCCATAGTTACCTGAAATTCAACATCCAAAACTGACTTCATTCTCTTCTCCAATAGAATGAAAGCTTTTGGAGAATGAAGATTCTCACTGTTTGTCTTTGTCTCACTTGTTTGTCATAAATTTAATGATTTATACCCGTCAATGTCATCTCCTGATCTGAACGTTCTTCCTTCTGTAAAGAGACCCATCTTCCAGTCACAAAGGCTTTCATGTCTCTCCTCCCTCTAAGTCATCCTTCAATCAATTGCCAAAGTACAGGTATAAGATCATACCACTCCCCACCTCACCAATAAATTCCATTGGCTCCTGATTAACATTAAGATCAAATGTTTGTTTGATATTTAAATTCTTTCACTACCTTTCACTATTTTTCTACTTTTAATGAATGTTATTTTTTATGCATATTATAGTCCCATTAAACTGTCTTTGTTGTTGCTGACATATTGCATTTTACCTCTCTCTACACTGTTGAACATCCCACATATGTAATACGCTCCTTACCTCCACCACTTAAAAAAAAATTGGTTTCCTTCAAAACCCAACTCAAACACTACCTCCTATATGAGGCCTTTGATGATCCCTCCTTCCAACTGATAGACCCTCCTTCCCCCCCCAAATTAATTGTATGAATTATCTATACATATTTAATATATTTATTTACTTTATACATTCTTACACATGTAAATGCTGTTCTCTTCCCCCCTTTCCCCATCTGCCACACCAATGCAAGCACCATGAAGGATTGGACTGTTATATTTATGTCTTTGTATCCCTAGTAACTAGCACAGTTCCAGGAATATCTTAGTTATTTTTTAAAAAGGAAATAATTGCTAATTGATAAAAATTATAGTTTTTTACTGATTATTCAAATTCCCACAAGAAAAATTAACATCACATGCTCACTCTCAGCTCCCTAAGCCCGCATCATCTTATTTCTGAGGTCACATCCTGACTCTGTAGAGTTATTCCATCAATCTGTAGCCTGCTTCTCTACTTTTGAAACAAAGGGTTAGCTTCTTAAGGCAGTTTATTTATGCTTCCTCATAATGACTTACCAAACTGCCTTGTAACAACTCCTAAAGGTTACCTGAGAAGGAAGTCAGTGTTTGCCTTTGACTCCTGCTCTTAGAAGCCCCTGCAAACATTATTTTCTTGCTTCTTTCTTTAATTTGAGTCTGATTTGCTTCATTGAATAACAGTGTGTTCCACTAAGAATAAACTTCAAAATCTCTTTGGTTTAAGAGTTTACTAGTGTAATTATTAGTATATCTATGAGAGAGGAAGACTGAAGTAGGCTTGGGGATACAGTTGCCATTCATGGTGCTGTGCTAAACTGCTTCATAAAGACCAATCGAAATAATTATTAAGTCACTATAATAATTTTCAGTAAGTGTGATTACATAAGAAAATGAAGAAACATATGTTATATAGTAACAAATCTTAGACTGTATAAATGTTTGCTATTATTATTAAGCAAACTCCCTCTGTGGATGAAGGCAGTTGTGTTAGGGGAGGTGGGAAGAGAAGGGAGGGTTACTTTGTTTTGACACTTATAAAAGGTCCATTGAAGTAACACTAACTCCCTGGCTTCTAGAGGATTACCACATGGTAGTTCACAAAAAGGTTATTCTTCCATCAGCATTTATACCAGGAGTACTTAGAGTATATGGTCCCCCTTCTGGCATTGATTTGTGCTAGGGCCCAAATTATCAATTGGCAAGGAACAAGGCGGCCATTCTAGGCAGTGATGCAATGCAGTGAAGGAGTGTGGGAAATGAATGAGTAGTTTCTCTAGCTTTCCATATCAACAGTTTGGGATCATGCCAACATGTGGACATACTAAAGGCACTGGGTATCATTTTTCTAAACTTTTCCATTTGTGTGCTTTCTCATTAAATCCTTTTGTTTTCAGTAGGGTTCAGCTGCACCTTCACCCTGACCATGTGCATAGTGGGTAAAAAAGAAAAAAAAAGATTTCAGGAGATCAAATGTCTATATGATATTTGCATCAGACCACCTGGCAACTCAATCAATGCCAGATACATGGGGCACTATTGTCAGTTCTATTGCCACCAATATTTCTGGATATCCAATCTATGAACAGATATTATAGATAGTGGGGTGTCTTTAAAAGAGCTCTAAATTTGTAATCAGGGACTTCATTTGAAACCTAGTAATACCACATGTTGCCTGTCTGATGTTTGATAATTCACTTAAAATGTATGGTCCTTGAGGGCAGAGGTTGTTGTTTTTTGTTTTACTTAGCACTTATAATGCTTACCACAGTAGGTGACAAACAGGGAGTATTTCATAAGTGTTTGTTGACTAACTATACCGGGTTTCATATTCTCTATCTTTAAACATGAGAAGTTGAGACTAAATGTCCTCTAGAATCCTTTCCATCTATGTCTATGACCCTGTTATATTCCCTGGAGAAGACTATGGCCCAAGATTGTCACAAGTTCCATAAAGGTATTTTCATGGTGATTCTTTTTTTCTGGCCTGAAGGGTGAAGTTGGTGGTACAAATTATGAGCTAGACCGTACTTTTTATGGGTGGTAGTGTAAGGAGGAGGTGTATACCAATTGCTGATTTTCACAGTACATGGTGCTTCTCCCAAGTGTTGGGAACTGAAGGAAAAGGCCATCAAACAACCCATGTACTATAGAATCCTAGATATGGAAGTAGAAGAGACTTCAGCACAACCTCATTATTTTTGGATAAAAATAGCAATAATAAATAATAACTAACATTTCTATACTATTTTACTGTGTGTCAAGAACAGTGCTAAGTACTTTTACAAGTATTATCTCACTTGATTATTAAAAAAAAAAGAAATGGAGGTCTATGGATAGTTGCCAAACCATCAATCCCTGTCCAAAGAAGTCTTTTAAAAAAAACTTTTAAACTCTTCCTTTAGTTGTTGTGCCTATAGTTCAATCCTTTTTTTCTCTCCTCCCCTCTGCTCTCTTCTCTTTGCTCTTAAAGTTTACATTCCTCTCTTTTTCTTTTCTTCATGGTTCTTTTATTTTACCTTTCTTTTTCATTGTTTTGTTTGTTTTTCATTTTTGTTGTTATTTTTGTTGTGTGTGTATGTGAGAGAGAGAGGGGAGAGAGAGAGAGAGAGAGAGAGAGAGAGAGAGAGAGAGAGAGGGAGAAAGAGAGAAAGGGAGAGAAAGAGAAAGAAAGAAAGAGAGGGAGAAAGAGAAAGAGAGGGAGAGAGAGAGAAAGAGAGAGAGAGAGTCCCTATGTCTGTGGTTATTTGAGGTTCTGCCTTGAAGGCAGTCCTCGAGAGAGGCTCCATCCTGGGTATTGTTTATCCATTTGCCTGAGTTGAATGGTGAAATCATGCACCAGGAACTAATCTCGGAAGGCAACAAACAATGCCATAACCCAGTTGGTGACATAAAATGACAACAAAAAGCAGAGCCAGTGTTCATTTACTGTAAGAGAATAAGCCAGTTCGTCCAAGATTTGTTTTTGGTATCTAATGACTCCTCATTGGAAAATGTTTCATTTCACTGAAAATAAGCCACACCTGGGTTTAGAATCATACCTCCTTCCCTAGAGATCATATCATCTCCTCCTATTATAATACAATTAGGACATAAACAGGGTGCCTGCTCTTTCTCTTTTCTGCCAAAATAGTGATTTACTCAAAGTTTCCCTGCTGGTCTAACAGAATTAATTCAGATTACAAAACTTCCACTCCCACACACCCTGTGGGGAGATGGCTCAGCATGTTCCATTGTCTATTTTGGAGAGGCCCAGGGTAATACCAGTAAATTCCATTTTCAGTCTAGGTAGCTTAGATGCTTCTCACAATCCTGCTGGGACAGGGGACCGTGAGGGCTAAGGCAGTCTGATCCTCTCCTTCTAAGCATTCTAAATCAAACTCCCAAGTGCCAGGGAAAGCATGCCAGAAGAAGAAGGACCAATTTCTAGGTCTGTCAATCTGCTTTTATCCTAGTTCCAAAGATTGTCTCTTAGAGTGTGGACCAAGTATGTGGGGATGAAGGTGCAGTGGAGGGACAGGGAGAAGAAAGAGGATTCAAATTTCTCCTCATGGAGTTAAGTGAGTCTCAGATGTTGCTGACAGTTTATGGGTTAGAGACCAAATCATAATAAAATTTATTTGTTCATGAGGAAAGAAAGGAAAAGAAATGCAAGATTTTTTAGAGAGGGGAAATATAGGAAGCATTTACAAGGGAACTGGAGCTAAGATTATATTTGGAAAGATGAACAATATGGGAAACAGGTATGGAAGGGTCACAGCTGGTTGGCACAATTTGCATGCTTAGATGGTTGTGTGCATGTGTTTGTGTGTGTGTGTGTGTGTGTGTGTGTGAATCTTTTGCAGGTTTGGTGGTGTGGAGTCCCTCAGTCATTTATCTAGGTCTTCTCTCTTGCATTCTCAGTGATGAATTAAGGAGATTATCTGGCAGGAATAATAGCTGAAAAAATAAAGAGATTAAAAATAAAAGGACTGTCTCACTTTTAGGCTATCCTCAGTTGAACAGAATCCATCATCAAATTTGGATGAAAAGAGTGAATGAACCAATATGCCTCAATTACTCAGTCAGTTCCATCACTCCACTTCCCCTGTGCTTACAGGCTAATTCCTGCTTTTTATTACAATTTCCCTCATTTTGAAATTCTCTACACATTTGTCTTCACCTCTTGAAATCCAGTCTCAAATTCTACTTACTCCAGGAAAGATTCCCAAACTATTCTGATTTCCAAAGATTTCTATTCTATGAACCCCTCTTACAGTTATTTACAGTTGGTACCATATCACATGGAATAAATATACTTCTCCCTACTTGCATCATGTGTATGAATCTGACCTCCCCCAATTTTTTTTTCAGCAAGGGCAGGATCCATGCATCCAGCTGTTCTAAGCAGGGAGGAAGGACTTTGTTTCCCTGACCATGATGAATGTTATTTTGGGCACATGGTAGGCACTAAATAAATGTCTCTTGATCAATTGATTATATTTTAAATGGATATATTCAAAAGCAATTCTATATTTATTAAACACCTGCTACATGCAAAACAGAAAAATAGTTACGATACCTGTAGCATTGATGCTTAAAGATAAAATCCACCAAGGATAAATTGTGAATAATTGAATATTTCTTCTCTTAACATTTAAAAAGCCAAGATGATCTAGAGAGGTAATCTCTAGCTCACATGCACACATAGCTCAAACTCTGTTCTCTTCCTCCTAAAGAATATTTCCTTCTCACAAGCTTTTTTGCTGCTTTGATGTGGTAAATAAATCTTGTTCTGTCAGTGCAGATCTCTTGTAATTTTTTCCAAAAAAAATTTGTAAGACTGAACTTTTTTATTTTTGTTCACTACCAGTGATGAGTCAATCATTCTTAACAGCTTCAGGATGCTGGCTGTCTATCACAGAACTCCCTGGAAAGTTACACTAGAGCAAATATTAATGGCCTGGTTAGAGGAAAGTAACTTTGGGGATACAAGAATCAGGTTTCTTTGATGCTTGAAGAAAAATAAGATGCTAGATTTCTGGTTAAAATAATATCATCAAAGATTACAAAAGTGCCCATCTAATATATGAGTACTTCAAAAGAATGTCAAATGATTGATGATGATTAAAAGATCCAAAAATGAAGGCTCAATCCACTAGTCTCTCTATCATAGTCAGAACCATTCAGGCAAGTTGACTCAAGATGAAACCAGGAGCCAGATCAAAGATGATATCAAGATAGATGTGATGACTGTTAAGAAAATCCACAAATGGAAGAATACATAAATGACTGTAGCTGTCATATCCTTACAAATCTATAAGTTATTTGGACCCCATTGTGGGTCTAAAGATGATAAACACAAAATAAAAATAAGAAAAAGGGAAAGATGAGAAGTATGGAGCAGAGGCAACTATGCCAGAGAATGGCATGTTCCTGGAGATGATAGATGTAAACATGACAATAATATGCAGAGCTGTAGATAAAATGTCAATTATCGAGCAGTGGAACAGGTGAAATTCAAGCTATGGACCCACATAGAACTCAACAATGAAAGGGGAACACTTTGAAGTGAAGTCTGATAAAATATAGATATAGTAATAGAGCTGGATGGAAAGCTACCTCTGAAGAGTAGAATTCTGTGCCCTCTTTGGAAAATTTAATGAACAATTCAGAGAAAGTAGAAACTCAGCCCTTTAGAGTCAATGTTATGACCACAGACATATCAAATAACTCTCAGGATTTGAAAGGCACACCACTACCTAAAAAGATGAAATTAAAGGCTTGCCAATAGTTTCTCCTGCATTTTTGATGCAAGATACATCAATGTGTTTCATTCTAAAATAAAGTAACCAGCTTCTCTTGAATATGAACAGAATTTCTAATAAAGTTTTCTAAGCCAAGAAAAAATCCTAAGAGACACTAGCATGCAACTTTCTAGACTTTATTAGTTTTTTTCTGGGAATGCAAATATTCAGAACTTTTAAATTACTGTCTCTAGAAAGTTTGGAGTCAACAACTGTTTCTAAAATTTAAAAAGCCATGATCACATTTACACAAAGAAATCAAAAGAGAAACTATAAATTCATTTAGAAGCATGGGAGCACTCATACTAGAGAAGATTAACCTGCACCTGAGGACATGGTTCGGGCAGGAAATTTATAATGAAGAAACAAGAAAGCCCAAGAAGACTTGAAACCAATACTCTGACTGTGGACTCAAAGGCAGAAGAAATCAAGATTTTTTTCCTATAATGTTGAAGGTGAGTCAAAAGTTAGTAGCACACTAGCCTAAGATGCTCCAGAGGACCCTGAAGCTAACCTCACCCTGTGCTGGAGGGTAGAAAAACTGGAGAATTTGGGCAGAAAAACCACAAGGAGAAGCAGAAACACTGACCAAACATATAAGCATTTAAATATTAGTGAGATTTTTATTCCACAAAGGTGGTGCATTTTTATTAAGTTGGCATGCACAGATGAAAAATTTATAAAATCATTTCCACACAGTAATTACCAGAGATCTATCATCTCTAAATTTTTTAAAATTTTACTAAGGTTTTTATCTTTTTCCTTGCAAAAGTGTGTGTATATACATTGTGTGTATTTACATACATATACATATGCATCTATAGGTATATATTTGTCTGAATTTGAAAGGGGTACATTGAAAGCCCTTACAGCTGTAGTTTTACTATTTCTTCCTGTACTTCACTTAATATTCCCTTTAAGGGCTTACATAGATTCTATTCTGTTTAATGCATAGATGATATATATTTACATTGATTCTTTAGCTATGGTTCCTTTAAGTGTAATGTAGATATTTTTGCTCATCTCTTTACATCATATACTTTTAAGAGTAAGATTGTCTAATATCATGATTTCCACACCTTTTTTTCATCTAGAGCATTTTGCTCCATCCCCTCATTTTAACTCTATGTGAAACTTTGTGTTTCTTATATCTTAAAAATTAACATACTTTTCTTTATAATGGATTCTGCTGTCTTCTGCTTTGTGGCTAAGTTCTTCTCATTCAAGCTAAGGATTAAGAAAGTTAACTGTGTTTTCTATGAATCTTGTACTTTTACATTTTTCTACGCTTTTCCCCAGCCCTCTTACCTACACAAAAAAAGGAAGATGGTGAAAGAGAAACCTTCCTAGGACTTGTAATATATTAATTATATTACCTACTTCAGTTTGTCCATCACAGGTTTTTAGTCTTCATTCCTTTCCTTTAATCCCACCTTCACATTGCTTCTTCAATGTTGCTGTTTATTTTGTTTATGAGTACACATTCCCTTATCCTGCCCTTCCTCATATATTCCCCTCTACTCTCTCTCTTCCCAACTATTTCACAACTGAGTTTAATGTGTTTCTATGCCATGCTTTTTGTATGTTTGTGTATTTTTAGGTGTTTGTGTAAGTATATTTAACCTTCCTACTTCCAGGTGAGATCAAAATGAAGTTTATCCACTGTTGTGTCTTACCTTTTCTACAAATAGTTGTATACACCATCTCATGTAACCCTATTATATAATACAGTGAATATTCTTTCATACCTCCTCCTTTCCTCCAATATATAATGCCCTGTCACTCCCATATCCTTCTTTCCCTAATACCATAAAAATAGAAGAAAACCAGCTTGTCTTTCTATTACATTTAACTTTCTCTACTACCCTCGAAAATATTAGGGTTCTAAGAAGACACTTGTTTCTTTTTCCACTGTTAGCATTTAAACAATTCATCGATACATAATCTTTCTCTTGGTTTTTTTTTCAATGAAAAATGTCTACATATGTCTGGCCTTTTCATCAAGAATGCTTGGAAATCCTCTATCTCTTTCAAAGTCATTTTTCCCCTGTGGAATTTTATATAATTTTTCAGGATAGGTTGTTCTTGTTTGTAAGCTTTTATCTCAATATTTGAAAGCCCAGGATTTCCTACTAGGAAAAGAAAAACAATGAAGGTTCAAGCTAACTATAAAACACTCAGCAATACATGTGATCTCTTTATGGGTTTCAAATTAGTTTCTTGAATGAATTAGAAAAGAAACCATGTGAGAGAGTGAAGAATGATATACTATGCCTCAGGGTGGCCTTTTAAAGTTTCCTCATAGTTTTTGGGATGGAGACTCAAGAAGGAACCTAGCTCCTAAAAGGATAAAGTAAAAGACACGTAGAGCTAGAGAATAGAAAACTGTAAGATTTTGGGGGAGTATAATTATAGGCTTATGTGCTAAATTTAGAATAGGCCAGACAGAAAACAACTCACTATGAAAATAAGAAATATTAAAACAAAAACAAAAGAGAGAAAAAGAAAAATTATATATAACAAAAGCAACTGACCTGGAAAATAAGTCAGGGAGAAACAATGTTAAGAATTGTTAGACTTCCCTAAAAATCATAACCTGAAAAATATCTAGATATTATATTTCAAGAAATTATAAATGAAAACTGCTAAAAACTTTTAGAACCAGAGAGCAAAATAAAAATAGAAAGAATCCACAGGTCTTCCAAAACAGAAAAAAAGGTCAAAACTCTACATTTTAAGAAAGGTATTTGAAAAAGAAATCTCAGATGAAAGCTTCAAGAACATAGTAGTCCAAATAAAGAAATTCTAGGTCAAAGAAAAATACTCCAACAACTGTGTGTGTGTTTGTCCTTCGTTGCTGAAGACCATGCCGTCATAGAAATAATGACATGACTTGCACTTGACTTTATTTTGAGTGAGGGAGGGCTGTGCAGGTCACCAGCCTCACTTCTCCTCCAGAGCCATCTGAATCCAGGGACCAGATATTCTTCAGGATGTCTGGAGATAACCCAGGATGAGGCAATTGGGGTTAAGTGACTTGCCCAAGGTCATACAGCTAGTGAGTGTCAAGTGTCTGAGGTGAGATTTGAACTCAGGTCCTCCTGACTCCTGCACTGGTGCTCTATCCACTGCACCACCTAGCTGTCCCATATTCCAACAGCTAAAGAGGAGTTCAAACACCAGGGAGCCATAGTAAGGATCATACAAGCCTCAGCAGTTGCTACTATAAAGGAGATGAGAGACTGGAATGCAGCATCCCATAAAGTAAGTCATTAAGGATTATTACTAAAGATAACTTTTTTGTAAAACTAGGTATAATCCTGAAAGGGAATAATAGATTGTTAATAACATGGAGAGTTTTGACACATTCCTGTTGAAAAGATCAGAACTAAGAAGACATTTTGGAATGAAATACATACAAAGAGAAACATTAAAATGTACACGTGTGTTTCATTGAATATATGGGCTATATGGGAATGAACTGTTTTCATGTTAATAGAGAAATAAGAAATAAATGTCATCTCAGAACCTTAATATTTTTAAGAAGGATCATAGAGAAATGTTAAAATGACATAGGGGATATGAGTGCTTTGTTCCATTTTAATTATCTTAGAAAACAAAAAACGGAGGCTCAGGGGCTAATACTTGGGCAAAGTCAAGAAAACATTTGCAGCACAGAGAAAACAAGTCAATTGTTCACCATTGTCGAGGAAATCCCTCTCTTCCACAAACTTTATCTTATTGGTAAAGAGGCAGGCAGAAACAAAAGAGGAAAAGAATAAAAAAAGCAAGACAAAATGAAATACACAACTAAAGATCACACTTGTAAATGCAAATGGTGTGAGCTCACCTAAAAAGTAGGAGAGGATAGCATAATCTAACATTTTGTTGTTTATAAGAAACATATCTGAAAGACAGTGATTCACATAAAGTTAAAATGAGGGACTGATTTGAACCATGCTATGCTTCATCTGAACTAAAGGGAAAAAAATAACTATATAGTAGGACTCATCATTTGAGATGATAATAACTGTGAATTGAGAAATTAAAAAGAAATAAATAATCATAATGTCAGACAAGGCACCATGAAATGTAGATGGGGTTTCAAAAAAGATAATCCTGGAAATTGCATTATGCTTGAAGTTACCATAGACCATAAATCAATATCATACACACACGCACACACACACACACACACACACATACACACACACACACACCTAATAATGCAGTATCTGAATACTTTAAAGTTCAGTGAATTGGAGGGAGAAGTAAATAATAAACTAAAATAGCGAATAAACTTAATGTATGCTTTTTAAAACCTAGACAAATCTAATTAAAAGATAAGCAAGAAAAACTTAAGAAGTAAAATAAAAATGTAGAAAACAAATTAGAGATGATAGATCTTTCATGATTCCTGAAATTGGGACAGAGAAGAATTGACCTATTTTTCACAAGTACAAGATTTAAAGAGTAAATAAAGGAAATAATAAGAAAATCTTTTACTCACATAGCCTGATAATTTAGAGGAAATCAATTAATACTTAAATATAAAATACCCAGATTTAAAAAAGAAGTTGAAAAATCTAAATAATCAATAACCCAATATCAGAAAAATAAATTGAATAAGCCATAAATGAACTGCCAAACCAACAAAACAAAATAAAAAGTCCACCAAACTCCAAGACTGTTAACATTCACAAATAAATTCTGTCAAATATCCAAAGAAAAATCAATTTCATTAATTACTGCACAAAATATAATAAGAAGAAAAAGAGGCATTCATCCAATCTTTTATTAGAATATAAATTTGATCTTGATGCGTAAATCAAAGACTGAAAAAGTGGAGAAATAAAATTATAGAACACCATCCAAAATAAATATCAATTTAAATTTAAAAAAATTAAATCAATTTAAAATCAATTTAGAAAATTAAATAAAATATTAGCAAATAGGGTATGAGTATATATCAGAAATATTATAAACTATGTCCACATTGGGTTTATTTAAGAAAAAGGGCTGGATTGATCTAAAAAGATAACCAATATAATAATTCATGCTAATAATACAACTAATGAAAACTTTATGAATATATCAATAGAAACTGAGAAAAGTCTTTTCAGGGTTATTCATCCCTCTTTGGTGTTCACCTCATTCATCCAACTCTCACCTGTGGCTCCAAGCCATGTGCTCCATGTAGCATGTGCATTAGCCACACCCTACTGAGTCGTCTCAGTAGATAGGCTAAACAAGATTAAGGGTAACTGACTGATCTCAAACCTATTGGTGAATTAGGGGGCTATTGGCCCAAACATGTTAAGATTATCCCTGGCAGAATGGGTAGATGAGAACAATGCCACAAGGCAGTGGAAGCAGATCCTATGGAGTACTTAAAGCTTGGTCAGATATTAAGGACACCAAGGTCATCCACTGTATCCCAGTCCATCACTAGTCATTCTGACTTGTGTCTTCCTATTGGATTTTGATGATCCTGGAATGAGGATGATGACTCTATGCAACTCTGCCTCACTTAAATCCAATTCTCACATGAGTCAAGACATTACCTTGTCATGTCATTGGTGGAGAGGAAAGAAACTTACATAACTTTATTATATATTTAAAAGGATTAGCAAGTTGTATACAATAGATTTGCAGCTTTATGTGTATCTTCTTTTTATTATACTATGTTATGGCAATGCTTGATTTATTCTATAAATTAAAAAATAAAATAAATAAAACATTTAGAAAGAAAGATAATGAAGAACAAAAAAACTGGAAATTCCAAATCTTGTTTCTACTAAACCACCAAGAAATTATAGAACTAATTGGACCTTTTATTAGGTAGTAAATTGTATTTATCAAGTCCAAGAGTAAAGAGTATATGTAATGATGAAAAAGTTTTAAATCTTTCCAATAAGATCTTGAGTAAAAAAAGGTTAACTATTATCATGACTACTATTTGACATAATGCTACAATTGATATAGAAACAAGGCAAGAAAAAAAGTCATGTGAGGGAATAAACATCAGCAAATAAATAAAATTATCACTTTTTTGCAGATGTTATGAAGTTATGCTTCAAGAAACCTAGAGAGTCAACTAAAGCTTAACTGATATAATAACTTCAGCAACTTGTAAGATGCAAAATATAAACACATACATCATCAGCATCCATGTATGTATATATGTGGATAAATATAGATATGAATAGAGGCATAACAAAGCCTAGACATAAGAGCTGAAAAGAGAAATTTCATTCAAATTAACTGTAGAAGCTATAAAATACATGGGAGTATATCTACCATGTCTACCAAGATACATCCAGGAATTATATCAATGTAACTATTATGAAAAACTAAATAATTTGAAAATATTAATTTCTTAGTAGAGATAGTATAATATAAATGAAAACACTTTTAAATTATTTGCTTCTTCAGTCCTATACCAATCCACCTCCCTAAAGCATATTTTATAGATAGAATTTGAAAAAATAATAAAATTCATGTAGCGGAATACAAGATCAAGAATCTCAACACTAATAATGAAAGAAAAAGAGTGGAAAGGAAAAGGGTCAGAAGAAAATATGCACAATTACATGGTGCTTTAAAAAAAGGGACTCAGTATTTGACCACAAAAAAGTGAGAAAGCTAGCCAGAATTCTGGCAGACATTAGTTTGCCACCAGACACCAAGATAAAAGTTCAAATGTTTACATGAACTAGATAGAAAAGTTCACATAATAAAAACAGTAGAAAGTAAAGAACTTAATGTTTCAGATCTATGAATCGGGAAAGTGTCCCTAACTGAATAAGTGATAGAAAGCACAGAAGATGAAATTGATAATTTTTATAATATAAAACTTGAGGGTTTTTTTTTAATAAACTAAACTGATGCTGTAAAAATTAATAGGCAGCCTATTTACCTGATAAAGACCTTGGATCAAAGATATATAAGAAACTGACTCAAATGTAAAAGATTAAGAACCACCACACCCTTCCAACGAGTAAATAGACAAATAATATGAAATGGTACTTTTTAAAGGAAGAAATCCAAGCTATGAACAACCATATGAAAAATGCACAAATAATTAGAGAAATGCAAATTGAAGCAAGTTGAGGTTCTATCTCACATTTGTCGCACTGGGAAAGGTGACAAAAAAAGGAAAATGACAAATTTTAGAGAGTCTAGAAGAAAAAAAAAAAAAAAAAATATATATATATATATATATATATATATATATATATATATATATATATATATGTAATCACTGTTGGTCAATCTGTAAATTAGTGCGGCCATTCTTGAAAGATAAAGAGATTAGGCAAAAAGAGGTTAAGTAACTTGCCTGTAGTCACACTTCTAGTCACCTGATGTTGAATTTGAACTCAGGTCTTCCTGTCTTGAGGCCCAGCACCCTATACACTGAGTCATCTAGCTGCCTCTAGGAAACTAATTTCTAGCTAGTTAAAAAGATTTCCCTAATTTTTACTATATATTGGACTTGTTTGTACAAAAGCTTTAAAAATTTATGTGATCAATATTGTCTATCCTTTTTTTTTTTTTGCTAACAAACTATTCTCCTATCTATAGTTCTGGAAATTAAATTCTTACTCTGGAAAAGAAAAAGGAAAGGGAAGGGAGAAAGGAAAAAAGGAAAGGAGAGGAGGGAAAGACAGGTAAGGAAAGAGTAAAGGAAGAGAGGGGAGACTGTTTTGTACTATGTCAAGAATTTACATTTATCAAGGGCAAATAACACTCATGTCAATAGAGAAAGATTCCAAATAATGAAATAACCATTTAATATGTTTATCAGTGAGAATAAATTCCCATATTGACTAAATGTGTGCATGTGATGTAATTAGATTATATACCATATACTCATATATGCACATATACATATATCACAGATCATTCATAATACATGCAACATATACATGCATGCATATATGTGCATATATGTATTTGTGTATTGCAGGTATATTCATATATGTACATCCATGTGTGTATATATATACATATATGTGAATGACATGGCCATTGGAATAATTCAGACTTATAAGTGCAAAATTCTGGACCTACACCAAAATAATGAAGAGGTAAAGGTTTTAAGCTCAAATCTTGAGGTCATAGATAACCAATGGAGGAAAATGATTTCTACCAAATAGTCTTTTTCAGGAAAGACATTTTGAGCATAAAGGTATCAATGAGAAGGTTATGCTTTAAGATGTTCAGAGATTTATTGGCATATTGAAATAAAAGCTTAATGATAAGAATACATCTGAATCATTTAACATCAATGCAATACCAGATTTAATGTACAAACAAGACACTCTCATATCACCCTTTTGCAGAAGTGGGAGGCACACAAATATTTCACAGACTTTTTCAATGTATTATTCAATAATGCTGATTTTTCCCCTTTTTTGCTTTTAAAATACCATTTGTTATATGGGATTGTATAATGGTTGTTTCAGAAGAGTGGTGGTAGGGATACTAAGGCAAACGATGGTCATATAAAAAAGGGATAAAATAAAAACTTATTTTAAATGTGCATTTGTCTAGATCTTTATCTCTCCATACCTATAACATGTATGTGTAAATATATACACACATGCATAATACAGACATATGTATATGTTTTGCATGTGTGTGCATGTGTATATATGTGCACTGTGTACACATATACATACAAACACACATACATGCATGTGTATGTATGTGTGTGTACACTATGTCTCATTTTATACCCTGAAGCCATCAGCTATCAGTCAAGAGGTGGATAGAGCATACTTCATCAGTCCTCTGTAATCCAAACTGTTCATTCCATTTATGAGAGTTTTTAAGTCTTTCAAAAATATTTATCTCATTATGTTTTTTGTTATTGTCAAATCATCCTGGTTCTTCTTACTTCACTCTGTATCAATTTATACAAGTCTTTGCAGGTTTCTCAGAAACTATCTCTTTAATCATTTCTAAAGGTACAATAGTATTCCATTACAATCATATACCATAATTTGCTGTGCCATTCCATAATTGACGGGCATCTCCTAAGTTTGGAGATCCTTGCCACCACAAAAAGAGCTACTATGCATATTTTTGAACATAAGTCCTTTTCCTCCTCTTTGATCTATTTACAAGGCTAATAGTGGCGGTGCCTTCACATCAAAGAGGATATATAGGTAAATTACTTTTTGGACATAGTCCAAATTATTTTCAGAATGGCTAGATCAATGCACACATAATCCAAGAGTTTAATAATGTTCCTTTTGAAAAATGTCATACCTTTGGAAGAGGATAAAGGATGGGAAGGGACTGGGTGAAACCATTATAAAAATGAGGGTTCTGTCCACACCTTAGCTTATTAAGTGAAAAGGAATTACTCTAAAGAGAGCTTTCAGCAAGAAGTTTAGAATACCACAGAGGCTCAGGCAATATGCTTCACCTATGCACAACCACATCTTGCAAGTTGTTAGCTGCCATTCAGTGTCATTGTCCCATAACCTTCAGACACTCAAAAAATGATTTAGGAATAACATTTCCCTTCCCAATTTACCAACCATTGGACAAAATTTTTCCACAATAAAATTCAGGTAATTTAGGTAAATACTTTTAGACTTAAGAAAAACTCTTCCAAGTGCTAACCTTCCTTTCACTGTAGCTTCTGCAGTGGCTGATAGCTTCTGCAATGACTGATTCGGGTTTCACAAGACTAGTCTTTATTTTAGCTTTCTTTTGTTTCTATCTTAAAAGTTCAGAGGGCACCTAGGTGGTGCAGTGGATAGAACTGGAGTCAGGAGGATATGAGTTCAAATATCACCTCAGACCCTTGATACTCACTAGCTGTGTGACCTTGGGCAAAGTCACTTAACCCCAATTGACTCATCCTGAGTCATCTCCAGTCATCCTGATGAATATCTGGTCACTGGATTCAGATGGCTCTGGAGGAGAAGTGAGGCTGGTGACCTGCACAGCCCTCCCTCACTCAAAACAAAATCAAGGGCAAGTCATGTCATCATTTCTCTGATGGCATGGTCTTCTTAGGCAATAAAGGATGAATGCTCACACGCACACACACACACACACACACACACATGCCTAGAGTCTAGGTGAAAGCAGATTTAGGTGAATCAAATAATCTGTAGGCAAGAAAGCTAATGCTAAAGCATTTTAGCTCATTTTCTTCATTTAGGGGTGTGGAGAAGGCAGGTTCCATTGGTCAAATTCTTGGTTCTTTGGAGCTCTGCTTCTTATTTGGAAGAATATTGGCAACCAAATTCCCCTTTCCCGTATATTATAATTAGGTTTCTTATTAGATCCCCTCTGGGTGGGCCACACAGGTTGACAGAAAGAAAAATGAAAAAGACTAGAAGTCATTTCTGAAATCCCAGGACCACCCACATCAGTGTGCCTAGTAAACAAGTGGATCTTTTTATTAATATTATTAATCTTTCAAAAGATCCTATGTTAAATTTACAATAATTTAGGTGCCAGAGAGGCTGTAAAACTTCCTAGGCAACTAGGAGACATGTTTGTGAGAAGTGATACCCGTATAAGTCCTACCTAAGTGCAGATGCTAAACATTGAAAGAAATTAGCTGTAGCATGGCAATCTCTTGTAATCACTGGGCAGGTATCGTTGATTGTTCTGTGTTTGTTTTTGTTATGGTCCTTTAATTCTACTTATAATTCTCATTACTAGTATTAGGAGTTCCAAAATTTCACTATAACAGGAAAGAACAGAACTGCATACATATGCATATAAAATGCCCCCCAAATCTTAGTGCAATTTTAAGCTTCAGTGCATTAAAACTGTACTAAGACTTTGGGGACACATTATATATAAGTTAATAAAGCTTCAAACTACACTCAGACTTTGGGATATTTAATATTTATATTGTTTTGTTGTGGACCTATCTTGTTTAATTAATGCAGAAACTTCCAGTATGGAAAACCTCTTCCTTAATTCAGATTACAACTGGCTGAAGCAGTGTACTTGGGTCTTGTCCATGTATGTTTATGTGTGTGGTATGTAAATGAAAAATTTGTTTTGCTTTCCCACAAGGGAATTTGAGATTACAGATTTACTAAAACAGAAGCACTTTAAGGAAAAACATCATTTTATAGCTATAATGCTCCACGGTAATGCTATATATCATGCTAATATTTTCTTTTATTATAATAATAATATAAATTGGATATAAATGATTAGAATATAGGGGGAAAGGGGAATTCTTCCATGCAGAAGATGCAAAAGAAAAATTTGTAGCTATTAAATATAATACTTGCTTCTTTCCTGTCTGTTATTTTAAAGTTGCCTTTGGTAAGCAATAAGTGAGAAAATAACACTTTAAAGCACTTGTCAAGGAAACCTGCTCTATATCACTGGACTTTGGGTATGGTCAATAAATATAGCTGGAGAAAAGCAAAAAACAAAAAAGGTAGGTATGTGGTACAATGGATAGAGCATCAGCCCTAGAGTCAAAAGGACCTGAGTTCAAATGTGACCTCAGACACTTAGTAGCCGTGTGACCTTGGGCAAGTCATTGCCTCAACAAATAAGTCAAAAAGTTTTTATTAAAAGCTTACTATGTAAAAATGGAAAAGGATCCCCACATACAAAAATATTTATAGCAGCTTGTTTTGTGGTGGCAAAGAATTGGAAATTGTGGGGATGCCCACCATTTGGGAAATGGCTGAACAAGTTCTGGTTTATGAACATAATGGAATACTATTGCACTATAAGAAATAATGAACAGATTTTTTAAAAAAACCTGGAAAGATTCACATTAACTAATGCTGAATGAAGTAAGTAGAACCAAGAGAACGTTGTATATTGTACCACAACATTGTGCAATGATCAACTTTGATAGACTTAGCTCTTCTCGGCAATACAATTATGCAAGACAATTCCAAAAGATGCATGATGGAAAATGCTACCCACATCCAGAGAAAGGATTCCAGAGTCCGAATGCAGATCAAAGCATATTATTTTCTCATTTTTTCTTTCTTATTGTTTTTCCCTCTTGTTTTGATTCTTCTTTTACAACATGATTAATGTAGAAATGTGTTTAATATGATTGCACATGTATAGACTATATTAAATTACTTGGCATCTTGGGAAGTGCCAGAGGAGAGAGGGAAGAAGAAGAAAATTTAAAATTCAAAAGATTATAAAAGGGGATGCTGAAAACTATCTTTATATGTAATTGGAAAAAACTAAAACACTATTAAGTTGTGGCGGTGTGTGTGTGGGGGGGGGTGGAGATGAGAACTTACTATGTGCCAGGCATCATTGTGCTAAATTCTGGGGTTTCATAGAAAAAATAAATAGTCCCAGCTGTCAGAGAGCTCCCAGTCTAATGGAGATGACATGCCAACAACTATATAAAAACAAAATATATTTATAGGATAAATTTGAAATAAATTCAGATAGAAAGAATTAAGATTAAGAAGGGTAAGGAAGAACTTCTGATTTATTAGTACTTATGATATTTTTTACTAAACTTGAAAGAAATCAGGAAAGTTAAGAGATGAAGATGACTCTCCTGGAGAGAGAATTCTATCATGGGGTTAAGTCACTGAAATGCTTGGAGCAGGAGATGAATTAAAAGAGAATAGTAAGGAAGTCATACTATAGTGCCAATAGATAATAAGTGTCTATGGACCTCAGAGTATATTGAGGAAAGCATACTATAAAAAGAGGAAGGGACCAGATTATAAAATGCTTTAAAAGCCAAAAAGAGGAATTTGTATTTTATCTAAATACAATAGGGATTAACGGAAATTTATCTAATTGAAATCTATAGCATGATGAGACATATTTTAGGAAAATCTATTTACACTTAACAGAGGACAAACTGGAGTGGCAATAAGACATGAGTCAGGGAGACTAACCAAGTGGATACTACAATATTTCAGGAGTGATGGCAACACTCTTTACAACATGACGATGGCAGTAGCAGAAAGAAGCAGGGTCTATACATGGAATTTATCATAAAGAAAAAAATCAACAATGCTTGGCAACCAATTGGATATGAAAGATGAAGGGAAATGAGCAGATAAGGACAATAACTAAGTTGTAAGCCTCAGAGACTGAGAGTATAGTTGTACCCTTGATAGCAAGAAGGGAATGAATAAGAATGAAAGGTTTGGAAGAGAGAAGATAATGAGTTCAGCTTTAGATTGCTTAGTTGAGTTGAAGTTTCCTATGACACCCAGTTTGAGATGTCTAATAGGTGATTGGAAATGTAAGACTAGATACCAGGAGAGAGGCTAGGACTAGAATAATAGATCTGAGAATCATTGGCATAGAGATGATAATTGAATCTGTTGGAGCTGATGAGATTGTCAAGAGGGAGAAGAAAGCCCAGAAGAGTGTTGGTGGAGTGCTCACGGTGAGCTGGCATACCCTGGATAAAAATCCATTAAAGAAGGTTGAGAAAAAGCAGTCAGAAAGATAAGAGAAGTATCAGTAGACGGTGGTATCATGAAAACATAGAGAGAAAAAGCATCAAACAAGGGTAACCAATAGTTTTAAAGGCAGGAAAGAGGTAAAGAAGAATGAAGTTTGAGAAAAGATCATTAGATTTGACAATTAAGAGACTGTTGATAACTTTAGAGAGACGAATTTTAGGTGAATAGTACAATCAATGGTCAGACTACAGAAAACAAGAAAGGAGTCAAGGAACTGACAGCACAGACTAACAATAAAGAACAATTTTTTTCATATATATAGCCTTGTCAAGGATCTAAGCCAAGAAATAGAGGAGAGATATAGGATGATCCCTAGTAGAGATGGACAGACAGGTCCAGAGTTTTTTAGGATAAGAGATATTTGAATGTTGACCATAGGAAAACAGCTAGTAGAGAGGAAGAGTATATGGGTGAGAGAGAGGAGATGATAGAAAGGCCAATTTGCTGAAGAGATTGGTATGGAATTGGATAATTGGGAAGTGAGACTACTTGAGAGAGTGTCATTATGGATGTTGAAGTCCCTTAGAATGAGGGCAGGAGTTTGGGAAGAGAAAAAATCTATGAACCAGACACTAAACTCATTGACAAAGCAAGGAGAGTCTTGGGGATCAGTTGAAAAAAGCTGCCAGAATTTTCACTAGTTCATTCAATATGGATTGAATGAACTTTAAAAGAAGAATGGTTAATGACTGATGGTAATAGCAGGAGATCCCAGAAGTGGCAATGGGGAACAGGTATGCCAACTCCCATATCACAATCATTCTGGAAATGGAGCACTAATAAAATTGTAGACAGTGCTGGAAAGGATGAACAGGGACACTATATCATCAGCAAGGAATCGGGTTTCAGTAAATGCAAGAAGATGGAGGGAATGAGAAAGGAAAAGGTTTAAGATAAAAGCTAGTTTGTTACCTAAAATTGAGACATTCCAGAGAGCACAGGGGAAGTAGATAGCCTTAGAGTTAGGTGAGAGAGATGGAAATAAAGGAGTGATCAATGAAAAATGGAGTACAGGGTTTGAACAATTACAGCTGGGGTTTCAGAATCAATGGGATGGAGAGGAAATATATTAGTCACTGAAGAGTAAGTTCAAATAGGCCCGTAGGGGTACAGCCTTGGGTGGAGTTGCATGAATGTGTGAGCAAGTTGTGTGGACCTGGAAAGTCATGATAAGGGTGCACACAAGGGGAATGGAGGATGCCATAGAAGGAGTTAAGATATCTTCAGAGGATTGTAGGAGGCCAGAGAGGGTATTTGAATCATGATGAAATAGATACTCAGGAAAGTGGAGAAGGTACCCTTTCCACAGAAGTGCCATGAGTTATGTCTAAAAATTACTGTTAAACCATGGAATTCCTATGTTGGAAAATCTATGCAATATATCACAACATTACAGATCTAGAACTAGAAGGGACATTAGAGGTCATTCAGTTCAACCATCTTATTTTAGACATGAGGAAACTGAGACCCAGAAGGGTCAAGTAACTTGTTAAGGTATTAATTGCCAAAGCCTAAGATTTGAATTTCTGTCTCCAAATCCACTGCCCTTTTTTTGACTCTACCACATTGACTTTCCAAGCATCTTGGTGACCAAATAAAATTTTCACTTTCCATTTGGCAGTTAAGGGTCATGTTATCATAGTATCAGAATCATTTATTCACTAGTAGGATCAAAGCTAATGTGAAGGATTTCTATTTCTTCCATTCCATTCTAATTTGTAGAGTGGAAGGTAATATATTCCATGTGATGAAGGAAAGGTATATTTCAACTAGTAAGATTCATTATCTTTAGTAGCTTGTAAAGGAACATGCTTATGAAGAGCCTCATGTCCAGTGAAATGACATGAATTTTTGCCTCCTTATTATGAGACATTCCAATGTTGACAAGGGGCAAATCAGGGACTATGTGAATATTTACTAATGTTTAGTAGAACTTTTAAATCACTTTTCTCTTTTCTTGTAAATTTATCTTTAGTTATTTTTCTAAGTGCCTCAAGTTATTGATAGCTGTTTTTTAAGAAATAAAGTTCAATTCATCCTTACTTTCTAACATATTCAAGGACCTTCATCTCAGCTGATTCCAAATCCTCCTATCACTTTGCACCAGAATTAGTAAGAACCAGCAGTTAAAACAAAATTAGGAGGAAAAAACAAAAATAGCCTCAGTTATAGGAATTCCCTGCTCCCCTTAGGATGCAAATAATTGACAAGTATACTAATGGTGAAACAACAGTATCATCAGAGTTCCCAAGGAAATTATTTCCATTCCCAGCATTGATAAGAACTACCTCAAATTAAACCAGAAACACAGGGATTAAGAACAGGGCAAAAAAATAGCCAGACTGTTAAACTGTTTTTCTTTTTTTCCATTTACACAACTATCTTTCTGCACATTTGCTATATTTGGCTGGCATGTTTTGGGTGTTCTTTTTTTTCATGCCTATCATTTGCAATCAGAATGTAAAAAACAATTGAAATCAGCGTATTACTCTCAACATAGGCACAATTATCACTATGGAATGTAGAGCTGGAAGGGACCTTTGAGGTTTGGTCCAACCCCTTCGTCGTACTAGATAGAAGGTTAAAGTATACAGCTGTCCTGTAGCAAAATTAGGACAAGAATTTACGTTTTCTTAATTCCAACTCTAATGCTCATTTTACCGTAAGACCAATCAAGGCTGACTTTTTTTATAACCTTAACAAAGCAAATTATACAACTATGTCGGGGAGGCAGAACTCTTTTTTACCTTTATGGGAATTTATGTGTGTGTGTGTGTGTGTGTGTGTGTGTGTGTGTAGCTAGTTTCTGTGCTTTGTGTAGGGAAAACTATAGAACCAATGACAGGAAATAACATATTAAAGAAAATTAAATCAATTTTAAAGTATTATTCTTGGATACCAACTGAAATAATAAAACATGTAATCACTGTGTACAGCGAGAGTCATTGACTCATCATATTAAAAACTTCCTTTCTCAAGGGACGGACAATTACAATTTTAACAAGGACATCAGGCCAAGTTATAAGGATGCTCAGCACTGCTTAACACCATGTAAAATGTGGGTTTACTGTTACAGAGCTATGCCTCCTATTGAGGGGACTATCAACAATTCCCTGACTACAGCAGGTGTTTAATTCAACAAACATGTATGAGTCAACTATTATGCACAAGATTAGGGGGAGAACTTGGACCCAGGTGTCGCTTATTCTGAGGCCAGCTCTTCACTAGCCAGGCTTCCTCTTGCTCCACTCTTGGCACTTCATCCACTCTACTACCTGCATAACCCTAGACAAGTTAGTTAACCTTTGAATGCCCCTCCAAGGGAATTCTCTAAGGCAATAAATTCCAGAAAAAGTGATGATATTCACAATTAGCATTTCATAACCAGTAGCTTCCACACTGCTAAACTTAGAAGTCAAGTCCCATTCCCCCACCCCCTAATATGTACAAGGTACTATGATAAGCTCTGGGGATAGAAACAAAGGCAAAAATGATTCAATCCCTGACCTCAGGAGTTTACATTGGATTGAGAAAAAAGGAAAGTTAAACAAGACATGATATGTAAAAAGATAAATATAACACAAAGAGCAAAGTAGAGATCCATACAATGAGCTCTGGGAATATTTTCATAGGATGAGAACATTTGGGGAGAGGGAGTAAATGGGGGGAAGGAGTGATAGCTGTATGGAAAATTTGGCACCTGGGCTGAGCCTTTAAAATAGAGCCATACTTGGGAAGACAGAAATGAGGAAACAACTCAGACATTAATGAAATCCCAATCAACACACAGAAGCAGACCAAGAAATTTTATGTTGCTGAAAAACATCATAAGCCTATGAATCTTCACTCTGGCAATGTTACCTCCTTTACAATCTTTTCTGATTGGTGAGATTATTCTTTGAATCTCAACTGGAGGAAGCACCATTGTCATGTTCCGAAGCTGATTCAGTCATGACTCTCCTGATTCCTTCTATAATCCCCCTTTCAGCTCCCCTTTACAATTTTTCTTACTCCATTAGAATGTAAGTTCTTTGAGAAAAGAAATTGTGTTTCTTTTTGCTTATATTTGTTATCCCAGCACCTAGTAAACACTTAATAAATTCTTTGTCTATCTGCTTATCTATCTATCTATCTATCTATCTATCCGTCTTCTATCATCTATCTATTATAAAGTTAGGTTGGAGCTAGACTGTGGAAGACCTTAAATATCAAGCTAAGTTTGCATCTTCCCTTAAAAGAAATAGAAAACCCCCAAAAGTTTTTAAGCAAGGGAATATCTGGTCAGAACTGTGTATTGGGATAAACATTTTCATCATGTGATGGATACATTGAAAGACTAAAGTTACAGATAACACTTATAAAATTAAAATTGTCCATTGAAATAGTTTTAGAAACAACGGCAACCACCACTAAGATGTTGATTAAATGGAAAGAAAGGGATTAGATAAAAGAGATCCCAAAGAGGTAGAATTGAAAGGTCTCATCAACTAATAGATATCAGGTGGGAAAAGAAAGAGTCGAAGTAAATGCTGAAATTTCAGGCCTTGCTGAGGGTAAAGGATGATGGTGAAATTCAGAGAATAAGAAAATGTTATAGTAAGGATCAATTTAGGCAGGGAAATAATCAGTTCAGTCTTGGACATAATGAGTTTGAGATGATGGTGGAATATCTAGGGGTAGATTGTCAGATATCCATCTGACAATTGGAGATAGTATATTCGGGGGTGGGGAACCTGCAACCTTGAGGCCCCCTGTGGCTTTCTAGGTCCTTAGGGGCAGCCTTTCGATAAGTCCAAATTTTACAGAACAAATTCTTTAATTGTGGAGATTTGTTCTATGAAGTTTCAATTCAAAGGGCCTCACTTGAGGACCTAGAGATGTCACATGTGGCCTCGAGGCCACAGGTTCCTCACCCCTGGTACCCAATCAGAGAAGAAAGCATGGGTCTATTTAAACATTTGGTAATCTCCTACAGAGAGGTGATAATTTAAGCCCTGGAAACAGATGAAGCAACCAAAGGAAGGAGACTAGAGAACAGAGAGGGCAGCTGCTTTTCCTTCAAGAAATGATGATGTCTATTTATAGACTTTGTCAATGAGAGATCTGTAAGCTGGAGTTGGAGAATGAACTCCAACTCCAACTCTGGTGACTCTGGTGAAGGAGTTATAGGGAAGGTTACTGAGATATATTTGATAAAAGAGCAATAAGAGAAGACTATTGCCTTCTCAGGTGATATTACCAAGATATAATAAATCACTCAATACTTGCCTACCTAGTGACTAATATGTACTTCCAGTGATTCAAATGGGCATGAATGACACTACTAGATGGAATATAGAATGTGTCTTAAGGATTAGTAAATCTTGGACAAGAAATCAAAGATCTTAGGAATATATAAAGTGTTTTCATCACTAATGACAAATGAGCAACTACATTAAAAATGTCATATTAGAAAATGATATTTAGGATTTCTAAAACATGGCTTAAAATACAGGAATAATAGATTTTAGAATAGAATATGTATAGTAGGGTTAAAAAAAGTAAAAAAATGCAAAGACAATGTTACAAATATAAATTAGATATAGTTTGTCCAGTCTCATAGAAATCTAATCAAAAGACTTCATACTGCAAAGAGAGAGGGACAAAACTCTCAGGTAGACAGATAAGCAGGTAGATGGAAATCTGCAAAGCTTGATATAGTAGAGAAAAACTATGGTATAGAAAAACAGAGGAGATGCCCATGAATCTTCAAACACCAAAATAAAATAAAATAACCAAAATTTGAAAAAAAATAGGATCTGATACATGCATGCACACACATACATAGAGGTAATAATTTAACCCCTGGAAACACATGAAGCACACACGTGTGTGTGTATGTGTGGTGAAACTGATGAAAGTTAAAGTTCCTATTGCAAGTAGGAAAATATAACCTTTAAAAAATCATGAAGACTTGTAAAGATAAAGTATGTGAGTGAAATTAGTCTGAAAAGGAAAAAAAAAACTTTCAAGGGAATAGAAAAGAGCATTATACATTAAGAAGATATGCTCATATGGTCAAGTCCAAAAAGTTGAGGACAGAATTATAATATGTTCAATAAATGATCAATGAAAGGAGGAACAGAATATTGTTTTCAGAATATACTACAGACCACTGGACAGAAAGAGGAAAGAATTGAGTATTTTAGAAAGCAGTTTACAACCCTGTCATAAGGTCATGCTGAAGTCATGTTGGGGATGGCAATTTTCTATAAGTCTGCTTAAACACTCTACCAAAAGCAAAGTATATCATAATTTCTTCTTATTTGTTTTAATCATGATTTTCTCCTTCAAAATCTGGGGTGAACCACAACACTGGGGTGTTTCTGAATCTGTTTCTCATCCATAAAGATGAACTAGTTGTAGAACAAATTATGGAAACCCTAGGAGGAGGGCTCTGTTGTAGAAATTCTAAATGGCAAAGAAAGAGAGGAAACCAGGAATACTATGAAATGAACCCTAGGTTTTGGGAGAGTACATTTCAGAGGATTTAGAGAAAGGCTAGGTAGGAACACATAATCTAAAATTCTACATAGAAACGATAAGGAGTTGTCAAGAATGACATTTTGAAAATACAAAGAAAAATAAGTCAAAAAAGGAAAGAAGGATAGCTATCTAAAGAGGTGCATATAGATGTACAGGGGACTTAATGGTACACATATTTGTAAAAGACGTATAGAAGATGGAAACTAGAGAAAGTAATTGATAAGGAAAGCAGAAAAGTAATATGGTCCTGCAAAAATAGTGTTAAGAATACTAAAGTTCAGAATGAGCTAAGTCTGACGAGGAAGTCTACCTAAGTCTACCCAAATATTTTGTAAGTGAATGTGCTTTTAAAATCTACATTGGGGGAAAGAGGAGGAACAAAGAATTTACAGGAATGCTACTTGGCATGAAGGGGATGCTGATAACAGATGATGAAGAGAAGGCAGATCTACTAAACTCATTTGTTTCTGTTTTCCCTGCCAGGAGAATAATCTTTTGGCTGGAAAAGACAGAACATAAATACCAAGCAGGGAGCTGTAACTCAAGATAAGGTGTATTAGAGCACCTAGCTGCCTTTGATGGAATGAGTTCACATAACCAGGACCAAATAAAGAACATTTAGCATGAACTATAGAAAAGCATACTTGACACATTTATCAGATTTGCAGATGACAAAGAGTTGGGAGATAAATAATGTTACATGACAGAACCAGAGTACAAAGAGGTTTGACAACCCAACATAAAGCCAAATCTCGTAAGATCAAATTGAAGAGAGATGACTGTAAAGTTTTCCATTTGAATCTAAAGAAATCAGCTTTGCAAATGGAAGAAGAGGTCCTTAAAGAGCTGCTGGTTCAAATGAAAAATGTCCTAGTAGTTTTAATGGATTGTGAACTCAGTATGAATTAACAATAAACATGCGAAAAAAGCAATCACAAGTTTTTTAAAAAATGCATTTTTTGTAGCACTGAGAACCGTATACCTTCCAGGAGTAGGTGGGTGATTCAGCTATGAATTCTGCAGTATTATTTTTATTTCTGTGCAATGAGTTTTCATAAGGATATTTATAAGCTCAACAACTTTCAGAGGAGAATGACCAACATGGTGAAAAACCTAAAGATCACGCCACGATAGAGGATGGAACCAAGAAGGCAGACTAAAGAGAAGATTCTAGTTGAGCCCTCCAACATTCTCCTCTAAGTAACTATAAAATAATGCATCAAATCAAATTCTAAAGCAGCATAACAAAAAAAAGGTCAGATCAGACATTTTTCTAGCCCAGGATAATTTAAGAAGTCAGAATAAGAGGTTTGTAGCACAGAGGTGCTACATAGGTGGGGGACAGTCTGCATTGTAGGACAGCAGCACCACCAGCTACTGGCCATGGAGATGTTGGTGGCAGAAGCAGCAGCAACTGTACCAGGAGCACTCATTTTGAGGTGTCACTAAGGAGTTTGAATATCCATCCAGGCAGAAAGAGTTTACAGGGTGCTGGGGACAGCACCAGGTGCCACTTGGTAACTCCATTGCTCATTACTCACTTTTGGATCACAATAGTCAGTCAAGGAAGAGTGCTTACATTTTGATGGCAAAGGAACAGGAACCTACCAGGTGTAGGTTGCAGTTCCAGTGAAGAGAGTAGTTTTAGTTGCCAGAGAGTAGAGACCTTACTTGGGTAAGGACCAGAGGACAGACCAGAACAGTGACGACACCTTTCCTTGGATCCCATCACCTTGGAAGCACCTGAAACTTATGGACGCCTAGAAGTAATTATGAAAACAACTAGGTTAAAAAAATCCTGAAGCTTGAGACAGTAATGCGCCAACCCCGGACCACAGGGGAGCAGAGACTAACTCTAACATAAAGTCCAAAGTCAAAAAACAAGCAGGAAAAACAAGCAAACAAGAACAATGACAAAGAATATTACCTCCCCCTCAACAACAACAAAAAAAACCCCAACTCTAACAGGGAAGTTGAAGACAGAAACTCAGAAGAAAACAATGATATGAAAACATTAAAAAGCAAAGCCTCAAAGGAAAAGTTGCAGACTATACACAAGCCCAATCAGAATTCCCAGGAGAGCTAAAGGAAGAGGTTTTGAAAATATTAAAAATAAGAGCTGTAGAGGAAAATTG
>CM053769.1:230356322-230397379 GCA_028658325.1 Potorous gilbertii | reverse complement strand
ACTAATGGGGAGAAAATTTTGGAACCCAAAATCTTGTGAAAATGAATGTAAAAAGTTAAATAAATTTATTTAAAAAAAAAAAGATATATAGATATTTTTGTACGTATAGGTCATTTTTTCTTTCTTTTTACTAGTCTTTGGGGTATAGACCTAGTAGTGGTACTGCTACCTCAAAGGGTATACATATATAGGTCTTTAGGCATAATTCCAAATTGTTCTCCAGAATGACTGGGCTAGTTCATAACTCCACCAACTGTTTATTAATGTAACTATTTTCCCTCACTCTCTCTAGAATTTGTCTTTTCTGATAGGTGTGACATAGTAACCCAGAAGTTCTTTTTTTTGATAAGTTTGATTTCTTCTTCTGAAAGCTACCTGTTCATAACCTTTTATCATTTATCAATTTGGGAATGGATCTTATTTTTATAAATTTTATTCTGTTCCTTATATTTTTGAGAAATGAGGTCTTCATTAGAAAAACTTGCACTAAATTTTTTTGACATTGCTTCATTTTCTATGGCACCTTTTTAGCAAAATATAGTTTCCCTCATTATCTCTTTTAACTGGATTACTTTTTCTTTTGCCTTGTATAAGATCATGATTACTAACCTTTTTTTTTTAAATTTCAGCCCTCCTGCTCTTTATTTTATCCTATGTATCTTTCCGTACCTCATGTAAACATATTGTTGGATTCTGATCTCCAATCCATTCTGCAAACCACTTCCATTTTATGAGTGAGTAGGTCTTATTCATATTGACAGTTAGGATTACTCTATATTTTTGCCCATCTGATTTTCCTATAGTTACCCTTCTCTATTTTTTATCCTGTCCCTCCTCAAAAGTCTGCTTTGCTTTGGACCACTACCTCCCTTAATCTGCTCTCTCTTTTATTTCTTCCTGCATATCTCTTATCCTCTTCCCTTCTAATTTCTTATTAAGATAGATTTCTATATGCAACTGAGTGTATGTGTACACACACACACACACACACACACACACACACACACACATACACATGCATACACATTCTTCTTTGAACCAATTCTGATGGGAATGAGGGTCAAGGATTGTTCACTGCGTCTTTTTCCTTCCAATGTAAAAATTCTTACTCACATGCCTTTTTTGTAATGAGAAAAATTTCCATGTTCTCCCTCTCCTTTCTCCCAATGTATCCATCTTTCTCACTTCTATATTTTTTTAGAGATCGTTCCAACATAATTGACTCATGCCCTCTCTCTATGTAGATTCCTTACAACTGACCTAATAATGACAGAGTTCCTAGGTGTTACTAGTGTCATCTTCCCATATAGGAATGTAAACAGTTTGAATATATTAAATTCTTTATGGTTTCTCTTTCATGCATATCTTTTTAAATTTTTCTTGAGTTTTTTGTTTGAATGACAAACTGTCTATTCAGCTCTAGTCTTTTCATCAGGAATGCTGGAAAGCCTTCTATTTCATTAAATGTCCATTCCTACCCACTTCCCACTGCCACAAAGGATTATATTCATTTTTGCTGGATTTCTTATTGGAATCCTAGCTCCTTTGCCTTTCGGAATGTCATAATCGAAGCTCTCTGCTTCTTTAATGTGGTAACTGCTAAATCTGATCCTGACTGTGGTTACATGATATTTGAATCATTTCTTTCTAGATGCTTGCAATATTTTCTCCTTTTCTATGGAGCTCTGGAATTTCTATGTTACCTTCTGGTTCTAGAATGATAGGGAAGTTTTCCTTAGCAATTTCTTTTGTAAAAAAAATATTTATTAGTTTGTTTGTTTTTAGTTTATAACATTCAGTTCCACAAGTTTTTGAGTTCCAAATTTTCTCCCTCTCCCCTAGAGGGCATACAATCTGACATAAGCTCTACACATACATTCACATTAAACATATTTTCACATTAGTAATGTTGCAAAGAAGAATTTTAACCAATGGAATGGACCATGAGAAAGAAGAAACAAAACAAAAAAGAGAGAGCAAATAGTATGCTACAATCTGCCTTCAGACTTTGTAAATACTTCTATGGATATGGATAGCATTTTCCATCATAAGCCTTTTGGAATTGTCTCAGAACTTTGCTTTACTGAGAAGAACGGAGTCTATGAAAGTTCATCATCATGCTACATGGCTGTAAACTGTATGCAGTGTTCTCCTGGTTCTGCTTCCTTCTCTCAACTTCAGTTTATATACGTCTTTCCAGATTTTTCTGAGGTCTGCCTGTTCATCATTTCTTATAGCACAATAGTATTTCATTGTACTCACATACCACAAGTTGTCCAGCCATTCCCCAAATGATGAATATCACCTCAATTTCCTGTTCTATGCCACCACAAAAAGAGTTGTTATAAATATTTTTGTACATGTGAGTCTTTTCCCATTTGTATGATCTCTTTGGGATAAAGCCCTAGAAGTGGTATTGAAGGATCAAAAAGGGTATGTACATATTTATAGCCCTTTGGTCACAGTTCCAAATTGCTCGCCAGAATGGTTGAATCAGTTTACAACTCTACCAACAACGCATTAATATTCCAATTTCCCTACATCTTCTCTAGCATTTATAATTTTCCTGTTTCTTCATGTTAGGCAATCTGACAGATGTGATATGGTACACAAGAGTTGCTTTGATTTACATCTCTCTGATCAATAGTGATTTAGAGTATTTTTCATATGATTATAGATATCATTAATTTTCTCCTCTGGAATTAGCCTATTCCTGTCATTTGACCATTTATCAATTGGGGAATGACTTGTACTTTTGTGAATTTTACTCAGTTTTATATATATTTTATTTGTAAAGGAGATTTTTTTAATTGAATTATTTTATTTGTTTTCAGCGATTGCAGAATCACTTCCATATATCTTAGAATTTTTTCCACTCCTTCCCTTTCATGTAGGGCTGGACCACTTTCCTTAGCATTTCTTTTCATTAGTTCCCTTGATATTCTGGATCTTTTGTTCTTCCAGACGAATTTTGGTATTATTTTTTCTTGCTCTAGAAAATAATCATCTGGTAGTTTGATTGCTGTGGCACTGAATAAGTAAATTAATTTAGTTAGAATTGTTAATTTTATTATATTAGTTCAGCGTAACCATGAGCAACTGATGCTTTTCCACTTACTTAGATCTGACTTTATTTATGTGAAAGGTGTTTTGTAATTGTGTTCATATAGTCCCTGGGTTTGTTTTGGCAAGTAGACTCCCAGACACTTTATAGTGTCTACTGTATCTTTAAATGGGATTTCTCTTTCTATCTCTAGTTGGTCTTTGTTAGTAATATATAGAAATGCAGAAGATTTGTGTGGGTTTATTTTGTAACCTGCAACTTTTCCAAAATTCTTTATTATTTCCAGTAGTAGTTTACTTGATTCTTTGGAATTCTCTAGGTATATCATTATATCATCTACAAAGAGTGATGACTTGGTTTCTCCTTTGCCTATTTTAATTCCTTCAATTTCTTTTTCTTCTCTTATTATTACAGCTAGCATTTCTAATAACATATTGAATAACATTGGTGATAATGACACGTTGTTCACCTCTGATCTTACTGGAAATGCATCTAGCTTGTCCCTATTGCATATAATGCCTGCTGATGATTTTACATAGATACTGCTTGCTTTCCAGTGTTTTCAGTAGGAATAGGTGTTGCATTTTGTCAAAAACTTTTTCTCCATCTATTGAGATAATCATGCGGTTTCTGTTAGTTTTGTTGTTGCTATCATCAATAATGCTAATAGTTTCTCTAATATTCAACCAGCTCTGCATTCCTGGTATAAATCCTAATGTATTATTTTCATGATAATTTGCTGTATTCTTTTTTGCTAATATCTTATTTAAAAATTTTGCATCTAAATTCATTAGAGAAATTGATCAATAATTTTCTTTCTCTGTTTTGGCTATTCCTGATTTAGGGATCAGAACCATATTTGTATCACTAAAAAGAATTTGGTAGAACTCATTTTTCCGCAATTTTCTCAAATAGTCCATATAGTATTGGACTTAACTGTTCTTTAAATGTTTGAGAGAATTCACTTGTAAATCCATATGGCCCTGGAGATTTTTTCCTAGGGAGTTAATTGATGGCTGGCTCAATTTCCTTTTCTGAGATGGGGTTATTTAAGTACTAAACTTCCTCTTCTGTTAATCTAGGCAATTTATACTTTTTTTAAAAATCATACATCTCATTTAGATCATCAAATTTACAGGCAAAGTACTTTCTAGTTGTTGTTTTAATTTTCTCCTCATTGGATGTTAGCTCACCCATTTCATTTTTGATATTTTGGTGATTCGGTTTTTTTCTCTCTTTTTTTAAATCAAATTGACCAAAGGTTTATCAATTTTATTGTTTTTTTTTCATACAACCAACTTTTAGTTTTATTTATTAGTTCAATAATTTTCTTAATTTCAGTTTTATTAATCTCTACTTTGGCTTTCAGTGTTTCTAATTTTATATTTATTTGGGGATTTTCAATTTGTTCTTTTTCTAGCTTTTTCAGCTGCATACCCAGTTCATAGATTTCCTCTATTTTATTCATGTAAGCATTCAAAGATATACAACTTCCCCTAAGAATTGCTTTTGCAGTATCCCATAAGATATAGTAGGTTGTCTTATTACTGTCATTCTCTTGAATGAAGTTGTTGATTGTTTCTATAATTCGTTGTATAACTCACTCATTCTTTAGGATTAGATTAATTTCCAATTATTTTTTGGTTTATATTTCCATGACCTTTGAGTACATATAATTTTTATTGCATTATGATCTGAGAAGGATGCTTTGACTATCTGTGCCTTTCTGCACTGCACTGTGAAGTTTTTATGCCCTACTGCATGGTCAATTTTTGTATATGTACCATGTACCACTGAGAAAAAAGGTATATTCCTTTCTATCCCCATTCAGTTTTCTCTAGAGATCTATCATATCTACTTTATCCAGAGTTTTATTCACCTCCTTAACTTCTTTCTTATTTATTTTGAGGTTAGATTTATCAAGTTCAGAGAGGGGAAGGTTGAGGTCCCCCCTAGTTTAGCTGTCTATTTCTTCCTGTAATTCCCTTAACTTCTTTTCTGAGAATTTGGATGCTATAGCACTTAGTGCATCTATGTTTAGTAATGATATTGCTTTGTTGTTGCCTTTTAGCAGGATATAGTTTTCTTCCTTATCTCTTTTGATTAGATCTATTTCTGCTTTTGCTTTGTCTGAAATTAGGATTGTTCCTCTTGCTTTTTTTTTTTACATCAGCTGAAGCGCAATAAATTCTGTTCCAGCCTTTTACCTTTACCCTATGAGTATCTCCCCTTTTCAAATATGTTTCTTGAAAACAACATATTGTTGGATTATAGTTTTTAATCCATTCTGCTATCCATCTCTGTTTTATGGGCTAGTTCATCCCATTAACATTCACAGTTATGGTTACTATTTGTGTCTTTCCCTCCACCCCTTTCCCCTTGTCTATACTTTTAATTCTCCCCTCTCCATTCCCCTCCTCAATAAAGTTTTAATTTTTGACCACAGCCTCCCTCAGTCTTCTCTCCCTTCTTTCAGCCCCCCTCCCTTTTAATCTCCTTTTCCCTTACTACTTCTTTCTTCCCTTTTCTCTCTCCCTTCCCCTCCTATTCCCTATAGAGTTAGTTGTATTTCTATACTTAACTGAGTTTGTTGTACCCTCCTTAAATACCATCAGATGAAAGTAACTCTTGAACAAAACTTATCTCCCTCCCCTCTTTCCCTCTAATGTGATATATTTCTGTGCCTCTTGCTGTGATGGAATTTATTTTTTTTCTGCCCTTTCCTTTTCACATCTCCCATTACAATCCCTTTGCACCCTTAGATCACATTTGTTATCACATCATTTAATTTATATCTACTCCCTCTATCTATGTATATCCCTTTTACATTTCATAATAAATATACAGTTCTCAAGATTGACAAGTATCATCTTCCCTGTAAACAGTTTGCCCATATTGTGTAACAAGATATTTTTTCCCGTTTACCTTTTTATGCCTCTCTTGAGACTTGTGTTTGAAGATCGAATTTTCCATTGAATTCTGCCCTTTTCATCAGGAAGGTCTGGAAATCCCTTATTTCACTGAATGTCCATATCCTTGCCTAAAATATTATGCTCATCTTTACTGGGTAATTAATCCTTGGGTGTAGTTCCAGTTCCTTTCCCTTACACAATGCTGTATTCCAGTTCCTTCTATCTTTTTTGTAGAAGCTGCAAAGTCCCGTGTGATCCTGACTGTAGCTTCATGACATTTGAATTTTTTCTTTCTGGCTGCCTGCAGTATTTTCTCCTTCACTTGATAATTCTACAATTTGGCAACGGTATTCCTTGGTGTTTTTAGTTTGGGATCCCTTTCAGGAGGTGAATGGCCAATTCTTTTGATGACTATTTTGCCCTCTCGATCTAGGACTGCTGGGCAATTTTCCTTGATGATTTCTTCCATGATATTGCCCAGGCTCTTTCTTTCATCATGGCTTTCTGGTGGACCAATAATCTTTAGATTTTTTCTCTCCTGGATCGGTTTTCCAGGTCAATTGTTTCTCCAATTATATATTTTACATTTTCTTCTATCTTTTCATTCTTTAGATTCTGTTTGACTGATTCTTGATGTCTCATAGATTCATTACCTTCTACTTGCCTGATTCTAATTTTTATCAAATTGTTTTCTTCAGCTAACTTTTGCATCTCATTTTCCATCATCTTTCCAATTGTTCCTTTTAAGGAGTTATTTTTTCCAGTTAGGTTTTGTACTTCCTTTTCGATTTGTCCAATTGTCCTTTTAAATTCTTCTGGAATTTCTTTTTTCATATTTTTAAAGTCATTGGTCAGTTTTTCTTCTAATTCTCTAATCTGGATTTTAAAATCCATCCCGAGCTCTTCCAAGAAGGTTCTTTGTGCTTCAGACCAGTTCATATTCCCTTCTGAAATTTCAGATAGGAGAATAGTCTCAATGCTGACCTCTTTAGTATTTGTGTTTTGGTCCTTGTCCCCATAGAATGATTCTATGGTCTTTTCGTTTCTGCTTTGCTTCTTAGTCATGATAATAATAACCCTTATTAGAATTTGTTGTTGTTGATGTCTAGGCTCCTTTGTTGATCAAGTCTTTCATGTAGTCCAATAATTATGAAATTGTCTCTCCTTGATCTATTTTACAGGTCAATTGTTTATCCAGTGAGGTACTTGATGTTTTCTTCTATTTTTTCATTCTTTTGATTTAGTCTTATTGGTTCTTGATGTGTCATGGAGGCGTCTTCCAGTTGTCCAATTCTAATTTTTAAGGTATTATTTTCTTCAGTATCCTTTTGTACTTACTTTTCCATTTCACCAATTCTATTTTTAAGGTGTTTTTTCAGCTTCAGTTTACTTTAGTTATTTTATTCAAGACAACTTAGAGTTACTGGACTTCATAGATCATGGGAGCAACACAGTCAGATGATATTTTAAGAGTATCACTGGAAAGACCTTTCTAAGGCAGGGAGAACAATTTAAAGATGACTAAATAATCATGACAGGTGATGAGGATCTTAATGAGAGTGGTAGGTTTTGTAGTGAAGAGAAGGCATTAGAAGTGAGAAATACTGTAAAGGTAGAATTGATAAGGTTCAGTAACTATGAGAGAATGAGGAGTCAGTGATGAGTGCAAGGTTATAAACCTGGATAATTGCAAGAATGTTGGTACCCTTGACAGAGACAGGAAATTTTGAAGGATATGGATTTGAAGAAAATAAAATGAGTTCTATTTTGACCATATTAACTTTTTGGTGTCTATAGGTGATTCAGTTGAAAATGTCCAGTACCTAATTCTGAAACATTGTAGGATGAACTTCCTTTAACTTTTTAATATCAGCTCAAAACCATTGATTTCTGTTGGGCTTCTATACAAAGTTGTCTAGTTGAATTCTTGTGTTTACTTTTTCTAATTTTTGTTGTCATTGTTGTTGCCCTCCCATGCCCTTAACTGTCATTTTTTGGTGCTGTTACTAGGTTTATTTCTGGGAGATGACCTTTGACTCCTTTTCACTTGCTGGTTCCAATATACATTGGGTTTGAAACCAAGATAGGATTATGAGGATACTGTGTTATTATAAACAAACCTAAGTGAGATACTGAGGAAATATTCAGAGTAAAATATATTAATAGTAGTGAATCTATTTTATCTATTTTGACTTGCAAAAATTTCTTTGGGGTTTAATTCCTACCACTAGATGACATACATGAAACATTACATAAAAAACATTACAGGGTGCTTTAAAACATCATCTCACTTGAATCTCATAATAATCCTGTGGAGTAGGTATTACAGATATTGTTATTTCAATTTGAGGAAACAGAGTCTAATTCTCCAATATGCCAGAGGTGTGATTCAAGTCCATTTCTTTCTGACTCTAGTTTCACATTTTAACTACTATTCAATTATCACTATGTTAACCCACCCTGTTATTATCCTACCTTTGTTTAGCATATTAAAGTTTACCAAGGTATTTATTTCATTTAGTCATATATTAAATATTTACAGCACATTATATGTGACTCCCCTCCCTCCCTCTTTTCTCTCCTTTCTTCCTTCCCACTCTATCATCATGGAGGATTCAAAGAATAAAACATAATCCTTGTCCTCAAGGAGCCTGTAAACTAGTGGGGGAAAAATATCAATATACCAGTAATTAAAACATAGAACAAAATTTCGGAATCCTATCATAGGCATATATTACATGCAAGAAAAATTAAGTATCCTTTGTAATCTGTTTGCATGATTACTCTCATTAAATGCATGTCTCTCAAGCAGAATCATGTCTGTAATTAATAGGTTTCAATTTCTAGGTCTTTTATTCCCCATTGACTAGATGATCCCTCAAGAACTGCCCTCCACAAATTTGGGTTATGGCCAGTAAGAGATGTTTGAAAATATAGATATAAAGTTTAGTAACTATATTTCCTTTTTCCTTTCACCATAATAGAAGAGGGGTAGAATGGAGAAAAAGAGAGGGCTAAACACAAATTTTAAAAAGTGTCTCACTTTGTTGGACTGGGGGGAAAAGGCACAGCAAAAAAAGAACATAAAAACCTAATTACTTGAAGACCATCTCTATTGATGGAGTCGTAATAATAAAACTCACACTTGTGTAATTATTTAAGTGTTAACCAATGATTTCATCACAGTAATGCTGTGGAATATGTCATGACAGCAACATTTACTCACAAAAATTTATTGTGGGAAGGAACTTCAGTCTCCATCTATCCCATAGAATCTATTTATAAAAGGAACTAAATATAAAATAATTAAGAAGGGATCATCCAGCTTTTTGAAGAATTCCCATTAGGGGTATCCCTGAAGGCTCTCAGTCCCAAGAGGATAAGGCTCAAAGAGACATGATAATTGCCTCCAAATATTAAAACTTTAAATTAATTTACATTTAATTAATTTAAAAATTTTTAAATTAAATATGGAAGAGGTGTTTAACTTACTATGTTTGGAAAGTGGAAGAAAGTACCAGGGAGAAGGGTTGGCATTAGCAAAGAGGTAAATTTAGACTTGTTTAGGAAACTCCTCCTAATAATTATAAATGTTCAGAAGTAGAATGCGTTGTATTGATATGGGGTAAATTACTCTTCAATGGAAGTCATCTGGAGGCTGGATAACCATTTGGGTATTTTTATTGTGGGAATTCCTTTTTGGGGATAAATTTGGACTAAATGGTCACTGAGGTTCCTTTCAACTCTAAGATTCTGTCATTATCTGATTTGGAAGAGAAAATATTTTTAATTATCATTTTAGATGAAAAAATTAAGGATCAAGAAAGTTAAAGTCACTGGACTATAGTCATATAGATGATGCTAAAGTTAGGATTTAAACTAATGTCTCCTTATTTGAAGTTCAATGATTATTCCACTAAACCAAGTTGTTTTAAAGTATAAGTGGAGACAATAGGAGAGAAAGAAAAATCTGTACACTGATGTAAGAGAATGAATATGTTGTCATTAAAGGGAATGGGGGGAAACTTCATTTCAAAAGTTTCAAATACCAGAGAGACATGAGAAATATGAGGTCTGAAGAAAGCTTAGTGATTTGTATATTATGAGATAACATATGCTCGGCAAAACATTGGTTTCGGTAAAATGGAGGGGATAGAAGCCAGACTTCACAGAGTTAAAAAATGAGTACTCTTGTATATACAATTGTATATTCACAATAGAATGATTCTCTAATGAAAGAATTTCAGGTACTCTGACAGGTCATTAGGGAACATTTTGTAGGGGAAAGAGACCCTTCAATAATACTACATTAGAAAGTCTTTCTCTGCCTGTACACAGGGCTGTTTATATGTTGGAAGACTTAGAGTCTCTAGCAGATGCCTTTTTCCTCCCAGGAAGTTGAATTCACTGGAAAAATCTGGCTCAGTATGTACTTAGTGGACTCATATTGTGGTAGAATGATTCTCTTTAAAGAACCACCATACCTTCCCTATATAGGATGGTTCCCAGTAAGCGAAGATGAAAATGGCTCTTGGCAACAACTTTGGTTCTGCCTCAGAATAAACATAAATTCCATGTTTAGCCCTCTTCCCAATGCTTCCGCCATCCTTGGGCTGATTGCTAGTGCCTGAGTATTGTAAGCCTTGCATTCACAGAGCCACTAAAAGGCCATGTGTTGGGAATCCAAATTTCTTAATCTTTACACGCAAGATCAGAGCTTTATGTCTTAATAGCCATATAACTCTATAAAGAATTATTCCTGATTTCTCTGATAGATCATCCCTAAAGAAGGGGGAAGAAGGAAAGCATAAAAGCATTCCACCTGTATTGCTGGCAGATGGCTTATAAATGTCGCACAGACTTAGACCTACTACTGGCTCATACAAGAGGTATTAAATAAACTGCTGAACATCTGCTGGTAAATACACAGCAAACAAAAATGTAACTCTGAGCCAAACATCTGCAGAGTGTGGGCCACATCTCTGCTCATAAACCAAGCAATGTTTTCTGCTAATCATTAACAGAGTTATTGATTTTAGATGTGTATCACACAGCTATAATTTTGTCAGAGAGTAGACCACATAAGTAGTTCTCTTTCTGGTTGTTTCATTTTGTCTTATTCCAAAAGTCCGTAAATTGACGACCGGGACAAAAATTATAATTGACATCATCTGTGGGAAATATTTCATAAAACAACAGGCCCAGATGTAGGATTAAAGCCATGTGGTAGTAAAATACCCCACTGAAAAAAGGCCAGGTTCCATGATTTCTTACGAAAACAGATGTGCTATTACTCCACTCTGCTTGTTTTTCAATGCTTTTTACTCCAAATAATTCCCTTTCTTTTTTTCTCTCTCTCTTCAGGATTGCACTGGGGAGGGTTCATAAATTGATTACAGATGCGGACTTGTACTTCAAAATCCTAACTGTCACAATCTCTGAAATAAAAATAAATGAAACATTTGGGGAAATTATATTGAACTATGTTAAAGGTAATGAAGATTATACAAACATATGTCTGCTTGTCATTTATCTCGCACCTTTAGGCATGACAACCCAGTCTCCTGGACAATGCGAAACACTTCACAGGAAACAGGGATTCCATGTGTATCCAAGATTCAGTGAGATGTAGTAACCCATTCAGATGGGCCTCCTATCCTGACCGCAAGACACTTTTGACCTTTGGGCATTTGCGAACCCATAACCAGCACCTCAGGTGTAATTCTCTGCCTTCCTTGAGGTTGCCCTTCACAGATGAATGGGCCACATGAGCACGAGGACCCATCACCTCCAAAGACTCTTATTCCGATCCCTTCTTGCTGTATTCATTGTTCTACTGCTTCCCTTTAGAATGTTAGGCAACTACAGAAGAGGAATTCTGAGACACAAACAGAGGTTATATTGTTTGAATACTAATCTGTAAGTCCTGGGAAGAGCTGAACACAATTGAATTTCTGCCAAAGAGCTAACTGTCATATGGAATTCATTGCAGTATCACTGATTATAATTAATTAATTCAACATTTATGCTGCATATCACACTAGATTTCTAGTCATATGCCACAGTAACTTAGTGTTAGGTACCCGTAACAAAGTGTAAAGTAAGTTAAAACTTCCATCATATGTTACTGTTAAGATTTCAGCAGCACATTGAGGTTTTCTTTTCTCTTACTTTTCATACTCCTGAAACACTGATGCACACATCTCAAAATATTTTTTTTATCGTTCAATAGCAAAAGTTGAACTTTGATAGTCTTGGGTCATGTCTTGGGCTTCTAGGCATTCTGGCAAAGATGCAGAGTGCCACAACCCAAGGAGGTTAAATGTGTTTATCGGTTTAACATAAAGGAAGTTAACAGTCAACTGTTGCCCACTATTGGCTACTTCTGGGCTCAAAGTAACAGTAGGGTAGGAAGGGTAAATAGAAATGTATTTATGGGTTACTCACATTCAGTCTTTCTCTTACTGTTGGCTTATGGAACTGAACATACAGCATGGGGAAGGGAGATGAGTCTCCCCCAGGGACTAATGATAACCAAATACGTATTCTGATTCTTTATGAAAATGTTCCTCTTGTACAGGAAAGGAAGGAATGCTAGGAGATGGAATCTTTGGGTTAGTACAAAGGCTGAGGGACCAAGGACATTTAGAGAGATGAGGACAACAGGTGGTAAAAGAGAAATTGTCAAAAGAAATGAGGGGAAGGAAAACAATGCCATTGTGGTAGCAGGGAAAGCTGGAGCAAATACAGAAAACAAATAATCTATTTGTCTCTGTGTCTCATTTTAGCATCATAAGTACAAACAAAATAATTAGACAGCATGAGTAAAACAAATCAAAGCAATTTTCCTCACTTGTTTGGCTCTGCTTTAATTATTCTGTGGATTAAGTCATTCAGATAACTAACTGTGCTTCCTGGTGTGTGTGTGTGTGTGTGTGTGTGTGTGTGTGTGTGTATTCATAAAAACAGCTTATAGACTGATAAGATGACTAGATGTGACTCTTTCTGGAATGATCTTTCCAGTTGAGGAATTGTTGCAGCTTCATGGAATGAAAACCGATACAGTGATATTGATTCAGAAGACTGAGACATGAAGCAGGGGATTCATGTTGTGTTTTCAGGGGGCTGCCTCAGGGGCCATGACATTGAATTGATTCATCCATTCAATAAAACAGCTCTTCAGTCTAAGTAACCTGTTTGAAATTTTTTTTAACCCTCACCTCATTACCTCACCAAATTAACTGGCTATGGAATTGCCTATATACCACTATAACAAAAGCTTCTGACTTCAGCAGATGAAATGTGGGTGAATATTTAAGGATAACAAGATTGTAGAATTATAGATTTAGAGCTAGAAATGATCTTAGAAGACATTTAACCTAATTTCTCTCATTCTGTGGATAAGGAAAGTGAAGGCCAAAGAAGTTAAGTGGTTTTCCCAAGGTCGCATAAACGATAAATGGCAAAATTGTCATTTGAACTCAAGTCCTAAGATTCCTAGATCCAAAACTCTTTTTTATCTGGAATTAGGCAACAGAAAGGAGAAAAGAAGCACTGGGGAGAGGACTCAGGATTAAAATAAGGATTTTATAGCCCACTAAAAGGATGGTAGAGACTGATGTAGAGCCCCAGAGAGGATCTCTACACTATAGAACCAAGGACTAATTCTGGTCCCAAACCTGCCTTGGTGTCAGAAATTTCACATTCACAACATAGGGGTTTAGACAAATAAGTTGGACCTTAGGACTTGTGCTTGTCTCAAATATACTCATTTTATATATGTATATGTGTGTACATGTATATATATATATATATATATATATATATATATATATACATACATATATTCGAGATAATAAGACAATAGCATTATATATTTAGAGATGGAAGGGTGTCAGTGGCCATCTAGTCCAATGCTCTCATTTTACAGATGAGGAACTGAAACCCAGAGAGGATATGTGACTTACACAGGGTCATGGAGCTATTAAGCATCCAAGATAGAATTCAAACCCATCCCTTCCCAATTCCAAGGCATGCACTCTTTCCACTCCAATATGCTGGCTCTTAAAAATAACTCATAAAAAAGAAACTGATTTCCCCATGCCTATCTATTTTAGCTTTTTGATGTTTGAAGAGCATATGGTGTTAAGACTCTCTTAGACAAAACAGATCTCAGCCCATAAGAAAGCTCTCCCCATCCTAAATGCCTGGACACTCTGTGCCTGACCCCAGGCAATGATCTTTATGCATCTTGTGCAATCCTGGAAAAAAGGTGTTAGAAATCTAATGAACAGTTGACAGCACTGGCAAAGAAAAAAGACTGTAGGAACAAGAAGCGGTCACAGTTTAAACTATTATCTTTGGATCCCTTCATTTTTTCTCCCTCTTTGTAATCACTCCAATCTGATCTATTTGTGAGTTTCTTTGTCTAGCTCTGGAAAAGCCTCATATTTTCACCAAGTCTTAGCAACTCTTATAGAACTTGACTTGGTAAATTAATATGATGCAATACATTGATGTTCCATCCAATTTTAACCGGAACAGATTGTTTCAAATGCCCTTTGAATGTGGGTGGGTTTTCATTACTCCAAGAAATCTAGTCCGGTATTCAAAAACCAAATACTGAATACTAAAGACAAGAGACATGAGAAAAAGGAATGACCATAAAGGATTTGTGCTCTGCTTCAAAATGTTACTGGAGGCCACATCAAGGTAAATATTTGGGTTCCCTTTTTCTCATCTAATGAGATAAGGCTGCAGAGAAAAATTCTGAACCTGGAGCATTGACCCTTGACATTGTTCCAACCCCTTTAATTCAAGTGTCCACCTTGATGCCAAAACAGTCTTCCTGAAAATTCTTTTTCTTCATGTCACTCCCTAAATTAAAATCTTCAATGCCTACAGATGAAGTCCTGGGACCATAGTATTTAGAGCTGGAAGAGACCTTAGGGAACATCTAGTTCAACTCTTTCATTTGACAGATGAGTCAGAATCCCAGGGCTTAGAGGAATCTTAGAAATTAACATCACCAATTCCTTAATTTTACAGGTGAATAAAGTAAAACCCAGAAAATATGGATGATTTACCACAAGTCATACAGACACTTGATTAGAAATTAGCATAGCTAATCTAGTACTATTACTAGATTACTAGATATACTTTAACACTGTCATTCAAGGCATTCTCCATCTCTCTTTCTTTTCTTTTTCCTTTGATGAATTTTTATTTTCCTAATAGGACACCAGCTTATTTCCACACTCTATGCCCCTGTTTCTATTTACTTGTTATCTCAGGTTGGTTGAGTGTACATAAATTTCAAGTTTGCTTTTCATTCTTACATATAAATATGCATGGATGTATGTATACCTATGTAAATAGATATGCACACATACACATGCATACACAAAATTCCATAAACATTTATTAAGCATCAAGTATGTGCCATGTACTGTGCTAAACATTAAGGATACAAAAAAGAAAAATAAAGATAGTTCTTGACCTGAAGGAGTTTACAATCTAATAAAGGTAGATACCAAACAAAAAAGAAGCTGAGAAGGGGTGGGATGGGGTGGGGATGGGAGCTGTCTCTAGATGATATGATATTTAGAATCAAAACCAAACAGAGCTGCTGATGGAGAATGGAATGTTATCTGGATAGTTCAGAAAGTTCATAGTCCTGTATAAAGGAAGACCTGGAAAAGTTTACTCTTCTAATCTCCAGGCTTCCAATCAGAAAAAGTGGACAAGGTATTGATTATCAAAAATTGTGCCAATCAGCATGGTGAGATTTCAGGTAATCAGTTTATGCTTGGGGAAGGGTAAAGGAGATCAGAGTTGCCATTACCTTCCTTTCTACCCTTCTCTTTCTCTGTCCATGTAAGTAAAGGGTTCAAAATCTGTCCCCAGCCCTCTACCTTAAGACATAAGCTAACCATGACTTTTATCAAGAATTTTTCATTTACTTTGTCCTCCTTATTTTTTACCTCCCACTTGTCAATTCTGAATTCTATTTTCCTATTTATTTGCTATACTCTTACATGGTCCTTCTCTGTTTTCTCTACATCTGTTGTGAGAGGAAGAACTTCCAGAGCATCAGATTTAAGATCCCTCATCCATTCCATTTTTATGTTAACAAGTTGGGCAGCTAGGTGGTACAGTGGATAGAGCACCAGTGCAGGAGTCAGGAGGATCTGAGTTTAAATATCAACTCAGACACTTGACACTCACTAGCTGTGTGACTTTGGGCAAGTTACTTGACCCCAATTGCCTCATCCTGGGTCATCTCCACTCATCCTGATGAATATCTGGTCACTGGATTCAGATGGCTCTAGAGGAGAAGTGAGGCTGGTGATCTGCACAGCCCTCCCTCATTCAAAACAAAGTCAAGCACAAGTCATGTTATTTCTCTGATGGCATGGTCTTCTTTGGCAACGAAGGATGAACACATTTGACTTGATCTTAACACGTTTGTATATGTAACTCCATAATGCTCTCCTTTTTACAGAAATAATAAATTTCACTTTATTTTTGCTATGCTTCACTCACAAAAATATCAATTCATGAAAGAAGCAATGGTGTATGGCAAAAGTCACTCTGTTCCAAATCATTGGAGCTGGTCCTATTGCCAAAGCTGGGTATACCCCTTTCCCTAACATATATGTCCTTTCCTAGGATATAATGTAATCCTAGTAATCATAGCCCTTGCTCTGAGAAGGTAAGTAGGTCCTTCGTATCTTACAGGTTTCCTCCAGGACAAAATATATTATACAGTCTGTCTCTAGAATATAGCTTCTCTAAACCTGTACCCCCACAAGAACATTTTTTAATGGCAACAATTCATTTCCCCTTCTGTGGAAGGATCCTCCTTTGACTCCCATCTCTTTTTCCTCTGGTTCTCTTATTTTCCTCTCCCATGGCCTGCCAGGCTTAAGAGAATTAAAAAAAAAAACTCTCCCTTCCCCTTCTCCTTTCCACACTTTTTCTGACCCTCTCTGTTTCTTGCCTACTTTCTCCATACTTGACTTGCCACTGTGTTACCCACCCCCACAAAATATACTGATGCACTAAGCATAGAATTTAGTTCACAGAATATTAATGAAGGTCTTCATTATCCCATCCTCATGACTTTAAGATCCCCTTAAATCTTTTGCCCCTCAGATATTTTTAAATTTCATAATGTTCTCTCTTTCTTTTATTCTATGATGTGTGTTCATCCTTTGTTGCTGAAGAAGACCATGCCATCAGAGAAATGATGACATGACTTGCACTTGACTTTCTTTTGAGTGAGGGAGGGCTGTGCAGGTCACCAGCCTCACTTCTCCTCCAGAGTCATCTGAATTCAGAGACTAGATATTCATCAGGATGACTAGAGATGACCCAGGATGAGGCAGTTGGGGTTGTGAATTGCCCAAGGTCACACAGCTAGTGAGTGTTGACTGAGTTGATATTTGAGCTCTGGTCCTCCTGCCTCTTGCACTGGTGCTTATCCACTGCACCACCCAGCTGCCATCTTATGATGTAATTTCTATTTGAATAACCAAGAAACATAAAGGAATTTCAACTTTACTGCCTAAATTTTTCTTGATAATTGTACTTATTTGCCCTGCTAATCTCCTTCTGGGGAAAATATACCCTCATAATGACAATCCTTTACCTCTGATACTCTCCAGACCCTATTTAGCTCCCGTATTAGAATATGAGCTCCTTGAGGACAGGATCTTTATTCTCAAAGCTTACTTCATATTAATATTTGTATCCTAAGGCCTTAGTGCAGTGCCAGGACACATCTCAATATTTTTTTCATATCTCTATACATTCTTATGTTTTTCTTCTTTTAAGTTTTTCAAGTTCAATGTTCTATTTATTTCTGATATTTTCTTGGTGAGAGGGGAATAGGAATTCCTCTCCTTCTTTTTGAAAGTTCATCTTTTCATTGATAATTAAGATCAGCTTCTCAGGAAATATTTAATTTCTCTTTTGAAACATTCTGGAGTTTTCTTCTTGTTGTTTTGTTACCTCTAGGGAATCCTCAGAATTCTTTTTCTTCATTGGGGTTTTTTGGGTTCATTTTCTTTCATAATATAATACTTATTCAATGTGTTATAGTCCTTTAAAAATCTTATTCATTTTTCCTTCTGTATTTATGAGTCTCATTGTGGTTTATACACTTGAGAGCTAACCTTATACTGAGTCTCTCTCTCGAACTTTTAAATTTTTAACTGCTTTTCTTATATATGTTCCCAGTAGCTAGTTTCTGGTTTCTCTGCTCATGCTTTGGTTTCTAACCCTTCCCCTGATGTGGAATTTTTTCTCCTGCTTAAACCCCTGAGACTGGGTGGCCTTAACCTCCTCTAGTTGGGGGGGAGATGGGATCCAGGATGAGCCCCTTTCCAGAGTAACCTCCATAGAGAGAAGACCAACCCTCTAACAAGTTTTCTTGTTCTGTTTTCCTTGAATACATAATTCTCTTTTTCTATATAGTACTTTATCTTTCATTTCCCCATACACACATGGAATGACACTCCCTTTCTTTTTTTTTTGTTTGGATGCAAAGAATATTTTCCACTTCATATAGAATGTGGGGAGTTAGCATCATGGGAAGAGAAGAATTAATTAGAAGTTAATTCAACTAGACCCTGCCCCAGAGCATATAAGATTCATTCTGGTCGTCTTTCTTGGTACGTTGGGTAAGCTGGGTAAGGAAAGTGTGAATTAAATCTTTAAGTACTGTATCTTCAGACAACTTTAATTACTCTAAATTTAAGATGTTTCCTTCTTTTGATGAAGTTAGGTTGCAGAGATATGAAGAAATAACTTCTGCAATATCTTATCCTAACTTACTTTCCAAATTTATCTCTAATGTTTCCTTAGGATGAACCATTCAAGATGAAGGTTTATTAACTACATGAGTCAAAGTAATATAATTAAAAGTAATTACAAGCTATAAAAATTACAAATTTTTACATCTTTGACAAGCTTTTCACATATAGTAGACCCTCCTTTGGAAGTAATAACTTGCTTTGCATGGTTGACATTGAGTTTAAAAGATTTTGACATGCTTTTCTTTATTTTCCAATGTGAAACCACACTTTTATTACATTGCCTGTTAGGTATATCTCTGATTAACAGTTTATTTTTTCCATATCTAATCTTAATTATAACTCATATGTTTTCAATAGAGTTTAACTCAGGTGAGTTCCAAGGATATTGAAGCACATTTATCTCCACATCTTAGACATATTTCTTAATCTTTCATGAAGTATAGAGTGGTACAAGGTAGTGTTGCAGTAAAACATCTCCATTTATAAATTTTTATAATTTCAGAGCTATTCTACTTGTCAGTGTATTTATTAGAGTACATCACTCTCTTAATGGAGACAAGACTTCCAAGCCTACAAAAAATAAAAAAAAATCCAAAACATTTTATTCTGAAAAAAGATACCTGGATTTGATAGGCTTAATTGTACTTCTTTTGACAAATGTATCGGTATAGTTTTGAAGGAAAATGTCCATTTCATCTATTAAAACAACTTTGTCCCCCAATATTAAGCATGTATTATTGTTTTGAACATAATGAACTTTTTTCTTCAGAGCAACAATCAAGTTTTGCTTTGTTTTTTCCTAGTCTTCTCCCTATTTTTTCTAACTTCAAGAAACCAATATCATATAATGGAGAAATTAATAAAAGAAAGTGAAGACAAAAGGAATAAGTGCCCACTATGTGCCAAGAGCTGTGCTAAGCACTTTATAAATCTTACTATATTTCATCCTTTTAACAACCTTATGAGTTATATGCTTCTATTATCTCCATTTTATAGTTAAAGGAAACTGAGGCAAATGAAAGTTAAGTGACTTGCCTAGGCTCATATGGATAGTAATTCTTAAGCTACACGTTGTTCCTGATTTCAGGACTAGTCTGCTATCCATTGTACAACCTAATTATAATGAATAATGAGGCCTCCTGCTGGTAGGTCCCTCTAAAGGTCTTTATTTGCTTTCTGAAACTTAAACTTTTTTCTAGAATTAGTTTGCTAATTCTTGGTGTTGGTTTTCATTTTCACTGTCTTCCTTTGTAGTTATGTACAATTAATCCTTTTTTATTGTGGGCTTGAATGATCTTTGAAACCTTGACTTCCATATAGCAACAACTTTTCTAATATCTAATAGTCATTAAAAGTATGCTTTTTAAGAATCATAAATTTTGCATATTTCCTTAAAGACATAACCATTCTTAAAAATATTGAATCAAAAATACAACCAAAGGGATCGATTACAATGGCACAAGATCCATCACTCAATATTAGAGGACTAATTAAAGGTGGGGAAATGAACTCAATCTTATTTAATCTGGTCCATATCAGAGATATCAAATCCATGCTGTGTCATAGAAGCACACAGGCATAACCAATATGAAACCATATCAAAATTATTGCCTGCCCTAAGTAATTCACATGTTCCTTCATTATTTCACAACAGCCAAATTTATATTTAATTTTCCCATCTGAAAAATCCCTGTTTCCATTTATTTCAGTACATCCTCATATTTCAAGGACAATGTTAGTAGTTCATCTTTGAGACTTTCAGCCTACTTGTTTCTCCTTGGACTCTCAAAAATTTTGTTCATGACAGTTAATTAATTCTATACTTCATTTAAATAAAATAAGTATTAGATTTTTTTCTACACAGGGTACTGTACTCTGCATTTATCTGGCCTTAAATCATATACCCTTCTGTTTTCAGCTATCTTACTACTTTTGTGTGTCTTATCTTCCCAACTCATATGTTATCTCCCTGAGGGCAAGAACCATATTTTATTTGTCTTAATAATCATTTATAGAATCTAACACTGTACTAAAATATACAGTAATATCCACTCAAATATTTGTTGCACAAGTTAAAGTATGAGTTATAGGAACTTTTATATAAAGTATATGGAAATGGTTGCCATATAAAAACCCATAATGCAGTAATAATAGCAAATGTGTATATAGAGTTCAAAGGTTTACAAAGTGTTATCTCACTGAATCCTAACAAAAACTTATGGGATAAATGATTGTATTATTCCCATTTTACAAGTGAAGAATATGAGGTTGAAAGAATCAATAACTTACCTGAGGTCACATAGTTATTGTATATAAGGCAGAATTAAAACCCAGAATTTCCTGATTTCACATCCAAAATTCTATCAGCTCCACTTATTAAGTCTCCTAAAAAGTGGCAAAGAATAAAGCACCACCCAGTTTGGCTTTCTGGGACCACAGTACTACCACTGCTTCCTCATCACACTTTACTCTCCTTTAATCAATGAGTTTTCAAATTAAAACTAATGGCCAAATAACCCAACTGCCTATTAGGTTAATGAAGCCACTGTTATGAATTCAATACATACATGATTGACTAAAGCTTCCTTGGGTGTTGTAATCATCAAGCTGTTTCATGGGGCAGACTGAATCTTTGTCCCCGGTTAGTTGTCTTGATAAAAAAAAGTATTAAAACTATACTGTAGCTCATGATCAAACAGAGAAGCATAAATGGGTCAGTACAATTATCAATAATACCAGGAAAATAATTCAAGAATAAATGATCTAATTAGTGGTGAGGGAGTGACATTTTCTTCATGTATGGAGAGCAGTGATTTTATAAGCAAGATTATTAGGGTTTCACAGAACAACTGAAAGCCGTTGGTCATGAGCCTGTACACTCCACCCTCTTACTTCCTGGTCAAAGTTACAATACCCAGTATTAGTGAAAATGGGAAATGAACAAATACTCAAATGCTGATATTGACTCACTATTGAATTGATAAGTATGTTTCCTGCACTGATGCAGTCTGCAACCCATTCATGCCTACCTATATTGTCCTATTCTAATCTATGTCTTCCCATAAGTTTGCTGAAGGGAATCCACCAAACTTGCTAGAGACCTTCGTTGCTTTTTCAGGATTTTGAGAGAATAACAGTAAAGGAATGGTCAATTTCTTAAGCCTCCTCTTTAGTTTGTAAGCTACCTACCCTTCCTAGCATATATATCCTGGATAACAGAATGTGTTCCTTTTCTTTTCTGAAGTCGCTCACTGGTTATATGTCAAACCTTGCTCATACCCAACTCTTTTTTGGCTTCTGTATGATATTTATTTTCAATTTTTCAGAGAATGTTGTGCTCCACATCTCACAATAATTCAGTAACAACTGTAGAATGATTTTTTTTTATTAAAAAGATGTGCCTTTGTTTCTTGGAGAAGCTTGGGGTCATTAAAGGAGCTGTTCAATTTCCTGAAAGCAATTCAGCCTTCTCTCTTCATCCTGTTCAATTTTAAGCCCAACTCATTGTCCATTTTTAGTTCCTATTCCAGATATAAAAGATACCAATGGAAAAACTCTATAGATTGTCCATTGAAATGCTATCCTTTTCAAAAGTTTATTTTTACTATGAATTTAACATTTACATGGAAATTTCAAAATAAAACAATGAAGATAAATTTAATATAAATGGGTGAATGAATCTAATATAAATGAATATAAATTTCAGTATAAAAAGAAAAAAATACTGTATATGAATCTGTGAACTGCTATGTATAGAATTTTTTGTGTATATATTGAATTTAACAAGTTAGTAACAAAATTTCCATTTGTGTCACTCTGGTAAAGTTGTTTTTGTTTTCTTTTGTGTTTAACAATAGGTTGGGCCTATGGTCTAATGAGGCAGGCTGAAATGTTCAGATTCATAGTGATGATGTCCTTGAAAGTATAGTTATATGGTATACAAACAGTTCATAATTATGCACCTGGCTGAAATTTAGGTCTCAGCCCTCCATGAGAAAGGGTAAATATCTTCTTTTTGTATTCCAGCACTGTCTCATACTTTCATATTGGGAACTAGTTTATATGGAAGCACAGAAGCTGGTATCAACCATGAATGTTTGTGACAAACAAAATTTGATCAATCATATACAGTTTTTAATAGAATAACAACAACAGTTACACATTTAGTATTTAATACCATTCACCCTCTACTGAAGTAAAAGCAAGGGAATGGGTAAGGATGACCATTTCCTCCACCTTCCCTGAAATTCCATTTTCTTCTTAGCCACTTGAGGGAGCTGATGTAACCAAACAAACAAACAAAAATATTATACCTTAATGCTTGTGCTTTAGTTTTTACTTTCCAGAGAACTGCAGATGCCCCCGCCATTCCTCTTGCCACACTACCTCTAAGGTTCCCAGGAGGAAACACTGACAACTCCTTCCTCTTCGTGTGCCAATTCTAGCCAATGAGCTAGAAGCAGACAATACACATCTCTGGCTGCGGTACAGATTGTTACAGCTGTAGGCAGCTGCACTAGTCAATGACTCCAGCTTGACTTTCAATTCTCCAGGATGTTGTAGCTCCATTGACTACCTGGGAAACTGAGGCACAAAAAGGGAAGATGACTTGCCCAGTACCATTGGGTAGTAAGTGGGACTAGAAGCTAGGTATACTGCCTTTCAGTTTTCTTTGTAGTATTTTACAAGTGACTTGATCTTTTCTCCCAGCTAGACTGTAAGGATGCCTTGCATCTAGTAAGGGATTTAAAAAATGTAACCAACCTGTTTAATGAGTTCCTCGCTGACTCCACCTTGACTACTTCTTTTTTAGCCCTTATCACCTTCATTTTCTTGGTTACCCAAATCCTACTCCTTCTCCCCACCCTGAGTTGATGCGTAACATCAATAAGTTTGATCTTTCTGTCTTCTTGGTGGTACTTTGTCCTCATTCTTCGCTTAAATGACACCCGACTACAGACAGATCCTAAATGGATAGAAATTTTGCTAGCTTTGTTCAGGTGTCCAAACTTCTCAGTTTAGACTATCCCATTTATATAGCTTTTCAGGATAGTTTCTATGGTTACATAGAATAAAAATCAAACTCAAAGGGACATGACACATATTCCATATTTTCAAGAAGCTCTTTAGCAAAATGAGGGCCAGAGTAGACATTAATAACCCCCTGCAGTTTACCCAACTCCTTATTCAGTGAGGAATCTTCATTTTTGGAAAAGAGAGAGATAGGTTTTACAGAGAGGAAGTGAGAAAAGAAAGGATCGGGGCAAATATATTCTACAGAAGAGAAGATGAAGGAAATGACATGTCATTAAGATGGTTATTTGAAATGCTTCTTATCATGGGAGAATTGACAGCGAGATATTTGAGAGTCATCTTTCCTCCAAAGGAAAGTGAAGTGGAGAATTATGCAAACTATCTGTATAACTAGAGTGTTCAGGGGGTCATAGCTATAGAGTTGAAAAGGACTTTTGAGATTAACTCAATGAACCAGCTTATTTTATACAGGAGAAAATAAGAGCATAACATATAATAGAAACTGTATGCATCACTGATAAATATATATATATATATATATATATATATATTTTTGTTGGACCATCAATGAGTAAGTGAAGACTTCACAGAAGAGGTAACATTTAAGCTTGGTCTAGAAGTATGGGTAGAATTTGGGAGAGCAGACAAAGGATGAGTTTAGGGATGAAATCCTAGGTGAGAGAAAGATGAGATGAAAGAAACAGAGCAATGAACATGTCAAGTTCACGGAATAATGAAGAGTTGCAGGGGAGGGAGTGCTGAGAATTCTAGGAAATAAGGTTAGATAGTTAAGGAAAGACAAGAAAGGAGAGAAGCATTTTTATGAAACCATTTGATAAACTACAAAGTTTTAATACCTTAAAACTACACGAAGACTTTTGGGACAACCTATATTTTTCTTATCTAAGTCTTTACAAACAAAAATATGACACCTCTAATCAAATTAGTTAAGATACCATCCTAAATAGAGAGGAATATGTGTGCAAGAAAATGTTAGAAAATTAGGTTAAATATTTAAGGAAGGAAATACAGTAAATATAGGGTATTTCAAAAGTTTTAAACTTTAATAGTTTATTTCCCTCACCTAAGCCTTTATGGACACAATCTGATACTTCTGATAGAGTTAAGCCTGTTAGGATAAAGGCCAGTATGATGCCAAGCAGAATTTTCTTTTCTGATCTACACATTCAGGCTCCTTTGTAGAGCCCTAGAACTGACCTGACCAACTTAGAGACTCTCTATGTTGAGTCAATCAATGTACCCATTATAGGACAAGTTCATTGGTGCTAGAACAATTTTCAACAAATCAAATCAACCTTCCTTGTGAAAAATCAATCCTCTTGATCCTTTTAAAAGTTGTATGTGACAGCAGAAGTTTCATCTTGAAATCTACGAGGCATAGCTAGAAAGAGTAATGTAGTCAAAGGACTCAGGTTAAAATTCCTTACTTTCTGTGTGACTTTGTGGAAATTACCCCCCGCCATCTCCTTTCTACTTCTCTAAAACTTTCTAACTTGAAGATTCAACTAAAGGCCCATCAGCTCCATAGAATTCTCCCCAGATAACCCTAATAATAACAACTTTTTTTAGATGGTCTACTACATGTCAAGCACCATGCTAAATGTTTTACAATTATTTCCTTTGCTCCTTACAACAGCTCTGGGAGGTAGGTGATACTACTATCCTGATTTTATAGATGAGCAAACTGAGGCAAACAAATACTGGGTCACCTACACAGAGTCACAGAGGTAAAAAGTGTCTGAGGAGACCTTAAAACCCAGGTCTTCCTGACTCCCAGCCTGGTGCTCTATCTACTGTACCACCTTAGCCAACTGTGATTACTTCTGTTTTCTATCCTACAGCAACATAATGCCTTTACTCCTCACCTGGTCATATGTCTCTTCAACTCAATTATAAGCTGCTTAAAGGCACAGACCATATCTTATTCATGTATGTACTGCTCATAAGAGCTAGTTTCATAACTCTTACATACTAAGTCCATGGTAAAAATATACAGGGTAGCTAGATAGTACAGTGGATAGAGCACTGACCCTAGAGTCCTCAGACAATTATTTAGCTATTTAACGCTGGGCAAGTCACTTGACTCTGCCTCAGTTTCTTCATCTATAAAATGAGCTAGAGAAGGAATTGGCAAAATTCCCCAGTATCTTTTCCAAGAAAATTCCAAAAAGGGTCACAAAGAGTCAGACATGATTGAAAACAACTAAACAATAACAATAAGTATGTATTGGAAGCTTGAACTAAAAGAGGAACACTCGAATTAGCTTTTTACTATAGACTCTCTTGGCTAAACAGAATTAAATTCTGTTCAGCCATTTGGCATGGAAAGTGCTTGTTCAATGATCCCACTTATGACTCAAGTAATTCCTATATCTGAGCTCAAAATTGGAGCCATCTGAAGATACAATGATTCCCATTTCTGGTAATACAAATTTAAACCAACTGTCTTCAGCTTGGACCCTGGCCCAACATCCTCTTCTGAGTTTGCTACTCCATTAACTGTGGATCATTCAGAAACCAGGGTTTATAAAACCAGATATGACAATGCCTGTCAGAAGAAGACTCTTAATTTTGCACAGAATAATAAGTAAGCTACCTTTTGTACAGATTCATGGTAAGTCTACCTAGATACATTGAGTCCTCTAGATTCATTTGTTTCATTGACTCTGAATTTTGTTCAATCGTCAGTTGAAGGTTTCAAGCTCCTATGAAATTTGCTACACCATGGCAGCCATTTTGGATTAGTTCCCAGAAACTGTGTTTAAGCTCTTGAAAACTCTGAGTCTCAAGGAAACAAAAATGCTTGAATCTAACCACGTGTGTTGAATTGAAGCTAGTTAAAATGGAACTTCTTTCTGAATTCAAAATGAAGTCCACAAGTCAGTCCCCACAAACTGTTCCTGAGCCTTTTCGAATTTCATTTTAAATTCAAAACATGTCTTCATGCATTACCTATACTCAGATGTATGTTTTGAATTCTATGCAAAGCTCTGAAGGTTGGAAATGACTGCCAGGCCTTGCTCCTTCTTAGGAGCACATCTGAAATGTTGGCAAGCACTCAGTATGATAGATTTCACGGGCTCTTTCCACTAGGATTTCATGGAAGAATAATAGCTCAAAAGTCTGAAAAGGCATCTAAGGCTAGAGATTCTTTTTCACCTGGATGGAACCCCCAGAATGGCTTTTCCTCATTTCTTCTGTCTCAGATCTCATGCCACTAAGTGTGCTCCTTACTGGATTTAAAAAAAAATGAGAAATTTAAATGCATTTTTAAAATAATAGACTATTCTTTCCTATGCAGAGATTTAGTCTTTATAACCTTACTTCCTAGGTCTGGAAAGACATGTATATACGGTAAACATTTCACTTTTGACAACAAATTAGAATATTTGGACTCTGCTTTTCTATGTAGGCAACTCTTTGGTGATCTCTGTCAGGTTCCAGAACTGGAGAGAGCGAATAATCAGTGGCACAGACCAGTAGTCTCCAAAGACTCCAAAGAGAGCATACCACTAGAAGAGTTGTATAGAGAAAATAGTAGAATTTTTTATTCATTTTAACTAAAATAAGAAAAATAAATGAAGCCCTCCAACATTTAAAGCAATGATTGAAACAGACTCCTTCAGTTGGTCATGTGCCGGAGGGTCCAGTGACATATATGATACCTGAACTTGGAAGCAAAATTTTCTAGCCTGTTTAAAATCTCCTAAATGGAGAGTTGCAGTGGCTTTTTAAAAATGAATTTGCAATAAAAAATACTTTTAAAATGCAACAACTTTCAACAAGCTTGCAGGAATAACTGATTAAAATCCTGGAATGTGGAAATTTGCTGGTGGAATTTTGATGAAAATCTTTGCAAAATGGGTGGATGGAAAAAAAAATTGTGTATTGATCTATGTATCTTTACATTCTAAGCTCCAATAGTCATTAAAAACAAGTATTAAAAAAATAAATGTGGAACTAGAGCTTTAAATCACTGTATCAAAGTATTTAACCATGGTGTTCAAAAATAATAAAGCATGTTCATTCATATTGCTCTCAGTAAAAATATTATCCGTAATTTTGCTTAGTGAAAAGGAAAAATTCTTCTGTTACTAAATCAAATAAAGTAAAATAATTTAAAGCATTGTATGTTTGATTTTTCATTTTATTTTTTAAAATTTCTCTTTGGTCTAGGTTTTATAATGCACAATCAGGAAGACTGAATACCAGTACCGTCTCTGACACATAACTGGTTGTGTCATCTTAGATAAGTCACTTATGCTTTCAGTGCCTAAGGAAACTCTCTAATGTTGTAAATTGCAAAGATGGTGCCAGCCATTACTGATAGAGGTAGGTTCCCCATCCAGATGTTACCTATGCCACAGGTCCTAGCCCTATCCCTCTAAAACACGTATGTATTTATCCTGAGTTATGTGATCAAGACTACAATAGCCAGACAGCTGTTCTGTCCTTTTTATCCAACAATCTGCCTTTATTGATTCTGTAATTTACACAATTACATTGGTTATAAGGCCAAAGAGTGAAGCTTTGAGAAGTTTGGCATGAAGGGAAGGAACATATTCCACATTATATGCATGAGAGACAGTTTCAGTTATGTTCTAGTGGCAGAGCTTAGTAGTGGGTTGCCTCTTCTTACTCTTAATCAAAAGTATATGGTCTCCTGTATATATAATGTTTATGTGCGCTCTGGAGTAGACTAATCTTGATCATTTTTCATATCAAACATCTTTCCACTAGCTATAAAGAAAGACCAGGTGTCCAAGGAATGGAAGTTATTTGGCAATTACCCCTAATTAATGATTGTAGTCTTGAAGAGACATATATAAAGGGGAAGTGAAGAGAAATAAGAGAAGTAAGGAAGTATAATGTTGAGGAATTCAGGAATTGAGATGCTTGATAACAGGAAGTTAACCCTGATTTATACAGAAATAGAAGGAAGTAACAAGCCATTACTCAATTCCTGAGTTCAAAGGATATGTACAAGCTGCTTTCCAATGAAGAAATGAAAACAATTTATAGTCCTATTAAAAGTGCTTTAAATAATTATTGATTTGATAAATGAAGATGAAAATAACTTTGAGATATCATTTTATACTTACAATACTGGCTAAAATGATAGATGGGGAAAGTGACAAATGTTGGAGAAGAGGTAGAAAAATTGAGGCATTAATTCACTGTTGGTGGAATTGTGAAATGATAAAACCATTTCAGAGAGCAGTTTGAAATTATGTCCAAAGAGTTATTAAACTACATATACCCTTTCATCTAACAATACTACTACTTGATCTTTTTCCAAAGATGACTAGGGAAAAAGGAAAAGAACCTGTATGCCCTAGAGTATCTATAGCAGCTCTCTTTGTAGTGGCAAACAACTAGAAATTTCAGGGATACCCATCAGTAGGGGAATGGCTGAACAAGTTATAATATTATGATTGGATGGAATATGACTCTATAAGAAATGATCAGCTCAATGGTTTTAGAGAAACATGGAAAGACTTGCATGAAATAATGAAGAGCAAAATGAGCTGAACCAGGAGGACAATGTAACAGCTATAAAATTAGGGGGTATGAGAGATTTGGACTGAATGGCCTCTAATTTCCCCTTCATCTTTAAGTCTATGATCCTTTGATCTGATGATTTCCCAGTACAACTTGCATGGATGCTCTGTTCCAACAAAGTTTACTGACTATTTTTTTGGGGGGAGGGGGAAAATCTTGGTTATGATTTCCAATTCATATATCTTTCAATTTCAGATAAAGGTAATTCCAAAGTTTGTATTTAATTACCCACAATCCTTATCAGTTTGAATGAAAAGCTTGTATATTCGAAAATTCCATTCATCAGGGCAGCATTAGATTTATACTAGTTTAAGCTAGTGTCTTTATTTACAAGGGTTTCCATAAAACATCTCCCTTTGTGAGAAATACTGGTATATACCCAATCTGGATTAAATAGTCTTTATCTAATCATTTGGTATCAAATACTTGACAAAATTCAGTGATTAGGGTTTTCTAGTTAAATGAAAAACACAGACTAAAGATTTTTTTTGATGAGTCAAGCCAAGTCAACAAGAATTTATTAAGAACTTATTATGTGCTATGACAGTTCTAAGCATTGAAGTTCTGAAAGAGGGGATTAAATAGAACAAAAGCCCAATGAAAGATCATATTTCTATATGTACATAAATATATATGTATGTGTACATATATGTACATGTTTATATTTATGCATAAAATAAACATATGCATTATCAATAAATACGAATTTACTGAGTGCTTACTATGTGCCTAGCACTGTATCAGATATTGTTGTGGATCACACTCATCTCAAAGTACATCTCATTTTAGGATAATACCATTTGAAACATTGAAAGATATCATATAAGTACTAATTTCATTAGTAAAGAGGATAAGAGCTATAGGAGAACAGAAGGAAAGAATGGAGCATGTAGTCACTGTGTAGTGTCTCAAAGTTCCAACACTATAGATTGCAATCATCCCACTCTTTAATAGATGGTACCTTAAATTTATTCGGTCACAGAAAATCATATGGTAGTCAATATTTTCACTTCCTGAACCTAGGTTCTTATGGCGGACAATAAGCATGAATTAAATTAGAATGAACAAGGTCTCCATCAGGTCTGTGAGTAAGCCTGGTATGATGTGGAATTAGATATAGATTACATCAGATCCAAATTTATTTCCCAATTCAGCCCCTTATAACCTGCTTGATCTTAGGTAAGTCACCCATTCTCCCTGGGTACTAATTTTCTCATTCATAAAATGATGGAATTGAACTAGGGGAGCCCTTCCCACTCAAACTCTATGATTCTATGATTATCTGTTATAAAGTAGGTCTTTTAATGTCAATTATAGTCACTTTCATAGCTTATCTTTAATATAGCTAGCCTTATTAAGACTATATCATAGCAATTTATTTCATGGATATGAATTGGGAAAATTGGGAGTGCTCAGTTGTTGGGCCCCATCCATAGATCTCAAATACTAAATACAGGATAATAGAGGTGCAAGAAAGCCATATGAATGCTAAACCATTGGAGACCAGAATAAAACAAAGAGAGGATGACAAAGTCACCAGTATGTAAATGCAGCAGGTCTGCTGTCAGAACAGCTACCCTGGGTTGCAGCTTGACAAGCAGGAGAGAAAGGCTATCCAGGAATTAAATTGGAGTACTATTTCAGAAGAGACAGGGAGCGCAGCAGTCATGATAGCATTAGCAATAGCTAGCTTTGCTATAATAATAGTAGCATTTCTATAGTGCTTTGGGATTTTTGCAAAGCATTTTATAAAAATATTTCATTTGGTCATTATAACTCTGTGAAATAAGTGTTAATATTGTCTCATTTCATAGATCAGGAGCCTAAGGCTCAGGGTCACCATCTGGGAGGAGACTGAGAAGATTCTGATTCCTAGTCCAGCACTCGGTCCCACCACTCCCTAGCTCCCTAGTAACATCTGTGAGTGGCATGTTGGTAGAAGAAGAGTGGCATATAGATTAACGACTAGGAGATACTATATCCAAAGGGAGGCTAAAATGAGATTACATATGCATAAGGAGCAAGTTTGGTCCCCATGACCCAACACTATGTAGATTCAATACAATACTTAAAAACATGCATTCTTGTATCCCTGGCGGACAGGCCAGAAAAGTAGCAAGAAATGTAATTCAATCCAATAGACCACAAGATTGATCCATGATTGATAATCAACGAGGTTGGCTACTATCTTTTATGCCATATCTACGAAGGCCTTCTGGTCATGGGAGATAGCCAGATTTGATTTCCTATATTGGAGCTTTCCCTCACAATAAAATAGTGGTTAGACCCATGTGTGCAGATAAATGTTTAACAATCAACTTTCTGAACACACACACACGCGCATGCTGTTTGCATGGGCCATTATGAGCTGGCTCCTGCATATCTCTAGTTGACTCTTTGGCTACTCCTAAGATATACTACACATCATCTGGGAATGTCCTTAATTCTACCATATAGTCATTGATTTAGGAACCATGAATCAGTGGATAAAGGGAGGAGTGGAAGCCATAGTTTATATAAACTGACAAGTTCTAAGAAGAATTGTAAGCTGTGTTATTATTTTTTTTAAAACTGCAATATACAACAAGGTGACTGAAGTGTCCTGATGAAAGAGATACAATATAGCACTAAAGAAATGTGGCTCCAAATTTCAGTTTATGACCTCTATATGCCTACCTCACTGAGGGTGGTTAAGTAAAATGAAGATTATACTTTACCTAGGAGGCCATGAAATGTGAGACAGCACTGCAATATGAGACAAACGATAGACTCAAGGCAAAGATGATATGAAATGTAAGCCTAAGGTGTCAGAAAATTATTTCACCAAGCTCCTGGTACTTAACCTTCCCACATTAAAATGGTTTGCTTCTCAAATAGCCCATGAGCTTTTTTGACAGTATAATTCACCAAGATGTTCTAGCTTGAAATAAAAAGCTTATAATATACTAGCATGGTGACATAGTTATCAGATGCAGATCTTCATTAAGTTGTACACTGAGAAAAAATTGCCCCCATCATTGTTGAATCAATTGAGTTTATAATAAGTCTGAAGATGCTGAAGATTCTTGTGTTAGTTAGCAGGAATACTTCAATCCAGTCAACATTTATTAAACTATTACATGCTAGGCATGGTGATACAATTAATAAAAAATAAAGACAGTCCCTACTCTCAAGGATCTTACAATCTAATAATAAGAGGTAACATACAAAAGAAGGCAAAAAAAAAATCAGGGGAGGGGTGGGAAGACATCAAGAGCTACCTGGTGTGTGGTAATATTGTTCCACAAAGGAGAACCAGGCAAAGCAGCAGCTACAGAGTGGAGTGAGTCCAAAAGTATAGTTTTTGCCTTCAATAAAGGAAGGCATTGGGAAGAGTTTAGTACTCAACCCTCCAGCCTTCCAATCAAAGGGGACAGGAGACTGAGGGAAGTGGTATCACTTTGTTTAGTAGCATAGTGATGAGTTTATCCTGGGGAGTGGGGGTAGAAGGAGCAAATTTGTTTGGTGAAGCTGAAACCAGGCAGAGTAATTTTGCATGATTTATCTGGGACAAAATAAAGTAATTAAGTTTATTGACATACAATACATCTTGAAAAATAATAATTTGTATTCAAAATAAGTCCTTTTCCTGTATCACTTCTTTTACACAATTTGCAATTGAGTTCACAAGATTTTTGACACATTCTTTAAATCTCCACCACAAAACTACACATATTACATTTGGATGTTAAATATTTATATGATAAATGGGCACGGTTATAACACATATGTTTACAACAAAGTTTAAATGGGGCAACTTCTTACAACATTAATGCATGTTCTATCTATCTCCAGCAATTTTCTTATATCTCCTGCCACATGAGATATTACTCTATTACCATACTATATATTAGTATAATCTATTTGGTAGTATTTGAAACTCTGGAAAAAATGTGCTTCTCTATTTATTAATATACATATCAAAGTTCATAATTCCCTTGATGAAATAAACCTTCCAGTCCCACTGGCAGAAAAACATCCCCAATGATTTTTTGAGGGGGGATAGATTTTTAGATTGAAGAAAATACCTCCCCTTTTATGGGCTTGTGCCCAACTTTCTCTGGCATTGGCTTTGGTATATTTTGGGGGAAAAAGGGTAAATACAAATGACTTATTCCCATTTTCATTATGCCAGTCTTTGTCTTCTCTTGCTCATGACAAGTGTTTCTTTTTTCTTCATAGCAATGATTAAAAGCTATTTCGACTGGTTTTCTCATTTTTCTCCGAAATTCAAGAAACCTATTTCACACACTATAGGAATTTGTAACAAGCTCTCTAGCTTTTAGGACTCTGTTTTTTTCTTGTTTTCCTAAGGTTAGGTTGTTTTACAGCAGCAGTTTTTTTCTGTTTTTGAAATTTTTTGTTTTCTTTCACACTTTCCTTTGTGTTTAGTTCCAACTTAGATTCTGTCAATTCATGGACTTGAATAATTCTTTAAATGCTTGTCTTTCTCATGCTAACAGGTGTTATAATATCTCTAAAAGTCAATGAAGTATATTCTTCATTTACTTTGTTGGACTAACTATTGTTACAAACCATAGAATTAAAAATACAACAAAAACTAGGAAGAGGGTATATGTGTGTTGTATGAGAGCCATCACTCAATTGAAATAGAAATCTCTAAAGATGGGGAGAAGGAAGTTCAATCTGGTTTCATCCAATGAAAGTCAAAGATTCTAAGTCAGCAAAATTCACATTCATGACCATTGTTGTCATGGAATTAAACCATAACAAAAATTCTTGTCATAAGCAACGTGAATATCACTGTATGTTTTATAACATTTACTCCCTTTAAATTATGTCATCAGCACCTCAAATGTAGCCTTTACCATGCACAGATAATTATTTTCTAATTCATTTTTCAAATAGGCATCTGACAAGGAGTATTACAAGGGAAGTGTATAAAGAAGGGTGATAGTATCAATGAAATGATGGAGAGTTCCATGGCACATCTGAATATTTTGGTATCGATTGCTACCTATTTGTAAAGACCCAGTCATATCAAGATAGAGGCTCCTCTAATGAGCAATTGTGTCCAGTCCCCTTGGTAGTCACTAGTTAGTGATATTGCACTACATTAGATCATTGAGAGATCTTATGAGGGGAGAGAGACTTAGAAAAACATGCCAGTGGTATAACTGTAAGATATGAAAATTCTGTAAGTCTTTCATCGAATCAGGGATGTTCCACTATATTAATGCTCTCCACTTTATATAGAGATATATATCTAAATTAAATTGAAGTCTTTTACTTTATTTGGCATAATTCTTGCTACTTTTAAATAAAGAAGATTTGACAAGGCTTCTTCCTCAACTATCTTGCTCTTAGCAAGAATTTTCTCTCTAAAAATCTGATAAAACTGTAATGGGGAAACCTGGGTTCCACACCAAGTTCCACTTCTAGATTCTCAATCTCAGGATGTTGAGTCCAGAACTGAGAAGAATGAAACAATGTCATAGTAAGGCTTCCATGCTAGTGGTATGCAGTATGGATTGGAGATGTAAAAAAAGCCGGAGGTAGTAGTAAAGATTGACAGTAAAAGGCCATACCCTCTGTGTCAGAGGATAATAGAAATAGATATGGAACAAATAATACAAAGGAATTTTCAAAGAAAGAAGAAATGACTTGATGATTAATTTTGATTTTTACTATTATTTTAATAACAACAATAGCAACAGTAACTCATCAATATGCAGAATGTCCCAAAAACCTTTGTTTAATTCTAAGCCTTGATAATTTAAAATGGAATTTAGATTTTTGAGACCCGTTATTTTATACTTTAACATTTTCAAAGCACTTTCTTTATATGTTATCTCATTTGATCATCACAATAATTCTATGAGATAGATGATATTATTATTCCTATTTAACAGAGGAGAAAACTAAGGCTGAGTTGTATTAAGTGCCTTGTCCAGGGTCATTCAGCTAGGAAGGCCAGAGCTCTATGGGAAGGAAAGAGTCATAGAGATAAACTTTTAAAACTTAAAGAAGGTTAAGGGAAAGTTTATATTCCAGTATTGCTTCCCCATATCATGCTGAAGAAAGAATGGTTTTGTGTCTTTCTCTCATTTTGCTATTGTTAAATCCTTTATTCCTTCTTTCTCTGCTTCTCTTTCCCCAGCAACTGTTACTTTTTCTCATGTACCTTGTCTTCAGCCTATAATGTTAATTAAAGATCTTCCCCACTCATTAATACACCTCAGATAACTTTTGCTGATTTCTAATGAGGTACTGGCAGGGTCATGCCCTCCAGCTCTGAAAAGTATATATATATATATTCTCAGGTGAGATTTTACTTTAGGGCTTACTCATTGGAAGAAGGTTTATGTGCCAGATGAGACTCTTGGTAGCTTTTAAGAAAACTCCACTGGCTCTGAAAACCCAGATGTCGGTGTTTCTTTGTAACTATGTATGCATGGTCAGACAATTGGATCTGTCTATTGATCTGTGATGTATGAATTGCTTATGGTCAGACAATTAGAAGCCCTGTCTGTTGGTCTTTATTTCTCTACTTGTATTTTCTCTGTTGGTGAATGTAATTAAAGTAGATGTTGACCGCTCAAAGTTGCTTTCTTTTAAAAAAGCAGGTCTAAAAACCTGTACAGCAGGGCCTCCTGTGTATGCCAGGGTGCTTTGTGCTACATAGCCTCATCTCATTTGTCCTTTTTGGAACATGGTTCTGTTCAGAGATTTTAGCCCTTCAGGCTCAATGTCCTAGTTTTCAAGTTTCATCAAGTTTCTAGGCTGCAATAGACTCATGTGTGGTACTGAACAAAATTGTTCATTCATATAATATTCATGCTTCTAGGTATCCATATGAACCACTCCTAGTCCTAAAGTACAGATTACCCAGAAGTACCTCTGGGACTTTCTATAAGGAAATAATTGGCACTGCTCTTCATTCTGACCAAGAATCAACATTTAGCTTGGCTTCAAAAGAGGCAGTGTTTAGATGCTTTATAAACTGAGACCAAAGCTAACCAAATTCATCTATTGTTGCCACTTACTATTAAGTAGCGTAGAGAATACCTATTAAAGTGACACTAATCTCATTAATTTTTTCACTCTAAATTCATTTTTAAACACCTACTTACATTTCACCACACTAATGGGAAAGGAGGCAGCAGGAAATACATGATTATTATTAGTCCTTTCCCTTCCCATCCAAAGTTCTATCAATCCCATTAATTTTCTTTCCTTTAAAGAGGATGGGGCAATTTAACTAAATTCATGTGGTTAAGCTCATCACCCTAATAAAAGCCCAAGAGGATGGAATTAAATTAGTTGAGGGCAATTATTCATAATCACAGTTTCTTAATGGAAACTGTGTAACTCTAGAGTTATCCTAAACAACTTTCATGTCTAAATATGCTTCTGGGATGACGATGTCATTCTCTCCTGCCTGCCCCCAGCACCAGTCTCCAACATTAGAGTAAGAAAATGCTTTTCCAATTCCCAAGTCTGAAACCCACCAAATTCAGCCCTGCTCCAAGGCAAATTATGATGGCACATTCCTTTAAAAAAGTTTGGAAAATGAACAGCTAATGGTTACTGAACGAAGGAACAGCTTAAGAGAAATTGTGAAGTTTATACAAACGGTCTGAAACTCTTCATACAGGTGGAAGGGATCTAGGCAAATGTAAAGGAGGAAGTCATAAGACAAATGAAATGTATAATGAAAACTCCACAGCCTGAGAATACTTAGACTTTAAGAGGTTTGCAGTATGAGATACTAAGTCAAGTTGACAAGCCTCTGTTAAAAACCTACTATGTTCCCAGAATTGTGCTAAGGCACTGCGCTAAGTGTTGGAGATCAAAAGAAAGTTGTGGGGGTTTTTTGAATCCCTTATCTCAAGCTTTTGTTTGCAGGAAGCTTGTATTCTAATAAGGGAAACAACATGCAAACAGCTGCATTCAAACAATATTATAAGTATGTATACATGTATACAGATGTATATGTCATATGTGTGCGATACATATAGATAAATATATGTGTATTATATACATACATATATACAAATGCTATGTATACATATACACACATACATATTGATTGTCATCTCAGAGAAAAGATACTAAGATTAAGGAGGACCAGGAAAGGCTTTGTGCAGAAGGTAGGATTTTGGCTAAAATTTGAAGAAAGCTAGGTAATTAAGAGGAGGAAGAGAATTCTAGGCATGAGTCTGTAAAATTGCCTAGAGTTGGGAGATAGAGTGCCATATATGTGGTACATGGAGGGAAGTAAGATAATCTGCTGTCTATCCTGAGATAGATATAAAAGCCTCTTAAAAAGCTATCAGTGTACCTATCTTTCAAGGTGGACAAGGAAAGCTTACCAGACCTTTGGACAAGGTCCATATCAGGTACTTTATACCAAAACATATTGTATAAGTCATGATACTTAATATGTCAAGCCTAGAAAAATGCATCTGTTTTGTATTTAGGATGCTGTAGAACTGAAAGGGAGGAATAAATAAATACTCAGTGACACTGACAATTTGTCCTTTAGTACAAGTAAATAGTTATAGCTTGGATTTTTATCTTCCTAAAGTATTAATTAAAAGTAATATGAGGGAAATGTTGACCTCTACCACTTACAGAAGTGTGAAAGGCTAGTAAGAAAAGACTTGAAATGTTTTATGAAGTGCTTTGGTAGGAGAAGGTCTTTGTCACAGTGATGTGAAAAAATTAAAGTTTAAATGATTTCCACGTGGAGAATTTTGTGTTGCTCAACATAGTGAAATGACTCTTGCGTATTACATTGCCATGGTTTCTTAAACTGAAAGGCTTGTTCATTTTGTTAAGTCATTCTTATGAATTTCAAATTGCTGGCTCTTTAATTCTAACAAACTGAATTCTGCTTAAACAGTGTGTATATGTACGTATGAGGCAGGGAGAGAGACAGAAACAGAGACAGACAGATAGTGAGACAAGACAGAGGTAAAGACGGAGAGTTAACCTGATCAGTTCATTTGTTTTAAAGCCTTGGAAATTCCCAAATATATAAAGGTCTATATGCAGAAAAGGTATGTGAGATCTTATGCAGATGATTTTTATCCTCAGATATACATTTATTGCAATTCTATTTAAAAGATAATGCCATATACATGTGATGATGATGATGATGAAAATTGTCACCATTATTTGCCAGTATATGCAGTGGTCCTATTCTCTTATGACCCACACCTTCAAGTCATGCTTTGTTTCTAAGCAGAGCTATGCCTATAGTAGACCCTTCGTGAATATTCAATTCAATAAAATTGATTTTGCAGTGTCAGAGTTTAAAGTCAGCATATATTGACAAAATTTTATAGAGAAACCACAGGGCATTTCAGACTGTAGTCATGTAATTATAGATTTTGATCTTGAGTGAAACTTAGATGTCATTAAGTCCATCTTACTCATTTTCTTAACAGAGACCCAGAGAGGCTGAGTAACTTGCCTCAAGTCACACAGGTAAGAAATGGCAGAATTGAGATTAGAACCCTAGGCCTCTGGGTCTCAATTCAGTGCTTTCCCCTCTACCTACCACTATCTTTAATACTAATAATCCTAGGGTCCATTCAGCATTCTGGCATTATGATGATGAAGAATTTTGTTATCAAGATTAAGAAACAGGTCAAGGGCAAGAAATTAAGCAATATTAAGCCACCTGAGCAGCTAGGTAGTATGATGGATAAAGTGCTAAGCCTAAAATCAAGAAGATTCATCCATGTGAATTCAATTCCAGACTCAGATGCTTACGAGCTATACGACCCTGGGCAAGTTACTTAACCCTGCTTGCCTCAGTTCCTTATCTGGAACAGAAATGGAGAACCATTTCAGTATCTTTGCCAAGCAAACCTCAAATAGAGTCACAGAGTCAGACAGGATTTAACAATAACAGCATCAAGCCAGGGGAAGTACTTTGTTTTCCTTGGCTTCCATATCAGTTCTCACTGACCAACAAGCACATTACAAGGGTTTCAAATGATAACAAAAGTAGGTATAGTTGATGCAGTGAATGGGACTTAACAGGAGTGCCATCTTTGACTGACCAAAGACTTTATTTATGGAAATCTCCTCAAAGACCAGAACAGTAGTGCTGATGTCAAATAGACTCCAGGACCACTACACCACACATCACACCCTCAAAAGCCATATATTAACTTAGAAGAATACATGTTAATATTATCTATATTCTATTGTGGAGCAGTTAGATGGTGCAGTGGATAGAGTGCTGGGCTTAGAACCAGAAAGATTTATCTTTCTGAGTTCAAATCTGATCCTAGACACTTATTAACTATTAACTTGACCTCAGGCAAGTCACTTAACCATGTTTGCCTCAGTTTCCTCATCTGGAATATGAGCTGGAGATGGAAATAGCCAACCACTCCAGTCTCTTTGCCAAGAAAACCTCAGAAGTAGTTGCATAGAATTAGATATGAACTGAATGCTCTATCGCATTTTCATTTATTTTGTTAAATATTTCCCAATTACATTTTAATCTGGTTAAAAGGTACTCACTTGTGTCATCATTCAATAAGACACCTCTGGACTAGAAGACTGTGGATCTTTCCTTCTGCTCAAAGTTATCTGTGTTCCTTCCCAGGAACTCTACTTGTTACTCCCTTTGTCAATTTCAGTGTCTTTTCTCCATGTAGCCAGCAGCAGCAACATTTCTACATGTGCTTGTTCACCTGCTGCTTTGAAATTCTTCAGTTATTAAAGTCCGTACTTTACCTTTCTAGCTAGATTATAAACATTTCAAGGATGGAAACTGTGACTTCTGTTTCTTTTACACCCTCTCAGAGCACGTCTAGCACAGAATGCTGTATGCCTTAGCACAAGTGCTTGAGAAATGATCTTTGAATGAATGGGGGAAGAAATAAAGGGGATCTTTGGCTAGCACAATATAATGTTTCAATATAGCTACACCATACAAAGAGAAAACAATGTATCCTGTTTACATAAAAGACAAAGAAAGAATTGGACTTTGGCCTCTATCTGTGGAGTGAAAGATGGCATTACTTTCATGACCTACATTGATGTGCAATAAGAAAGCTGCTATGAAAGAGCGCTTGGGAGCCCAAAAGGAATTGTCACCTAAGACTCCCTGTTTGGCAAAACAGCCACTCCATTCTTTGCTTCACCAGAGCTGTTTCTTACACTTTCAACTGTTTGGCAACACGACTCTCGAGAGACTGAGAAACAGTGTGTCAGATTCCACGGATCCTTAACAAAACAGAGCAATGGCTGCTGTTGTTGTGTAGAGCCTTTTCATTGTGGTGGGAGGACTGTGTTTCCAATGAGGTGAATAATCTTTTCACATCCATGGGTCTGAATTGTCAATGAACTTTTTGGAGGATAGAGAATAAGATATCTCACCACCAGCCTTATAACCGGTAAACGAGTTCCAAATTCAGTGAAAGAATGAACTCAAACATCAGTGTTGAGGGAAAAGTCATCAGAAAAAAAAGTGGTCACTAGGTCTAAAACCAAGAATCACCTACCCAGCAAAACTGAGTATAATACTTCAGGGGAAAATATGGTCTTTCAATGAAACTGAGGACTTCCAAGCATTCTTGATGAAAAGACCAGATCTGAAAAGAAAATTTGACTTTC
>CM053769.1:230337644-230355822 GCA_028658325.1 Potorous gilbertii | reverse complement strand
AAAAAAAAAAAAAAAGTGGTCACAACTGAGACCTGACAGTTCCTTTTGTAAAAAGTGTGTATATAAAGGAGTTAGGTAGGGTTAGTGCTAGTAGTAGAGGAAAAAATAAGAGGGGCTGGGGAAAGGTTCTCCTGGTTTCCATAATATTGCATGCTAATCCTCTCACTGGTGTGCTTGAATCTTAAAGACCTGTTTTCTTCCTTGCCTGGAAAAGTTGTTTCTTTTTCTTAATCTGAAAAAAAGAAAGAAAGATGGAAGGAAGGAAGGAAGGAAGGAGAAGAAGAAAGGAAGGAAGAAAGGAAAGAAAAAGGAAATAGAGAAAGAGAAAAGAAAGGTTGAGTGGTGGACTATATCTGGATGTATGCTGAAGACCAGAGGTGTCAAACATACAGTCTGAAGGTCACAGTGACCCAGTGTCATGACCCACAATACTCCTGAATGTCACCCAAACCAAATTAAAATGCAGTTCCTTCCTGATTTACTGTGTTGGTGTTTTAAATTTTAAAAGAAGTATATAAATGTGTAGTTCTTTCTTTTTTACATCACCATGTGGCCAACAGGAATATTAAGGTATTTTTTACTGCCCCCACTTTTATTTGACACTAAGTTCCTAAACGCTTTGAATGAAAACAACATACACCAAGAAATGATGGAAAGCTCACTGGACTTGGGAGTCAAATGACCTAGGTTCAATGCTGTTCAGTATGATACTTCAATATTTATAAAGCACTTTTAGAGCATCTCATTTGATTCCGGAGGACCCATGATGAAACAGTAGCAACTTAGATCCTGAGATGGGGTACATTTAAGAAGCTTATGGCCTCTTAGCTATTTCACTATCAATGAGTCTGATGAGGAATTATTGACCATCAGAATTGTCCTTTCTATGGCTCAGATGATATTAATAAAATGAGTTGTCAGTATTTTAAAATTTATCTTGCTTTTATAGATAAATTTTGATTTAACACAGCAAACAAGTTTACAAACATACTTCCTGAAAACAGTGAAGCAAAAACCACTAATTAGTAATTGCAATTACATGTAACTGTTAAAAGAAAGGAAGATTGAGCTTTTACCTTTTACAAGATAGAAAAATTCTATTGTCTATCACGTTTGCTCAGAACTTATAAAAATAAATGCCATCCCCCAAAGGATAGATAAATGATCAATAGGTAGGTAGATTAGATAGATAGATAAATAGATAGATAGACAGATAGATAGATAGATAGATAGATAGATAGATGATAGATACATAGATACATAGAAAGATAGATAGCACAATGATGGGAATTGTTTTGCTTGACTATGCATATATGTTACAGGAAATTTATTTTTTCTTTCCTTTCCACAGTAGGGTGGGAGATGGGAGAGAGATAATAGATTTCTGTTAATTAAAAAATAAAACTAATGAAAAGATATTATATATGTATTATTACTTAACAGTGTTTAATTGACCATGAAGTGCTAAGCCCTGTGTACAATGTGTACATAGAATTTATAGTGTTTTAGAAGTAGTAGAAGAGAAAAATTAAAATTAGGATATAAAAAAGTGAAAATCAAAATATAAAAAATAGGAAGCATTTCTACATTCAATAGAGATGTGTAGTTAAAAACAAGTTTCATTCTTTCCAGTTTCTTTATTCTCAGACTGATATGTACCATTCACTTGATCTTCTCACATATCAGCAGTAAGCCCATGCTAGGTCAGGCTGCCAGAGTCAGACAGTCTTCAAGGACCTCAGCTACTGGATAATTTTTTGCCTCACTACCAGATCTAAGATTTGGAGCACCAAGTCCTATACTGTTAATAGTATAGTCTGTCAATAATATATACATGAGATGGGAATGCCCAGGATATATATGGTAAAATGGAAAATAAACCAGCTTGCCTGGAGCACATACACTATGTGGAGAGTATTTTGAGATGCAGTTGGAAAGCTAGAGCAGTGACATGTTTTGAAGGGTTCTAAATGTCATAGTTTCTTAGTAGCATAGTTTGGAGTTGGAAACAGCCTCAGAAATTATCTAGTCCAACCCCTTCATTTTCTACTTGGAGAAAATTGATGTCCAGAGAAATCAAATAACTTGTCCAAAGACACACAGGTAGCAAGCAATACATGACTTTTTATCATTTTAAATACCAACGTGTGACGTAAGAAAGATACTTTCACTCTATATTACAACCTAAAGTAGTTTAACTATTCCTTTGATGCAGAAATTTATCCAGAGTAATCCCCTCTACTTGATCCTGATAAACGCAAAAGTATTCAAAAAGCACATCTGTTTTTGAAAGGAGGAGGGAAGGGCAAGCAATTTCCTTCCTCTAAATGGGCTAGGGAAAAACCAATGTGCAATAAGTTTAAAAAAATAAGAGCCTCCTGTGTTCCAAAACCATATTAGAGGATATCACAAAGACTGGGATTAAAAAAAAAATCTGAGGGGAAAATAATTTGATCTTGGCTCACAGGCTAAGGGAATATGGTAAATTCTATCCTCTCCAAAAGAAAAAAAAACTAAACTCTGCTGGGCCTTTCTTTATTTCTGAAAAGGATATTTGGTAGTTAAAGTTGTATAAAACTTACATGTATTTTGGTAGATTAATTCACAGATAGGTTATGTATTTTATAGCCAGTTTGAATGAAATTTCTTTTTCCATCCTTACTTTTTTTTGTTAGTATAATATGGAAATATTGATGATTTCTGCGGATTTATCTTGGATCCTGGTGAAGCTTTTAATCATAGTTGCATTCTTTGTGGTATCAAAAAACTGGAAACATAGCGGGTACTCAGTGATTAAGGAATGGCTGAATAAATTGTGGTACACCAATAAAATAGAATAGTATTACACCATAAGAAATTCACATTAAGAATTCAAAGAACTAAGGGAAGACTTGTACTAACTGATGCAGAATGAAGAGTAGAAGGGAAATATACGTGATTCACAATAAGTATGTGATTTACACTGATAACGTTTTATAATAATGTAAATAATGGTGCCAAGCTCAGATTAATAGTGAACACAAATTTTGTTCTGAGGAAACTACTTCCCTCTTTCCTTGTAAATAGATAACTCCTTCCTCTCAATATGTATTGTAAATACTTAAATGAAGTCATTTTTTAAAAATCCTGTCAAAAGGATTAAAATAATGTATCTTTAAAATTTAATGTGAACAAGTTAAATTTCTACTGGGGATATAAAAGATGGTTAAACTTTAGGAAAACATGATAATTTATCATATTAAAAATGAAACATCCAAAAATATCTCTGAATCCAATAAACACCTTTGGCAAAGTACAGTATTCATTTATGAATTCAAAAAAACCTATAAAGAATAGCCATCAAAAGATGTTTTGTGAGTTTCTAAGATCAAAATTTAGCTTAAAGGTAATGAGAAAATACTAGACTCTTTACTACTACTAAATAGAGGAGTAATGGTGTCCTTTAACTCCCACTGTTTTTGACATAGTTCTAGAAGTGCTAGCAATAGCAAGGAGACAATAAAGTTAGGTAAAGAGGAGGTAAAACATTTCCTGTTTGCTGGTAGTTTACACATGCTTTAGAAAATCTTAAAGAATCAGCAAAGAATTAAGACAATAGCAGAGTGCAAAATCAGCCCTACACAGCTACAGCTAGGGAAAGAAGCCTTAACCTTAACAAATAATAGAGGAAATCACAAAAGATCAAAGAGATTGTGCAATTAACAAAATGGAGAAGCTTGGCCACAATTGCTCAGCAACCTCCCTTCTTGCAATATTCAATTCAGAATCAAAATTTTCTACTTTATCCAAAGAAACTATTTGCTTTTTAAAATTTAACATTTCCACCAATTACATGTAAAAACAATTTTCAACATTCATTTTTAAAAATTAGTTCCAAATTCTTTCCCTCCCTCCTCACCCCCTTCATTGAGAAGGCAAGCAATTTGATATAGATTGTATATGTGAAATTATGCAAAACATATTTCCATATTAGTCTTGTTGTAAAAGAAAACAGACCAAAATAAAAACCCAAGGAAAATAAAGAAAGGGAAAAAATTATGCTTCAATATATATTCAGACATCAATACTTCTTTCTCTGGGAATGAAGAGTATTTTTAATGATAAGTTCTTGAGAGTTGTCTTTGATAATTGTATTTCTTACAATAGCTAAGTCATTCATAGTTGATCACCATACAATACTGCTGTTACTGTGTAGAATGCTCTCCTGGTTCTTACCCATTTCACTTTGCATCAATTCATGTTAAGTATTTTCAGGTTTTACTGAGAGCATCTTTCTTATATCATAATAGTATTCTGTCACAATCATATACCACAAATTGTTTAGTCACCTAACTTACAAGCATCCATGCAGTTTCCAATTCTTTGCCACCAGAAAAGAGCCACTACAAATATTTGAGCATAGTTTCAAATTGAATCAGTTCACAATTCAACCAACAGTGCATTGTTGTCTTGATTTTCCCACATGCACTCCAAAATTTATCATTCCCTTTTTCTGTCCTATTAGTCAACCAGGGGTGGTGAACCTGAAGCCTTAAGGCCACACATGACCCCCTCTCTCTTAAAGTGAGGGCCTTTGACTGAATCCAAACTTCACAGAACAAATCCCCTTAATAAAAGGATTTTTTTTAAAAACTTGAACTCAATCAAAAGGTTGCACCTGAGGATCTAGAAGGTTATATGTGGCCTCAAGGCCTCACATTCCCTACTCCAGCATGGGTGTGAAGTAGTACCCCAATATTTTTTTGATTTGCATTTCTCTAATTAATTGTGGTTTAGAATATTTTTTCATATGGATATAGATAGCATTAATTACTTCATTGAAAATCTAACCATTCATATTTTTTTTGTCAATTGAGGAACAGTTCTTATTTTATAAACCTGAATCCTTTATCTATATATTTGAGAGATGAGGTTTTTATCAGACAAACTTGCTTCAAATTTTTTTCACAGTTATGATTGCTAACTATATTTCTCTCCATCCTATTTCCCCCCTTTTATTCTATTCTCTCTATGCTTTTACCTTGTCCATCCTCAAAAGTGTTTTGCTTCTGTCTATTGCCTCCTCCAATCCACCCTCCCTTCTATGAGCACCCTCCCATTCTCTTATATCTTTGCCCTCCTAGTTTCCTGTAGAGTAAGATAGATGTCTATACCCAATTGAGTGGGTATGTAATTCCCTCTTTGAGCCAATTGTGACACAAATAAGATCCAAATGTTCTAATCCAATTTCCCCTCCATTGTAATAGCTCTTTCTTGTCTCTTTTATGTGAGATAATTTACCCCATTCTACCTCCTCTTTCTCTTTCTCTCACTGCATTTGTCTTTCTCACCCCTTAATTTTATTTTTAAAGATATCAGTCCATCATCTTCAACTCACACCTACCTATGCCCTCTATCTATATATACTCCTTCTAACTGCCCTAATAATGAGAAAATTCTTAGGAGTTACAAGTATTATCTTCCCATGTAAGAATGTAAAATTTTAATCTTACTAAGTTCCTTACTATTTCTCTCTCCTGTTTACCTTTTTATGCTTCTCTTGGAAGCATATTTTCTATTCAGTTGTTTTTTTTCCATCAGGAATTCTTGAAACTCCTCTATTTCATTGAAGGTCCATTTTTCCCTGGAAGCATTATACTCAATTTTTCTGAGTAGGTGACCTTGGCTGTAATCCAGCTCTTTTACCCTTCAGAATATTGTATTGCAAGTCCTTCAGTCTTTTAATGTAGAAGCTGCTAATTTTTTATTTATTCATATTTTATTTGTTCCCAGTTAAATGTAAAAAACAATTGCAACATTCATTTTTAAAACTTTAAGTTCCAAATTCCCTCCCTTCCTCCTTCCTGGTCCCCCTCATTGAGAAGGGAAGCAACTCAATATAGGTTATACATATATTGTCATACAAAACACACCCATAATAGCCATGTTGTGAAAGAAAATATAGACAAAAAAACCCTAAAAAAATAAATAAAAAAGATTATCCTTCAGTTGGTACTCAGACACCACCAGTTATTTGGGGATGGACAGCATTTTTGCATCATAAGTCCTTCAGAATTGTCTTGGATTGTTGTATTGCTGAGAAAAGCTAAATCATTCATAGCTGATCATCTTCCAATATTGCTATTGCTTTGTACACAGTAAATTTCACTTTTCATTAGCCCATGCAAGTGTTTCTAGGTTTTTTTGAGAGCATCTGTCTCATTATGTCTATAGTACAATAGTATTCCATTACAATCACATATCACAATTTGTTCAGCCATTCCCCAAAGGATGGGCATCCTCTCAATTTCTAATTCTTTGCCCTCAGAAAAGACCTGCTATAAATATTTTGGTACATATAGATTCTTTTCCTTTTTGATTTTTATTTCTTTTGGGATAAAGACCTAGTAGTGGTAATGTTAGGTCAAAGGGGTTTTATAGTCCTTTGGGCATAATTCCAAATTGCTTTACAGAATGGTTGAATCAGTTCACAACTCCATCAATAGTGCATTCATGTCTCATTTTTCCCACATCCTCCCCAACATCTGTAATGTACCTTTTCTGTCCTGTTAGCCAATCTAATGGGTAGGAGGTGGTACCTCAAATTGTTTTAGTTTACATTTTCCCAATCAATAAGGAGTGAGAGTATTTTTTCATATGACTATAGATAACTTTGATTACTTCATCTGAAAACTGATCATATCTTTCGATCACTTATCAATTGTGGAATGACTCCTATTTTTATAAATTTGACATAGTTCTCTACATGTTTGAGAAATGAAGCCTTTGTCAGAGAAACTTGCTTCAAATTTTTTCTCACAGTTATGAATGCTAAGTGTATTTTCCTCTTTCCATTCTCCCCATTTATTCTATTTTTTTTACCCTGTCCCTCCTCAAAAGTGTTTCACTTTTGACTGCCCACTCCTCCAGTCTACCCTACCTTCTATTACCTTCCCTTCCCTTACCACTTTCCCCTCTTACTTTCCTGTAGGGTAAGATAGATTTCCATATGCAATAGCTTGTGTATGTTATTCCCTGTTTGAGTTAATTCTGATGAGAGCAAGGTTCACTCACTACCCCTCACCCCCTTCCTCTCCACTGTAAAAGGCTACTCTTGCCTCTTGTATGTGAGATAATTCATTCCATTCTACCTCTCCCTTTCTTTCTCTCCCAGTACATTCCTCTCTCATCCCTTAAGTTTACTTTTAGATATCATCCCTTCATATTTAACTCATACCTATTCCCCCTATCTATACATACTCCTTCTAACTACGCTAATAATGAGAAAAGTGTAATGAGTTACAAATATTATCTTGCCATGTAGGAATGTAAGCAGTTCAAACTTACTGAGACCCTTATGATTTCCCTTCCCTGTTTACCTTTTAATGCTTCTCTTGAGTCATATATTTCAAAGTCAAATTTTCTATTCAGTTCTAGCTTGAAAGTCCTCTATCTAATTGAATATTCATGTTTTTCATCTGCAGGATTATAGGAGGTTTTGGTAGGCAAATGATTCTTGTAATCCTAGCTCTTTTGCCCTCCAGAATATCAGATTCCAACTACTCCAAGTACTCCAATCATTTAATGTAGAATTTGTGTAATCTTGTGTTATTCTGGGTGCTTGCAATATTTTCTTCTTAACCTGGAATCCCTGGAACTCAACTACAGTACCCCTGGGAGTTTTCATTTTGGGATTTCTTTCAGGAAGGGATTAGGAGGTGGATTCTTTCCATTTGTATTGTACCCTCTGCTTCTAGAATAACAGGGCAGTTTCCCTTGATTATTTCTTGCAAGATGATATCTAGGTTTCCTTTTTTTCATCCTGGCTTTCAGGAAGTCCAATAATTTTTAATTTATTTCTCCTGGATCTATATTCCAGGGCAGTTGCTTTTTCTAATAAGATATTTCACATTGTCTATTTTTTTCATTCCTTTGGTTTTGTTCATATCTCTTGGAGTTGTTAGGTTCCACTTGTTAAATTCTAATTCTGAAAGAATTTTTTCTCCAGTGAGCTTCTGCATCTCCTTTTCCCATTGATCAATTCTATTTTTTAAGAACTCAATTCTGCTTTTTAAGGAGTTCTCTTTATCTTTTTCCACTGAGTCAATTCAGATTTCCAAGGCATTCTTCTCCTCATTGACCTTTTGCACCTCTTTTACCATTTGGCCTTGTCTGTTTTTTAAGGTGTTATTTACTTCATCATTTCTTTGTATCTCCTTTACCATGCCATTGACTTGTTTCTCATGATTTTCCTGCATCATTTTTCCCTCTTGCTCACTTGATTTTTAAAAATCTTTTTTGATCTCTTCCACTTGTAATGTCAATGAGAGTTAAAGATCTTCCCCACTCATTAATGGGTCTTCCCATTAAGAGAATCTTGATTGGGGAGATTATTTTTGTTGTTAGAAGGCCCACACCTTTTGTTAATTTCTAATATGGCATTGATTCTCAAGAATCATGATGCCCTCTGGTTCTTACAAGTGTATATACACTCTGAGGTGAGGTTGTGTCTTGGGGATTATTCTTTGGAAGTGTTTATTTGGCCAGATGAGACTCTGAATAACAGCTAAGGAGCTCCCTCAGCTTTGGAAACCCAGATGTTGGTGCTTCTCTCTCTGATAACTCTGTATGTATAGCCAGACAGTTGGATCTGTCTTTTTCAGAGATATTTCTAGGGACTTGTAGGTTTTCAGTTTTTCCAGTGTGGCATGATCTAAAGAGAGGTGTGTTTACTATTCTCTTGACCTGTGCTCTTGTCTATAAGCACTCTTTTCTCTCCTGGAACTATGATGAGTCCCATGGGTTGCAAGCTTTGCTGTGCTAATGCTCCTCCTTGCACTGAAACTGCCACTCAGATCTGCAACCTGGATCTAAGTATGGGCCAAGCCAAAGAGTAAGAGTCCTGCCCCAAGTGCCCACAAAGATAGCCATGCAATCTCCTCTGACCTGCTGTTTGACCCCCTTACTATCTGAGGGCTGTGAACTCAGGAAGCAGTTATTGTAGCTAGTGATTCATTCATTCCCAAGGCCTGCTCATGGTTTGTTGTGTTCTTGTCTGTTCTGGAATGGCATATACTGGGCTATACTCCACTCTTATCCCAGTGCAATAGATCTATCCTGCCAAACTTTTAAGTAGTCTTGGAGTGGAAAATTCTTTCACCCTCTCTTTTTTTTGGGTTCTTCCACCCCAGAATTTGTTTTAGGGCATCATTTAAAAGCTTTTGGAAGGATATGGGGGAGAACTTTTGATTCTGCCACCCAGACACTATTGTCTACTGGGCCCCAGGATATTTTTTCTCATTCATCAATAAGTTTAGCATCATAATTACTATCTTACTCTATCCCCCAATTTCTACCCTTATGATAGAGACTTCATCATTCATAATGATGATCCCTGACCTCCCCAATCTTCAATCTTGAATCATACAATCTAATCTTTCACTCCAACTCAGCCATAGACAGGGGTGGATGATTTTCATGATTACTCTCAAGTTTTTTACTTCCTTGATTAGAAACTTTAACCTTCTTTATCTGACCATAACTTCCTAGCATCATATTTGTCTCTGTGTTTTACCCTTCCTCACCCATTTTTTGCCCTCATTGTGACCTTTAATTCCTCTATCCCTGCATAGTTTCTCAGGCCAATCTCAATCCTCTAGTTAACCAATTCAATTTCATATTGTCATCCACTTTCCTTTTTTCCAGTGGCTGCTCATCTTCATTCAAGCCCCAGCCCTTCATTACATTTCAGATGTATTTGACCTTTCTGTTGTAGTTTGCACTGTTCGCCATCCTTCCCTCCTAGAGTCAATTTCTCTGATATTTCATGATATCATGTGATTCTTCTTATTATTCTTCTGAATCTCTGACCTCTCCTCAATATCCTTGGTTTGGTTTATCATCTTTATAAGGTCTATAACTCCATATAATTTCCATCAGTGACCTCATTGGTTTCCAGTGGAATATCGTCTCTATGAAAATGATTGATATATGTGCATATGTGTATATATGCATATACATATACACACACACACACATATAAGTACACATATGTGTATGAATGTATGTATGTATATAACTATCTCAAGTATGTATGTATAAATGTATGTATTTATGTGTGTATTATGTATGTTTGTAACTATCTTATCTCTCCCTGAGGCTTCAGAAATTCCTCAATACCAGCTGCACATTTGGTTTCAAATTGGATGTCTCAGAGACATCTCAAATGCAGTATGTCCAAAATAGAATTTCTGATATTTATCTCATATCCCACTTCTCTTCCAACCTCTTTATTTCTGTTAAAAGCACCACCACTCTTCCAGACTCTCAGATTCATATCCTTAGTATAACCCTTGACTCCTAACTCTTCCTCACTCTCCTTCACTCTGTATATCCAATGACTTGACAAATCTTGCCATCTAACCATTCTTTCTACTCTCATAGGCATAACTTTTGTTTAGCCTTCCTGACTATGTGCCTAGGTTATTGCAACAGTCTAATTGACCTCCATGTTTCAAGACTCTCCAGTCCAGTCAATTTTCTACACTAGTCTTGTCAAATCCAAATTGATATATAGACAGCTGCATGTTGACTTAGAAAACTACTTAGTGGCATTATCAAGGTTCTATCTTGTTTCTATGTATTTCCTCAAATGTTTCTCAGTTACAATTTAATCTGCCAGTTTATTTGACAGTTTTGTTCTATACAACTGCCAAAGTGATTGTTCTTAAGTATAGATCTAACCACATTTCTCACAATTCAATAAACTATAATGGTTACTTGTTACCTCTAGAGTCAAATAGAAACTCTTCTACTCAGCTCTTAACACTTTTTACAATGTCATACCAACCTATTTTTCTAACTTCTCCCTCATATAATTCTTTGTTCCCTTCAAGATTCAATGCAAGCAAGAATTTTTACATGCAACTGCCCTTGATCTCACAAACTCTGAATATTCTCAGTCCCTAACTACTTTGCATACACTCTCCTCATAATTATTCTGTCCACACTTATGTATATATTTCTTTCCTTAGGAAATACACTTATATAATATGCAAGAATGTGATCTCCTTGAGAGTGTACTATTTTATCTTGGCAGTTGTAACCAAGAAGCCAGCATAAAGACTGATACACACTTGGTACTTTATAAATGCTTACTTATTGACAGATTGATTGAATATTGGAGGGATTTTAGAAAAGCAGCAAAATTAATGCCTTGGTGATAGAGCTCTGAATTGCCCTGAACCATTATATTATTTAAAACCCTGCTAACAAAGTGACTAAAATTTCCATGCTATACTCAGAAAGCCCCCACACACACACACCAAGGAGTTAAATGATAAAAAGAAAAATCTCAAATGCACAAAAAAAAAACTTGTACACACAGCAATTTTGTAGGAGCAAAGAACTAGAAACAAAATGTACATTGATCAAAATGACAATGGGTAAAAAAAATTAAAACAGTAATAGTACATTAAATGTGATAGTACAGTATTGCTCAATAAAAAAATGATGAAATAAGATAAACATGGGAGGACCTGGATGACCTGATGCAAAATGGGATAAGTAGAATAAGAAAAACAATTTACACAATGACTGCAACAATGAAAATTTTTTACAAAGAAATAATTTAAAATTAAAACTCTCTGTCATGAAAATATAATACCTAAGGCTAGACCCCCAAAAGTCAATTCTCCCTCTTTCTTTGCAGAGGTTGGGGTAAATATATGAGAAACAACACATATAGTTTCATACTTTTTATATTTTTTAGTTAGTTTGGCAGAACTGATTTTCCCCTTCTTTCTTATTATTCATTGTAAAGGAAACATCTCTGGGTGAAGCCCCTAACCCACAGACTCCTACAACACTGGGTTCTGGCATTACTGAGATGGAAAATATGGGCTTTAGAGTGGGACAAGGATTCTTAGAAAGGTTTACAAAGAATACCACAAGATTCAAGGATCAGTTAGATATCATGAGTTCATTTCCAAAATTTTTAGACCAGAGTTTTCAAGAAATAAATTGATAATAAATGACAACTCATCAGGGCATGTATGTGTTTTAAGACAACAAATTTTGACTTTTGATCCAGATATCCACAGGAAAATTATATTTAGATCATGCACCTAAGCTTTTGGCATTTAGATGTGGCTTGATCTGAGGAGGCTTTTCAAATTTGGGAATAAAAAGTATTGTCCCTGCTGAAGAGTCAGTAATGTTAGCATGTAAATTTCAACTGATGATTCAGAAGAGGCATTCTATACTCAAATGCTATTATAAAGTAAAGAGATTATTCATGTATAAAGATTTTTTTAGAGTAACTTTAACTTACGGCTATTGCCATAAGTTTCTGCCTTGATTCATGTAAACTATATGTTAATCTATTAAATGATGTATACACTCATATAAGATTACCATTGTATGTATGGTATATGTCATTTGACAGAATGTGAGAGTATCTTCTGAAACATTATACTGTAGCTATATTACAGTATACCTAAGGTAATTTTATTTCATTAAAAAGCAAAACATGGGAATAAAATTTATTTAAATAAAAAATAGTTACTTAAATAACTGGAGGAACAATTCTTGTTTGTCCCTGATTTATACTAATGTAAAGAAAATGATACATGAATTAATTTACTCATTTGGTGCCCATTCCAAATAAATGCTAAAAGGGTTTATTTATATAGCAAAATTCATGTAGAGGAACAAAAGAGTTATAATATTAAGTGAAACAGTGAAAAATGTAAGAACAAAGGGAAGAATGACACTTTCAAATCTCAAATTATTCTGTAAAGTGACAATCATCAAAACTTTTGATATTTTCTTTAAATTGAAAAAGTGGATCTATGGAAAAACCAGAAAAAGAAAAATGAGACAATAACCCACTGTCTGACATACCCAAGAAAATAAATTACTTGTGATATATTCTATGTTTGATAAGAACTGCTGGGAAAACTGAAAAGCCTTTTTGGCAAAAATAAGAGAATCATAAATTTAAGAGCTGGAATGAATATCAGAAGCCATCTAATCTAAAACATACACAAAATGAAGCTCTAATTAACATGACATTGACAAGGTCATCCAACCATCTTCTTCTTGAATATCTCCAAAGTGGGAAAATCTAGCACTTTTGAGGAAGGTCATCCCACTTTTTATACAGTTCTAATTATTAGGTAGTTCCTCTAGACATCCCACTTAAGTTTATCTATTTGTGATTTATGTGAAACAAAATAATCCTAGTGTCTAATCCTGTACCCAGAAAATTGACAAAAGTGACCCCAAAAATGTGTATAGTAAATGCCTCAGGGGTTCTAATATGCTATTGGAAGAGGTGTGAATTGATCCAACAATTCTGAAAGTAATTTGGAAGTATTCAAGGACTAAAATGACTATACCCTTTGACCCAGAGATCCCACTGTGAGCCACATGCTCCAAAAAGGTCAGTGATAAAAGGAAAGGTCTCAAATACACTAAACTATTTAAAGCAGAGCTTTTGTAGTAGCAATGAACCAGAAGCAAAGCAGATGTTCTTCAATTGTGAGTACAGTTAAGCAAATCATGCTCTGCTGATTTAATGGGAAATCACTGTGCTGCATGAAGCAAAGAATATGGAAAATCAAAACACAGAGAAACATAAGAATTGATGCATAATCAAGTTAGCAGAACCAAGCAATCAATAAATGCAATTATTACAACAATTTAAAAGGAAAAAAACACTAAATAGCAATATATGAAATTAAAATTACAAGGCTTGAACTCAAAGAAGGGTAAGAATTATACTCCTCTTACTTCTTTGCTTCATTGGAGGATGATAGGTATAGAATATTACACATAATTTGGATTGCGATGATGTGTTAGGTAGTTTTGCTGAACTGTTTTTGTTTTCTTTTTTTTAAGGAATGACTCTCTGCAGAAAGACAGGAAGCAATGTGTTAGGAAATATAGAATGCAAAAACAATATATGAATAAAATGAAAAGAAATAGATCTAGAGTTCCAAGATTTTCAATGGAGAAGTCAGGAAGACTATTACAGGTATAGAAAAAGAATAAAAATTGAAATAAGAGGGAGCAAAGGGAAGGGATTTTTGCTTAGACAGATTGGTTCTGAATTACAGGTATCAGAGTGGAAGCAGGAAGTAAATTTCCAACCACAGTCTAAACTATAAAGGAAAAATTAATAGATAACATGAAATCACAGTTCTTATTAGACTTGCTGGCAGGATGAAGCATCTATAGATGGTATCTGGCAGGTAAAATCCCTTAAATTGATTGAAGTAAAGAGGAGACTAATGGAATCAATCAACCCATCAATTTGCATTTATTACGTACCAGGCAGCCACAAAAATTAAGTAGTTCCTGTGTTCCAGGAACGTACAATCTACCAGGAGAAAAAATATAGAGGAACTTCCTCCCGTGCTTCTCTGTGTGTTATATGTGTCTCTCTGTGTGTGAATGTGTACACACACAAAAGTCAGTAAGGTAAGTTTAGGAGTCACTAGCAGTTTGAGAGGAAAGAATCAGGGAGGGTCTGACTGTGATTTAAACCTGGGGGGTAAATAATAGCCTTTGCAAAAGATTTAAGAAATCTTAGAAAAAGGGATCAACAACTGGCCGGTTCAAATATGAATATCTTGGATATTTTACCTCTAAATCCATCTACAGTTTCCACTGTATACTTCAAGACAATGAAATAAGCATGGTTGGTGTGTGAAATACTTTCACTGAAATATTTACTATTTGATTCTTGATTTTATCAAATATCTGATTCATTTCATAGAAAAAGAAGATAACTATGAAAAAGTATACAGAAAGGACAGAAGAAAGAGGGAAGTTAAGTAGAAGAAAAATCAGGAGGTGTTTTCTCCATTGCTGAACAAGGATAAAGTATCCAGAAGGATATTAACATTGTTCAGTCGTAGAGAAAGAATAAGGACTCAAAATAGACCACTGGAATTGATGATTAGGACATCATGACGACCTTTGAGAGGACAAGTTTAGTAAATGTGTAAAAAAAAGAAGTCAGACTGCAGAAAGATAAGAATAGAATGGGTGGATGTTTGTGGCATAGAAGACTTTCTTTTAAAAGTTTGACAGTAAAAGTGAAGAAAAAAATACATGGTTGGAGCAGACTAGGGGAATTTTGTCTGTTTGTTTCAGAGACTTGAGCATATCTACACACATATAGAAAATAGTGAAAAAGGAAATATAAAAGGTACATCAGAAATAGAAGTTGGCTTCTAGAACAAGTTCCTAAGATAGGCAAAGGAAGATAAGATAAAGAGTTCAGTAGATTTAATTCCAGTGAGAAGCCAGATTATGTCTTCTCTTTTTATCAGAGGGAAGGAGGAGGGAAACTGGTTAGGATTCAAAGAAATTAAAGGGAATGGGTAAGGTTGCCATTAGGTCAGGCTTTTAGACACCCCAAAACTACTGTACCTCTTCTTGACTCCTCTTGATGCAACTAACAGTACCCAAGACATGACTTCACCAGGTGGCATCGAGACCAGGCTATCAAATTTCCTCATGGACCTAATATCACTTATCTTCTTATTAAACTCAGTTGTCAAGACAAGACCAGGCTCTAGTTCTATCTACTATGAGGAGAGATTTCTGGACATAAAGATACCTCCTACAGAAGGCCAAATAGGTGAGGGATGTGTGAAGAACTTGAATAATCATTCAATACAAATCCTCATAGTGAATATCTACTGACACCCAGGACATTTTCAATCCTTTGCCAGTGACTTCTGAATCTAAATCACAGATACTTTCTCTATGCCAATCCACGATATCCTCTGCTCCACTTTAACAAAGGAATAATAAATTTCAGTCAAGTCAAGCTAAAGGCCAAGATGATGGAGTAGAAAAAGGAGCTCTCCTAACCTTCCCCTCAAAAATATTTTAAAATAACATCTTAAATCAAATTCTGGTGTGATAGAACCAACGAAAACTCAGAGAGAGAGACATTCTTCCAGCCCAAGAAAAATTAGGATGTTGAAAAAAGCGATCAGTGACATGGAGTAGGAAAACTGGCCCAGAATCCATGTGGATGAAACATCAGTGATGGAACCAGGAAGTGGTGACAGAAGTAGCAACAGGTCAGGATGCTCTTAAGCTCGAAATGATAAGAGACCCTGGCAAATGGTCAAAAAGAGATTAAAGGGACCATTGTGCTAGTTTCGGACCCAGAACAAGATGCTATATGGAGATTCCATTGTCCATATCCCCTTCTGTCTCATACTTCAGGGGAAAAAGGAGCAGTTTTTGGCAAGAGGGAGTGGAAATCCTGAAGGGTAGTATCACTTTTGATCACAAGGGAATCAGAAACCCTCAGGAACAAAGTCACTTCTAGGCCAAAGGGATCAAGAATCCTAAAGAAAAGAATTCCTTAAAAAGTAGAATTGACCTAAGGGGAAAGGAGAAGAAAATAATTCTTTAAAAGCTGAAATTGGGCAACTGGAAGCTATTGACTTTATGAGACATCAAGAAACAATAAAATTAACTTTTAAAAATGAAAAATTGGGGGGGCAGAGCCAAGATGGCAGACTAGAAAGACACACTTACGTAGGGTCCTCCCCACAGCCCATAAAATACCTGTAGTGAGGGACTTTCAACAAATTTTGGAGCAGCAGAAGTGGAGAACAACAGAGTGGAGGAGATTTCCAGCCCACAGTGACCTGAAAGGCCCATGGAAACGTTGGTTGCGCCGGGCACGGGAGCCAAGTGTGGAGCCCAGCCCAGCCTTGGCAGCACAGTACAGTACAGGCAGGATGAGACTCTGGGAGGAGGACACCTCTGGGGCGGAATCTCCAGTCTCAGCAGCAGGTCCTTCAGCTCTCTCAGCCCAGAGGCGCCAAAGGTCAGTGACCAGGTTTTGTTAGCTGGTCAGGAAGGGAGAAGGGCCTTTCCATAGCCCAACAGCAAGCAGTGGCCACAGAGCCAGCACAGCAATCCCGACAGAAGCACCATTGTTTGAGTGTAAAACCCCCTGGGGGCATTGAAGAGCTGAGTCTTATCTCAGCCCTGGGTGGAGACCCTGGCCCAGCTGGTCTTTTGTCTCAAACTGAATGGTGGCCCTGCGCATCCAGCTTATCAGAAAATCAGCCCCCAGCACTGACTTGGTGGAACTGGAGGACAGGTGATTGTGGAGAGGTATCTGCTAAGATTCTGGGCACAAAAATGCCCCTCTGCATCCAGACCAGTACAAGCTTGATTGTGCCACCTTGGAGGAAGTGAGATCTCACAGATTCCCAGAGTATACCCTACTCTTGATAAAGGACCCAAAAGTCAAGTAACTGGTTGGGAAAATGCCCAAAAAAGGGACAAAAATCAGACCATAGAAGGTTACTTTCTTGGGGAACAGATATCTCCTCCCTTCCTCCTTTCAGAGGAGGAAGAACAATGCTTACCATCAGGGAACAACATAAAAGTCAAGGCTTCTGTATCCCAAAAATCCAAAATAAATATTCAATGGGCTCAGGACATGGAAGAGCTCAAAAAGGATTTTGAAAATCAAGTTAGACAGGTGGAGGAAAAACTGGGAAGAGAAATGAGAGAGATGCATAAAAAGCATGAAAAGCAGGTCAACACCTTGCTAAAGGAGACCCAAAAAAGTGCTGAAGAAAAAAATCTTGAAAAATAGACTAACACAATTGGCAAAAGAGGTTCAAAAAGCCAATGAGGAGAAGAATGCTTTCAAAAGCAGAATTAGCCAAATGAAAAAGGAGGTCCAAAATCTCACTGAAGAAAATACTTCTTTCAAAATGAAAATGGAATAGATGGAGGCTAATGACTTTATGAGAAGCCAAGAAATCACAAAACAAAAGAAAAATAATGAAAAAATGGGAGATAATGTGAAATATCTCATTGGAAAATCAACTGACCTGGAAAATAGATCCAGGTGAGACAATTTAAAAATTATGGGACTACTTGAAAGCCATGATCAAAAAAAAGAGCCTAGACATCATCTCTCTTGAAATTATCAAGGAAAACTGCCCTGATATTCTAGATCCAGAGGGCAAAATAAATATTTAAAGAATCCACCAATCACCTCCTGAAAGAGATCCAAAAAGAGAAACTCCTAGGAACATTGTGGCCAAATTCCAGAGTTCCCTGCTCAAGGAGAAAATATTGCAAGCAGCTAGAAAGAAACAATTCCAGTACTGTGGAAATACAATCAGAATAACACAAGATC
>CM053769.1:230312285-230337144 GCA_028658325.1 Potorous gilbertii | reverse complement strand
GATAGGATGGAGGGAAATATAGCTAGTCTTACACAACACGACTATTATGGAAGTCATTTGCAAAACTACACAAATATGACCTATATTGAATTGCTTGCTTCCCAAAGGGAATGGGTGGGGAGGGAGGGATGAAGAGAAGCTGGAAGTCAAAGTTATAGGAACCACTGTCGAGTATTGTTCTTACTACTAGGAAATGAGAAATACAGGTATAATGGAGTATAGAAAGTTATCTGGCCCTACAGAACAAAAGAGAAGATGGGGACAAAGGAAGGGAGGGATGCTAGAAGAGAGGGCAGATTGCTGATAGGGGAAATTAGAATGCTTGGCGTTTTGGGGTGGGGGAGGGGACAAATGGGGAGAAAATTTGGAATGCAAAATTTTGTGAAAATGAATGTTAAAAGTTAAATAAATAAATTTTTTAAAAAATGAAAAGTCAAAGAAAATATGAAATATCTCATTGGAAAAACAACTGACCTAGAATATTGATCAAGGAAAAACAATTTAAAAATTTCTGGACTAGTTGAAATTCATCATCAGAAAAAGAGCATAGACATTATCTCTCAAGAAATCATCAAGGAAAAATGCCACAATATCCTAAAATTGGATCATAAAATAGAAATTGAAAGAACTCTATCAACCAAACTCTCCAAACCACAGAGCTCTCAGGTCAAAGAAAAAAAAATATTTCAAGAAGCTAGAAAGAAGCCAATCAAATAGTGTGAACTTACATTCAGGATCACCCAAGATTTAGCAGCTACCACAGTAAAGAAGTTGAGAACCTGGAATACTATATTCTAGAATGCAGAAGAGATAAAATTACAACCACAAATAACATAGACAACAAAACTGAGTATATTCTCTCAAAGGAAAGAATAGATATTTAATGAAATAGAGAACTTTTAATCATTCCTAAAGAAAAGACCAGAGCTGAATAGGAAATTTGAGATTCAAACACAAGACTCCATGAGGCATATATAAAGGTAAACAAGAAAGAGAAATCATGAAGGACTCAAAGAATTTAAACTGTTTAAATTCCTACATGGGAATATAATTCTTGAAATTTCCAAGAAGTTTATCATTATTAAGGCAGTTAGAAGAAATCTGCATAGATAGAATGGATATAAGTCTATTATGTTGGAATGATCTAAAAAAAGTGGATATATAAGGAAAAGAGATGTCCTAAGGGAAGGGGAAAGGGGAATTAGAATAGGGGACATTATCTCACATAAAAGAGTTATGCAAGGAAGAATCTTTATACTGGAGAGGGAAATTGTGGTGAGGCAGTGGGCAATGCTTAAACCTTGTGCAAAACTAAATTGGTTGAAAGAAGGAATGTATGTTTGCATGCTTTACTGTCTATAGAAATCTATATTACCATACAAGGAAGTAGGAGGGGAATGGGGTTAAGTAAAGTGTTGGTGAGATAAAAGAGATGGCAATGAAAAGCAGATAGTGGTCAGAAGCAAAACATACTTTAGAGGTGGGACAGAATAAAAAGAAAGAAGTATAAATAGAAAAATAGGATGGAGAAAAATGCAGTTATTGATCATAACTGTGAATGTGAATTGAAAAAACTCATCCATTAAATGGAAGTGGATAGCAAGGAATTAGAAGCCAGAATTCAACAATATGTTGTTTATAAAAACACACTTGAAATAGAGAAAACTATGCAGAGTTAAAATAAGGGGCTGAAGCAGAATCAGTGATGCTTCCACTAAAGAGAAAAGGCAATGGTAGCAATCATGATCTCAGACAAAGCAAAAGTAAAAAATACAACTAAGTAAAAGGGATAAGCAGGGAAGCTAAAAGGAACCATGAAAATAATTAGGTAATATCAGTACAAAAATAAATGCATCAAATGGCATTACATCCAATTTATAATTAAATATTTATTTTTCTAATTATGTGTAAAATTTTAACATTTGTTTTTATTTTATTTTGAATTCCAAATTTTCTCTCCTGTACTTCCCACTCCATACTGAGATGACAAGAATTTGATATTGGTTATACATGTGCAGTCATGAAAAACATATCTTCATATTAGTCAAGTTGTGAATGAAAATAGAAAAATGAAGATAAATAAAGATAAAAAGTGTGCTTTGATCACATTCTAATTGCATCAGTTCTTTTTCTGGACCTGAACAGTCTTTTTCATCCTCTAGAGCAATAAGAGAAGAAAAAGAAAGTAAAGGAATTAGACTAGGCAATGAGGAAATAAAACTATCACTCTGTAGATGATGATGATATACTTAGAAAATCAACTAAAAAACTAGTGGAAATAATTAGCAATATTAGCAAAGTTTAGGTTACAAAATAAATCTACATACATCATCAGTATTTCTATATAGTACAAAAAAATCTAGCAGCAAGAGATAGAAAGAGAAATTCCATTTAAAATAACTATGGACAATATAAAATAGGAGTCTACCTGCCAAGACAAACCTAGGAATTATATGAACACAATTAGAAAAGACGACACAAATAAAGTTAGACTTAACAACTGGAAAAAAATATTAATTGCTCCTGCATAGGTCAAGTCAATATAATGAAAATGACAATTCCATCTAAATTAATCCATTTATTCAGTGCCATACCAATCAAACCACCAAAGGATTATTTTATTAAAGTAGAAAAAAATAACAAAATTCTTCGAGAAGAACAAAAGATCAATAATATCAGGGGAATCGATGAAAAAAAAATGGAAAGGAAGGTGGTCTAGCAGCACCAGATCTCAAATTGTATTATAAAATGGTAGCTATCAAAATAATCTGGTAATGCCTGAGGAATGAAGTGGTAGGTCAGTGGAACAGATCGAGTATACAACACAGTGTAGTTAGTATATAGCCATAATAGGCCAGTATATGATAAAACAAAGATCCAAGGTTTGGGGACAACAACTCATTTCTAACAAAAACTGCAGGGATATTTGGAAAATAGTACTCCAGAACCTAGGTATAGAGGAACATCTCACACCATATACCAAGAAGAGGTTGAAATGACTACATGATTTAATCATAAAGGATGATAACATAAGGAAATTAGAAGAGGATGGAAAAGTTTACCTGCCAGATCTATGGAGAAGGGGAGAATTTAGGACCAACAAGATAGAGTATTGCAAAATGTAAAATAGATAATTATGATTACATAAAATTGAAAGTTCTTTATATTAATAAAACCAATCCAACCAAAATTAGAAGGAAAGCAGAAAACTGGAGAAAAAAATTTGTAGCAAATCTCTGAAAAAGGTATCACTTCTCAGGTTTATAGAGAACTGAGTCAAAATTATAAGAATGCAAGTCATTCCCCAGTTGATAAATAGGCAGAGGATATGAACAGGCAACATTCAGACAAAGAATTTGAAGCTATCTTTGGTCATGTGAAAAATACTCTAAATCATTGTTGATTAGAGAAATGCAAATTAAAACAACTCTGAGGTATCACCTCACAGCTATCAGATGGACTAATATGACAAAAAATGAAGATGATTAATGTTGGAAGGGATGCGAGGAGAATGGGACACTAATGCATTATTGAAGGAGCTGTGAATTGATCCAACCATTCTGGAAAGCAATTTGGAGCTATGCCCAAGGGACTATAAAACTATGCATATCCTTTCATTTAGCAGGGCCACTGTTATGTCTGTATCCCAAAAAGATAAAAAATGGGGAGGGGGGAAGGATCTATTTGTAATAAAATTTTATGATGGCTATTTTTGTGGTGGCTAAGTCACAGAAATTAGGGTAATGCCCATCAAATGAGGCATGATTAAACAAGCTGTGGTACATTTTTGTGATGGAATATTATTGTAACATGAGAAATGGCAAGTAGGATGATTTCAGAAAAACCTGGAAAGACTTACATGAACTATTGGAAAGTCAAGCGAGAAGAACAAAAAGAACATGTTACACAACAGTAAAAAATATTGTTCAAAAAGTCAATGACTTAGTTATTCTCAGCTATGGAATGATCGAAGGACTCAAAAAGAAATATGTTATTTACCTCCAGAGAAATAACCAATATTGCCTGAAAACAGACTGAAGCATAACTTCTTCCTTCCTTCATTCTTTCCTGTCCTCATTCTTTCCTTTCTTCTTTTCTGTTTTCCTTCCTTCCTTCCTTTCTTTCTTACTTTCTTCCTATCTTCTTCCTTTCAGTCTTTTTGTTTGTTTGAGTCTTCTTGTACAGAATAACTAATATGGAAATGCTTTATATGATTGCAGATACATAACCTATAATGGATTGCTTACTGTCTCAGGAAGCGAAGAGGAGAGAAAGTAAGTGATAGAATGTGGAACTCAAAACAAAATAAATATTAAAATTGTTTTAGCATGTATTTGGAGAAAAATAAAATATTATTCAAAAAAAAGGGTACTCAAGTTCCAGGGGCCAAGATGGCAGAGTAAGAAGTAAGCCACCCTCATTCTCCCTTCCTGACTTCTACAAACCCAGAAAATGTCACCCCAGGAAAAACCTTAGAACAGGAATGGGGGCAGTGCAGGATGGGAGGCATTCCAGCAAGCCAGCAGCAACCCTACTTCAGCAAATCAGAGGGAGATCCTAAGTCCCAGGTTGATGGAGCAGGCAAGTATAAACATCAGGACCACCCCACTCCTCCCTGCTCCTGAGTGCCTTGGCACATGCAGGGGAACTGGCAGACTCCACCTCAGAAAACCACTACTTGCGCTGGTGAGCAGGCATCCTCCAGCAGCAAAATCTCCCAGTGCTTCAGCACAACTCTAGGAAGCACAACTCCAGGCAGGCAGGAATCTTCCAGCAGCCAAACCTTCCAGTGCTTCAAAGCAGCCCAGGTCAGCAGGGGTCCTACAGGGGCCAGAACCTACCCTCTGCCTCAGAGCTCCATTGTTGCTGACCCCAGCAGAAGAGTTCAACTTTAAAAGTCAAGAAATAGACAAACACAATGAGCCAAAAGCAGAAATGGACAATGACCATAGAGTCTTACTATGGGGACAAGGAAGATCAAAACACAAATTCAGAAGAGGACATTGTCAATGCACCCATACCCAAAAGCTCAAAGAAGAATATGAGCTGGTCTGAAGTCCTCTTGGAAGAGTTCAAGAAGGATTTTAAAAGGCAAATAAGAGAGGCAGAAGAAAAAATGGGGGGAAAAATGAGAGGTATGCAAGAGACAGTCAATCCTTTGGGAAAGGAAGGAAAAAAATGAATTTAGAAAACAACTCCTTAAAATGTTGAATTGGCCAAATGGAAAAGGAAACACAAAAGTATACTGAAGAGAAGTCTTCAAAAGTAAAATAAGTCAAATGGAAAGACAGGTACAAAATCAAATTGAAGAAAGCAATTCTTTGAAAATTAGACCTGGGAAAGTTGAAGCTAATGATTCTATGAGACATCAAGAATCAGTCAAATAAAATTTTAAAATGAAAAAATAGAAGAAAACATATAATATCTCATTGAAAAAAACAACTGACCTGGAAAATAGATCCAGGAAGGAGAATTTCAAAAGTACTTGTCTGTCTGAAAGCCATGATGAAAAAAAAAACCCCACGAACAGAATCTTTCAAGAAATCAAGGAAAACTGCCCTGAGATCATAGAAGCAGAGGGTAAATTAGTCATCCAGAGAATCCACAGATTACCTCCTGAAAAAGATCCCAAATTGAAAGGAATAGTGTAGCCAGATTCTTGAATTATCAGATCAAAAAGAAAATAGTGTAAGCAGTCAAAAAGAAACAATTTAGATGTCATGAAATCACAGTCAAGATTACACAAGATCTTGCAACTTCTAAATTAAAAGGTGAGAGGACTTGAAACATGATATTACATAAGGTAAAGAAGTTTGGATTACAACAAAGGATCAACTGCCCAGAAAAACTGAGCATAATCTTTCAGGGGAGGAGGGAGATATTCAGTGAATTAGGGGACTTACACACTTTCCTGATGAAAGAGTATAGCTCAGTGGAAAACTTGATCTTCAAATACAGGACTCAAGAGAGGCATAAAAAGGTAAACAGGAAAGGAAAAACAACGTTATTCAACAGGGGCAAACTATTTACATGCCTACGTAGGAAAATGATACTTGTAACTCTTGAAAACTATATCTTTTTTATGACATTTAGAAAACTGTATCTTTTTATGACATTTAGAAAGGATATACATAGAGGGCATGGGTATAATTAATTGGAAACTAAACAATTTAATCCTAAAGAATGAGTGGGTCAAAAAACAAATCATAGAAAAAATCAGTAAATTTGTCCAAGAGAATGACAATAATGAGACAATGTACCAAAATTTACAGGATGCAGCAAAAGGTTGGGTTCTTAGGGGAAAGTTTATATATCTAAATGCATATGTGAATAAAATAGAGAAAGAGGAGATCAATTAATTTGGCATAAATCTAAAAAGCTAGAAAAAGAACAAATTAAAAATCCCCAATTAACTACTAAATTAGACATTCTGAAAACAAAAGGAGAATAACAAAATTGAAATTAAAAAACTACCAAATTAATAAATAAAACTAAGAACTGGTTTTATAAAAAAAAATTAAATAAACATTTATTTAATTTGATTTTAAAAAGAAAGAAGAAAACCAAATTACCAGTATCACAAATGAAAAGGGTGAATTGGCCATCAAAAGGTGGTCAATCAAAAGGAAATTTAAATCAAAAGGAAAATAAAATAATAATTAGGAGGTATTCTGCTCAACAAAATGCCAATAAATTTGACAATCTTAGTGAAATGGATGAATATTTACAAAAATATAAATTGCCCAAATTAACAAAAGAGGAAATAAAATACTTAAATTACTCCATTTCAGAAAAAAGAACTTAAGTCATCAATGAACTCCTGAAGGAAAAAATCTCCAGGGCCAGATGGATTTACAAGTGAATCTCATGAAACATTTAAAGAACAATTAATTCCAATACTATAAAAAAAGTTTACAAAAATAGGTTTACAAAAATGTTTACAAAAATAGGTGAAGAAGTCCTATCAATTTCTATTTATGATACAAATATTGTGCTAATACCTAAATCAGAAATGGCTAAAACAGAGAAACAAAATAATAGACCAATTTACCTAATGAATACAGATGCAAAAAATTTAAACAAAATATTAACAAAGGGATTACAACTACTTATATTGAGGATCATGCAGTATGACTAGGTAGGATTTATACCATGAATAATTGGAACACTATCAGCATAATTGACTATATCAACAACAAAACCAGCAGAAATCATATTATAATCTCAATAGATACAGAAAATGCTTTTGACAAAATACTCATTCCTATTAAAAAACACTAGAGAGTATAGGAATAAATGGAGTCTTCCTGAAAATGATAAGTAGGATCTTCCTAAAATCATCAGGAACCATTATATGTAATAGCTATGTAAATGCTAGATGCATTTGCAGTAAAAGTGGGGGTAAAAAAAGATTTTCCATTATGACCACTGTTATTCAATATGGTACTAGAAATGTTAGCTTTAGCAATAAGAGAAAAAAAAGAAATTGAAGGAATTAAAATAGGTAAAAAAGAAGCAAAGCTATCAATCTTTGCAGATGATATGATGACATACTTAGAGGATCCTAGAGAATAAAGCTAAAAAACTGCTTGAAATAATAAATAACGTTAGCTAGTTTGCAGGATATAAAATAAATGCCCACAAATCACCGACATTTCTATATATTACTAACAATCTGACAGCAAGAGATAGAAAGAGAAATTCTATTAAAGTTACTGTAGTAACTATGAAATATTTGGGAATCTACCTGCCAAGACAAACCCAGGAATTTTAGGAACACAATTGTAAAACATTTTTCACACAAATAAAGTGAGATAAATAATTGGAAAAATATTGGTTGCTTGTGGGTATACCGAGCTATATAATAAAAATGATAATTCTACCTAAATTAACTTGATTATTTGATGCCATACCAATCAAACTAACAAAAATTATTTTATAGAGCTAGAAGAAAACAATCACAAAATTCATCTGGAAGAATAAAAGGTCCAGAATATCAAGGGAATTAATGAAGAGAAATGCAAGGGAAGGTGTCCTAGTCATACCAGATCTTAAATTGTAAGCAACAATCATGAAAACTACTTGATACTGGCTAAGAAAAATCGTGGTGGATTGGTGGAATAAGTTAAGTACACAAGACACAACAGTCAAGACTATAATAATCGACTATATGATAGACCCAAAGACTTCAGCTTCTGGGATCACATCTCAGTATTTGAGAAAAACTACTGGGAAAACTGGAAAATAGTATGCCAGAAATTAGGCATAAACCAACACCCACACCATATACCAAGATAAAGTCAAAATGGGTACATGATTTAGATATAAAGGCTGATACTATAAGCAAACTAGGAGAGCAAGATATAGTTTACCTGTCAGTTTTGTGAAGAATGGAAGAATTTATGGCCAAAAAAAAGATAGGGAATATTATGAAATGCAAAATGGATAATTTTGATCACATTAATTCAAAAGTTTTTGCCAAAACCAATGCAAGAAGATTAGAAGGGAAACAGAAACTTGGGAAATAATTTTTACAAATAGTATCTCTGATAAAGACCTTATTTCTAAAATATATAGAGAACTGAGTCAAATTTTTAAGAGTACATTCCCCATTTGAGAAATGGTCAAAGGACATGAACAGGTAGTTTTCAGAGGAAGAAATTAAAGCTATCTATAGTCACATGAAAAAATGTTCTAAATAACTATTGATTGTGTGTGTTCATCCTTCATTGCTGAAGAATACCATGTCATCAGAGAAATGATGACATGACTTGCACTTGACTTTGTTTTGAGTGAGGAAGGGCTGGGCAGGTCACTAGCCTCACTTCTCCTCCAGAACCATCTGAATCCAGTGACCAGATTTTCTTCAGGATGACTGGAGATGACCCAGGATGAGGTAATTGAGGTTAACTGACTTGCCCAAGGTCACACAGCTAGTGAGTGTCAAGTGTCTGAGGTGAGATTTGAACTCAAGTCTTGACTCCTGCACTGGTGCTCTATCCATTGCACAACCTTTATCCATTGCCCATAACTAATGATTAGAGAAATGCAAATAAAAACAACTCTGAGATATCACATCACATCTATCAGATTGGATAACATGACAAAACAGGAAAATGATAAATGTTGGAGAAGATGTGGGAAATTTTGAACACTAATGGATTACTGGTGTAATTGTGAACTGATCTAACCATTCAGGAGATCAGTTTGGAAATATGCCCATAGGACTATAAAAGTGTGCATACCCTTTGACCCAACAATACCACTTCCAAGTCTGTATCCCAAAGAGATCATGAAAATGGGAAAAGGACCTACATGTACAAAAATATTTATAGGAGTTCTTTTTGTCGTGGTAAAGAATTGGAAATTGAGGGGAATCCTCATCAATTGGGGGATGGCTGAACAAATTGTGTATCTGAATGTAAGAGAACCCTATTATGCCATAGCAAATGATGAGCACATAGACTTAAGAAAAACCTGGAAAGACTTATATGAACTGATGCTGAGTGAAACAAGCAGAATCAGGAAAATATTGTACACAGTAATAGCCACACTGTATGATGACTAAACTCTCATAAATTTGGCTCTTCTCAGCAATGCATGCATCTAAGACAACTCCAAAAGTCTCATGATGGAAAATGCTGGACACATCCAAAGAAAGAACTGGAGTCTGAATGCAGCTCAAAGTATAATATTTTCTCTCTCTTTTTGTTACTATTGTTTTGTTTTGCTTCTTCTTTCTCATGATTACTCCCATTGGTTCCAATCCCTCTTTGCAACATGACTAAGATAAAAATGTGTTTACCATGAATATATATATGTAAAGCCCCCCCCAAAAAAACAAAGGGTCATGGAAAGTCAGACATGACTGAAAAAGAATTAAATAATAAAAATAACTGGAGAAATATTAATTGCTTATAGGGAGGCTAAGCCAATATAATATAAATGACAATTCTGCTCAAGTTAATACACTTATTCTGTGTCATATCAATCAAACTACCATAGAATTTTTTTTATAGAGCTAACAAAAATAACAAAATTCATCTGGAGAAAAATGTCATGAATATCAAGGGATTCAGTGGAAAACATGTGAAGGAAGGTCCCCTAGATGTTCCAGTTTTCAAACTGTATTGCAAAGCGGCAATCATTCAAATATTCTAATAATGACTGAGAAATAGTGTGGTGGATCAGTGGCGTAGATTAGTACACAATATACCGTAGCAAATTACCAAAGTAATCTATTCTTTGATAAATCCAAAGATCTAGGGTTTTGGGGTAAAAACTCACTAAATGACAAAAACTACGGGGGAAACTGGAAAGTAATTTGGCAGAAACTAGGCATAGACCAGCATCTCACACCATATACCAATACAAGGTCAAAATGGAGAAATGATTTAGACATAAAGAATGATACCATAAGTAAACTGGGGAACATGGAAAAATGTACCTGTCAGAGATATAAATAAGGGAAAAATTTATGACCAAACAAAAGATTGAGAGAACTATAGGAAGTAAAATAGATTATTTTTATTACATGAAATTTAATGGGTTTTACACAACCAAAACTAATGCAGCCAAAATTAGAAGGACAAAGGGAAACTGGAGGGAAAACTTCATTGCAAGTTTCTCTAATGCTTGCCTAATTTCTCAAATATATAGAGAACTAAGCCAAATTTATTTTTTACATATTAGAGTTCTTTCCCATTTGATAAACGGCAAAAGAATATGAACAGGCAATTTTCATAAGAAGAAAGCATTTTTTATACACATCCCTAATGCATTCTCTTTCCCACTTGTCATAAAAGAAGTTCTATACCTTCTCTTCTTTCTTCAGACCCTTAAAGGAGGATATTGCCTCATATCCATGGGAGAATTTCACCCTGAACTCCTTTTACTTCCCTTCTCATTTAACATTACTGACATACATCATCCCTCCCCCTCAGACAGAAACAATCTTCTCCTTGCTGTCCCATTCTCTCTTATCACTTCTGTGAAATTGTTGCCCATCTTTATCACTTCAAACTAGTGCTATTGCAGGGAGACCACTTAGAATTATTTTCCCTGCTTCTAGTCTCTCCCTATTCAAGCTGACTCCTTAAAGAAAGATCTATCCATGTCAGTTCTCCTATTCAATATATTTCAATGATTTTTTTACTACCTCCATAATTAAATGTTTTTACTACCTCCATAATCAAATAAAATTTAGTTTTGCTTTGAAAACCCCTGATAATCTTGTTCCTGCATACCTTTCCAGTCCTCTTACACTTTACTCCCCTCTGCAGTATATTCTGTGACCCAGTGACACTGGCGCCTTGATGTATCTCACACATAATACTCATTTTTTTCTCTTTGATGCATATGTTTTCACTGACTGATCTCTTAGCATGGAATTTTCTTTTTTTTCTTTAACTTCTTTAGAAAGAAAGCTTCTTTAGCTTTCTTTAATTCATAGATAAAATTCTACCTTCTTCAGAAAACTTTTGACATACCATTTTAATACTGCTATTTGTTTCATTCTGTGATTGTCTCTAATTACATTTATGTGTTTATGTATGTATATATGCACATGTAAAATACGCACGTGTATTGTATGTGTGTGTACATCTTGTACACATGTAAATATTTACATTTATCCTCCTCATTACACTGTGAATTTCTCAAAGTCAAGGATGTTTCTTTTGTTTCACCAGAATTTAGCAGAGTGCCTGACACATAATGAGTTCTTAATATATGCTTATTGACTGACTGACAAGATAGAGGACAACTGGACTATAGTGAAAGTAGAAAACAAATTTAGAGAGGTATTACCAATAATCAAGCAGAGAATTTTATATCTGAGTCAAGAGGAAATTGGGATTAATTAAAAGATTCTGAGCAAAAGAATGATGAGAGCTACATGAAGGTAGTCTGTATACATAAACAATATGTATTTTATACAAATATATCAGTAACCTGATTCTTTTTTTATACTTAAATTTAAATCTTAGAAGTGTTTATCATAGAATCTCCAAGAAAGAAGGCTCTTACTATGTCAAGGTACAAATTGAACTTGTACCTGAACTGAAATACTCTTTACAGTATTCTTAATGAATGAGTCATACACTCTCTACTTGAGGGCCTACAGGTAACACACTACCCTATATGACATCTCAAGCTACCACGGACAGCTGTAATTTTCTAGAAACTGTTAGGATGTTGAAAATGTTTCCTTGCATTAAGTCCAAATCTGCCTCTCTATAACTTCTACTCACTGATTCTAATTCTAAAAGTTCTATAACATAATACCCCTTCAAATAGCTGTAGACAGTTCTGTCCCTCTTTCTGTTTTCTTGCCTCCTGAGATTCTTGTTGGTAGAAAGACTCAACGCCTAGTCATTTTCATTCCTTCTGCTTAAGGTCCCCTCATAGTAATCCAGAGGAAACCTTTAGCTTAGGCCTTATTTAAGTACCTCAGGAAAGATCTAACTGAGAGCTGTTCTGCAGATGTAACAAGATAGCAAGTCCATTTTGCCATGATTAGATTGAAAAACAGTTGATTTAGCTGCTTTATCCAGACTTTTTCTGTGTGGTTCATTTGTTCCCACACAGTATCTTCTGCTTGGGGGACACTGAAAAGTGAATGAGGGTACCTTGAAAATAGTGTTCTTAAAGTAGATTACAATTCCTTGGGCTGGAGTAAATTAATCCAAATGGTCATATTTGGGGGAGAGTGTCATTTCAATGAGATCATAGAACTGACATTGAAGGAATTCATCCAGTTGAAATAAAAAACAGAAGCTACAGAATTAGCACCAATAGAGAGAAATGTAACCAAGCCATGAGCTTTCCTGGCATGAGTAGATGGCTATGGAAAAGTCATCTCCTGCTTGTCTGGTCTGGTAAAACCTGACTGAATTATTAGAGAAAGGTAAAAAAAAATACATTTGCAGGGCTCCTAGAGGGGGAACTTTTCTTGTTGGCCTGAAGTGCACAGATGTCAAGTACAGCTAGTTCCAAAACAGTAGAAGTGTTATGAAACCACTCTGATGATTATGGCTCGCCACTGCAGTTCCTTCTGGGGAAGAAACCGAAGTTTGCCCCTGCTGAGTGCAGAGAGAGGTTTCTATTTGCCAGAGGAACATTCCACTCGGTTCAATGCCAGGTAGCCTCTCACCGCCCTGCTCAAGGGGCAGCCCAAGCATGGGAAATGAGGGCTAGTGAGGAAAAGGGACTCAGGAAGGATGCTCAGAATTGGTTTAACTGGGGTTTTTTTCTTCCTTATTACCTTTTGGAGAAATGAATCTCATTGCACTCAAAGAAAAAAAAATCCTGAGATGAGTTATTTATAAAGGACCAGGCTGTCCACATTGGTCAATGCCAATGCCAGATGGTGCTGACCACGTGTAAAATAAATAGATATAAGGGAGAAAGAGCCACAAACCTGGAATGAGGCATTTATTTTAAATAGCCTTTTTTTCCACTTCTCAAAAAACCATATTCCTTAAAGGAGAGAGAAAAAAAAAGTTGGTTTATGAAGAAAATCACGAAAATTGTATGAGTTTAAAATACAAAACTCGATAGATCTAAACGAAAGTTAAAAAGTGACTTGAATGATCCATATAAGAACAAAGCATTCAGATATCTGGTATCAACTGAGTGCTTTTAGAAGAGTGAGAGCACCTTGGTGGGGGCATTGCTGGGGTGATACATTTCCCCAATTTCATGACCCCTCTGAGAACGTTAATCAAACCTTTCTCATGAGACACATGTAACTTTAGTAACTTTGTGTGCAGCACAACTCTACAACTTGCCTTGTTCCTCAAGATCATGGCTACATATTCATCTTTCTATATCTACCAGACCAGAATCATAAATAAGGATGAACCAGTGAGACTTTGTCTGAGGGCACGAAAATTTGGAGGACACTAATAACAATCTCAGTTCCTCAAGAGCTAGAAACAATTGAGCTTAGCAAGAATTAGAAATTTAGCAAAAATCATTCATTAAAACAAAGTTTAAAGGTAGTTTATCCTCCTTTTTGATTTCTATTACAATCTTCTCTTTTGCAATACAAAAGAATATTGACTTAGTTCTTGCTCAATAAATGTATTATTCCCTCTCTGAGCAAAACAGCCTATAGAAACTAAATTAAAATGTATTAGAAATAATGGAATTATTCTAAATTCAACCAAGCTGACCCAATAGTTTTTCTCCAAACAATGGATACCATTTCCCATCTCTTTGCCTTCTTTTAAACTGTCTCATCTCAGAAATATACTTCCCCACAGCCCAGTTCTACCCCCTAAAAGAAGCCTTTCTGGATTGATTCTTCATTTAATAGTTCTCTCAGCTTCCTCAAATTACCTTGTGTTTACTTGTCTGGGTAAATTTATAGAGTCTAGAGTTAGAAAGGACCCTAATGACCACTTAATCCAACCAACTTAATCCAGCACAAAAGAAATCCCGATTATAAGATACCCAACAAGTGACTCTCCAGCCTCTGCTCTTAAGACCTCAAATGAAGGGAAAAATGCTGCTACTCAAGGCAGTTTATTCTACTTTTAGTGAACATTAATTGCTAGTAAGAATTTTTCCCCCTTAACTCAAAACTAAAGTTGCCTCTTTTCAACTTCAATTCATTTAATTCCACCCTTTAAGGAAAAAATAGAAATGTAAATCCTCTTCCACACGACAGCTCCTCAAATACATGAAAACCATTTTCTTTGCCTCTCTTCATCACTCACCTGCATCCTGTACAGCTTGTCTTCTCAGAGCTAAACTTTTCAAGTTCTTTAGTTGATCCTCACACAACATGTACTTCTCTTTGATGCCAATCAGTGCATTCAATATTTCTCCTTGCTTAGTGTTATCCGAATATTTGATAAGCATGCCATCTGTGCCTTTGAGTCATTAATAAAATTCTTAACAATGCAGGACCAAGTACCAGTCCCTGGGTATACTTCTCTGGAGACCTGAAAAGTTGATATTAATCCATCACTACTCTTTGAGTCCAATTATTCAACTAATTTCATGTTGTCTTCTCTCAGTAGGATACAAGTTCCTTGATGGGGTAGATTGATTTGTTTTTATTTCCCCTACCCATGGTATAGTTGACTTATGAGATGCAACTTCATTCCTCCTAGGCCTCCTGTTTTATTTTAAATCCTCTTGCTTATGCTTTATTTGATTATTGTATAGCTCATGTCTCTCCATATTCACAAAAATAGAATAAGATGTTTTATCAAATGACTTGTTAAATATCTGATTAAACCACATCCATAGAATTGCCCTAATCTGTCAATAGGACAAATTCTGGGAGCTTTAATAAGTGACAATTTCACTCACTGCTAAAAAATGGTTTATGACCTTGGCTATATAATGTGTCTTTTTATGATTTGTAAAATAGAGAGATGTAGACTAAAGAATAATATAATCATATGGATCCAAAACTGGTTGAATGGCAATATCAAGGAACAGAATTAATGGTTCAATGTCAACTTGAAGAAAGGTCTTCAGTAATGTGCTCTAAAGGCCTTTGGTTTTGTGATATTTAAGTCTTTTATCAATGACTTGGATAGAGATGATATTTTTAAAATCTTTGCAAATGAGAGTAAGATGGAAGTGACAACTAAACCTTTGAACAGCACTCAAGATCTGAAAAGACCTTGCCAGAGCATTGGATTGAAAATAATAACAAAAATCACTAAAATTGATATACATCACTGGTTCATATATTTCTTTCAAAAGTGCAAATCACAACCCATTCATACTTGACGATTCTTGGTGACTGTTCTCAATGGCCTCCCAAATTTTCAGAGATTCCATTAAATGTGTTGGAAAAGAGTCTTGTTTTCCCCTGACATTTTCAAGGTATCTATAAAGTATTCTGGTTCTTCATCTGGTAGGCCTTATATTTGTCTCATGACCAGTCCATGTTCTCTTTTAGTCATATGATTTCTTAATAAGGTATTTCACTAATGTTTCCAGAATTCTTTATTGGCTATATTTTAGATCCTGCTCAAATTTACCATGTGTTCTACTTAGCCATTTTTGAGGCTCATGCTTCATTTGTTGGAGGCACTATAGTCTATGTCACTCCGTGACAAAGAAATTCCAATGGAATATTAATATGTGAAGCTTGGGATCAGTGAAAGAGCTTTGGAATCTTCTAAAGACAACTCGACCTACTCTCTTCCTGCTGTTAGAATCTGGTTGCAACTCATCTTCCACCATTATTATCCATGAAAATTTCAGTCCAAAAATGCTAATGAACAAACCATCTGATGTCCATCCAAAAGCATGCAGAAAACAGACAACAGACATGTATTCTTCATCCACTTAGAGTTTCCTATATGGATGAAAAGGTTATATTTCGGATTCCATGCCTCTTCTAGGAGATTATGTAATATTGTGGCAATCAACAAAGTCTTTCTAAAAGAGGATTATCTGGAGGACTTCAAGGTCATTCTTTGACCTAGATACTGCTCTGGATTTCTTCTATCACAGGGAAAAATATTTTTGACAAGCCATTGATTTTTCTATTTTGTGCCTCCTCTCATACCTTTCTTCAAATCAAAGGATTGCCAAAGAGGATTATTTCTTTCCTCATATCTTCCAAGGAATGTTGAATTTGTAGTAAGAATGGGAAAAACCTTTTCGTAAATGAACATGCAAATAATTTGTTATGTAGGTTGCATTCTCTAAAAGATGCTTTGAAACTGTGAAGCCAGAGGTTACCTGGGATATAATGGTAAAAATTAACACAAACCACAAACTCTGCCGCGTGACTATGAATATTTCAGTCTTTTATCATTTCTCTTTCTTCACCTCTTTCTCCTTCTCCTGCTACCTTCTGTCTTTTTTCCTTTCAACCTTTTCAACCATCTCCTTCCTTCTCTTCTTTTGACTTCTCCTTATTTCTTCCTCTTCTGAATTCTCTTTTTTCCTCTTTTTTCTTTTTCTTCTTTTTACTTCTTAACACGACCTCACACTTTCTTCTTCCTTTTCTCCTTCCCTTGTCTGTCTTCTTTTCCTTTCTTCTTCTTGCCATAGCATTCTTAGGTTCTACTCAGGGTTACCATGGCGTAGCAGAAGGAATTTGGATTTGGAGGCCTAAGATCACAGAGTCATAATTTTGATATCTAGAGAAGCTCAAATGCAACCCTCTTATTTACAGATAAAAAACTTCAATAATTAACTGTAGAAGGAAAGATGGAAATACCCAGGATTATTCCTAAGGATGTGGCAAATATTGTGGCAAAAACAGCTGGAAAACTATTAAAGACCTGAAAAATATGTCTTCAAATAATTGGAAGGTTAGCTCAATATGTCCCCAATATACATTGTAGAAAAATTGAACATCGTTAAAGGCACTGAAAAAGAAACGTGTGGAATGGAATACAGAAAACAAGAGTAAATCAGAAATTCCTGGTATGCTAACTTAAAATAAAAAGTGAAAACCAAAACATTAAAGCCATAAAAAGGCAAAACAGTATAAAGAAGAAGATAGTTTAATACCCACTTTAAAACACTATACTTTGGGGGTCTGAGAAGCCAAGAAATTAGAAGCAAGAGAGAAACCCCCCAAAAAAAGGAGGTGGAATATTTCTGGTTATCTACACAGCCAAAAGAAGTATAACATAATAAAAGCCCAATTTGAATGAAACATGAAACAGAAAACTCTTTCTTGACTGTGGTTAATATAATGAATGCAGAATAGCTGTGACAAAAGAGGAGGCAGAAAACAGTTTTTCTTCAAAACTAGAAAGGAGTTGGCCCAGATAAAATCCAGAATTATGGTTCAAATACCTCAAAATGGCATATAAACTGAGAACAAACATCACAAGCTCTGATGTAAGTCTGATTTTATCTTTCTTAAGCAATGACATTACATATATACAACTAAAAGTCCTAAATATGAATGACCTCTCTGAATAAAGGAACTTATATGTTTAAGAACTTTATGAACAGTATCCATAGCCTATATTGCTTAAAATATGTAAATGTTTATGTGAAAAAAAATCATCTTGGCTAAGAAGCAAAAAGAAAAGTCCTCCCAAAGTGCCAGAGGGTATAAAGAGCAAGCATTGTAACATTTATGTTGTGTATTGATTATCATACAGTTCTACACATATGGCTTAGTCATGTACTACAAATATATAAACTAGATCCAAGTATAATGAGTATTTGATGCTCACATGAAAAGATGTTATATATTCAAAGCATGACTCCAACACAATAATGTCAAAAATAATTGATATAAAATACGGCATCTCCTAGGGAGATAGATTAAGCACACTATTATTCTGTGTAATTTTAGTTCCATCATCATTTCTGAATAGGAGTGAGTATGGGAGTTGTTTTAAAACAACATATGTACATAGATATCAAGTTATATGGATCCACTGTAAAGCATATTAAACAACTATTTTATGTCATGGAAACATTCTTCAATGATATTAAAATAAACCTTGTACTTTATAAGTACAAAATTCCTAATATGTATCATAGATGAATCAAAACTGAAGGCTTTTAGTTTGTAGGCAGAGGTCAATTGAATCCATATATGAAAACAATACTTAAAAATAAATGTCAGAAAAGATACATCAAATATAAAGCAATAAAAGGGAAAGCAGAGGGTATATGTGTGTTAAGAAACTGACTGGAATCCTGAAGTCAAAGCTTAATAGGAAGCACCAATTTGGAGCAATTAACTAAGTTTAGCTTTTAAGAGGAAGTACAGATTTAGAGCAATTAGCTAGTCTTAATGTATTCTTTAGTTGAAGTAAAATGCACCACAAAATTGATCTAGACAGTGAACAATTATATTAAGTTAAAATGAGATGACATTTATAAAACATTTTGTAAACCTTAAAGCACTACATAAATGCTAGCTATGAGGAGGAGGAAGATGCAATGGAGTAGTGGAAATTATGTATCATAGCATTGCAGATGGCAACAAACTTAAATCTACCAAGTACCTAGAAAAAAAATCAGATGACTAATATTACATACCAGAAGCTTTCTATCTAACATAAAAATCCCTAAAATACAAATCCCTATACATTCTGGAGTATTCATCCAATAAACTTTACTGGAATATGGGATGCTTCAGTATCTTCACAGACAAAACTATTTGTTACAACTGCTCAGATATAATATTATTTCAAACAAATTTAAGAATTATTTTTTAATGGATCTTATATACAAAATGCTCATAAGTTCCAAACTACATGGAATGAATATTTTAAATTTCAGAGACTAAAAGAAAGAAATTTTAAAAATTTTAAAGGAAATTGAGTTGCATGGGATTCCTTTCATCCTATCTACTATTAAAGTTAAGATCTTGGTAACTAGTCTCATCCCTTCCTGGCAAACAGAGAGAAATGAAATGCAAGTAGTGTCAGATTTTCTATTCTTGTGCTCAAAGATCACTGCATATGGCACATGCAGCAATGGAATTATAAGGTTCTTGATCCTTGGAAGGAAAGCTATGGCAAATCTGCACAGTTTACTAAAAAACAGGGATGTTATCTTGCTGACAAAGGTCTGTGTAGTCGAAACCATGGTTTTTCCACTAGCAATATGTGGCTGTGAGAGTTGGACTATACGAAAAGCTGAGTGCCACAGAATCTATGCTTTCAAATTGTGGTGCTGGAGAAAACTGTTGAGAATCCTTTGGATAGCAAGGAGATCAAATCAGTTAATACTTAAAGAAATTAATTCAGACTACTTGTTGGAAGGACAAATACTGAAGCTGAAGTTTAAATGTTCTGGCCACTTAATGAAAAGATAAGAATCATTTGAAAAGCCCTTGACATTGGGAAAGATTGAAAGCAAAATGAAAAGGGGATGGCAGAAGATGAGATGGATAGGTAGTGCCATGGAAGTAAGAAATATGGATTTGGACAGACTTTAGGAGATAATGGGGAATAGAAGGGCCTAATTTGTCAAGATTCAAAGGTCAAAAAGAGTCAGACACAGTTGAAACTATTAGTACTAGTAGTGGTAGTAGTAGTAGCAGTAGTAGTAGTAGTAATACCACCACCACCACCACCACCACCACTACTACTACTACTACTACTACTACTACTACTACTACTACTACAAGTGCTCTCCCAAAGATACTTTTAATAAATTTAAAAGAAGGGTTTACATTCCAATACTTTTTTAATTACGAAAAATAACCATTTTATTCACCAACATATTCCAGAGAATATTATATATAAAAGAATAATATCAGTTTACCAACTCATCCTGAGACTATTTCTATCTCAACCTCATTGAAAATGATAAGAAGAATGAGAATATAATGACGGCAATACTAAATAACATTTGGCTGCTTTTTAGGGTTTATAAAGGAAAGGCCCTTTAATAGATTATAAGCTTTTTGAGGGCACGCATTATTTCGATTTTGTTTTTACATCTCTAGTATTTCACAGAATTTTTTTCACATGATAAACCAAAATCATTTACCCTTCCCTAACCTGTTAGCTGATAATAGCCCACTGTAGGATTCTTGATAAATTGTGCCTTTATTTTAATAAACAATTCTAGAAGATCAAAATACCTTTGAAAACTGAAGGAAAGAATATTAAGTGGTAGAATGTATGTGGTGCCATGAAAAAGCAGAGCTATATTAAGCTAAGGACCTAGTTTAAATGTCATTATGCCTCATGAGGAGCATCAAGCTCATTCCTAAATCTATGTAGTCAACAAAATAGTTTCACACAGCCATCACTAGTGAAATTAACCCACTAACAAACATTTACTCAGTTGATCAGAGTTGGGGCAAAATATATATATAACTTAGGAAAAGATGGTTTTCACCACCATCATCCTTGCATTTAAGACTTACTGTTGTTCAGGGATTTTTCAGTCATGTAAGGCTTTTTGTGACCCCATCTGAGGTTTTCTTGCTATGTGTACTGGAGTGGTTTGACATTTTCTTCTCTAGCTCATATTACAGATGAGGAATTGAGACAAATATGACTGTGTCATGCTCAGGATCACGCAGTCAGTAAGTGTCTCAGGCCAAATTTGAACCCGAGTCTTCTTGACTCTGGGCTGGGGACTCTTTCCGCTGTCACATAGTTGCCCACATTTAACAATGATAAACCTTTCATGTGAGCATCCACTAAAGCTTCAGACCTACAATTACCAAATGGGACTTGATTTAACATATACTATATTGACAGGAATATTTTAAAATATTTGTAAATATAACATTTATAAATATAAATATTTAAATTCTTTGTTATGCCCACAGGTCCACCCATATACATTGTTCCCAAGCTGGTTACCTACCCTGTATATTCCTAGATCTATTTCTGGCACCTACTTTCTATTATAATTTTGCATGAGGGAGAGAGGTGGCAACATCTCTTCTACATGAGAACACCCTGAATAATGAGGCTTGATGGTCCATAGCTGATCATTTCAATGGAAAAGAATGATCTGGGTAGGCACAGAATGGTTTAATCACTGAGCTTATAGATCCAAACCTACAGTCTGATGTTTTGTATAATTGTTTAAAGCTCTAGAAATCAGAAAGAAAGGAATATTTGTGTTTAAAATGATGGGACTGCTATAGATTTACAGGGCAGAAGTCAGACTGAACATTTTGGCCCTACTTTATCTACCCCGCATTTGACCTAAGAGAAATGAAAGTTCCCTTGGTTGTGTTTAGCCTTCCATAGGCCTGAGGCCCAGCACACACAGTCCCAGCCTAAAAAAAGGACTTTAGTCATCTGTCTTGTCTGGCTCATTCTAACTCATCTCTGTCTCACAACACCACAAAACCTCACAACCTCAGGAGCCCCTGGGCAGTTGAGCTAAATGAAACTTCTGGGTTTCAGTTTGATGTTGAGCCCTGCCACATGCATTCAGGAGAAAATGAACCTCCACGGCTATAAACTGCAAACAGATCAAAACCACCAAGACTGTTTGATGAGACCCATGTGAAGGAAAACCGCTGAGTTGTGCCTGTCTCTTGTTAAGCACACAGGACTTGTTCTGTTGAATGTTGGTTGTTATGTATTCCCACCCCACCTTGCTCATCCCTTTCAGGTATTACTTTTTCAGCAACACTAATTACTCCTGGCTGCCAACAGAGCTGCAGATTCCTGAAAAAGAAGCCTGCAGGTGCTCAGGGAAAGCCATGTCCATGATATGATCATAATCAGCAGTTTCTTATAAGCTCATAGACTCAGAAACCCTGAGGTCGTGAGAGTAAACTGAGGACAATAGAATCAGATTCTCATCAGCTGCTGCCCTTATTGGTGGCTGGCTTTCTCAATTTGTTGGAAAAGATGGCTGCATATATGATATTCTTTCTGGGTTTTGTATTTCAGTGAATCCTGTCCCAGTGAATGTTGTTCCTTAGCTGGTCCTTTGTGTGACTTGATGTCTCCTATAATTTCCCGTGGAATTGTTGCAAGGGATACATGGGCACACGTTCCTTGTGATCCCGGAAATTCAGAAGTCGATTCAGTGAAATTCAGGAACACATCTGTCCCCTCTCTTCTTTCTCCAGTTGATATCTATTTATAGTGGGCAAGAAGTAAACAGGAAAGGATTCTGAGATAATCAGATTTCTAGGTATAACAGCCACTTTTGAAAATTAGTCCCAAACTTGTCTTAGATTCCTATGTAAAAGTATAGCTCTGAGGTTTGCCTTTGATTTACTATTAACGGAAACTATTCAGGAAGAAAATAAAGCAATCCTTTATCCTATATAAAATAAAGCAATCCTTTATCCTATTTAAAGCGCCTGTAGTATCTAATCATTTATTTTTAGAGCAACAATATTCTTAAACTTCAATTTATTAGTATAAATAGCTGGGATATTCCCACTCTCTAAAATAATCTTGTTTGTTATCAGAAAGGTTACAGATTGAATGTGTTCTATATTAAAAGCTTTGCAACAGGAATGTCATCTTACCATGATCTTCTTTTTAACACTAACCTTGATTGTTCATTTTTGCTTTTATATTTTCATGCAATTTTGTGTCACAATGGAATTTGCAAAAGGACACCATCATTTCATCTCTCTGTTCAGATATTTCTCATTTCCAGTTTTATTGAGGATTAAAGAAAAAAAAAGTCTTGATTCTTGCTTCAGAAGATAATTTTCAGAATCAAAGTATAAGAGATAAAATGATACTTTTGAGATTGTTGGTTGTGATCAATGCCTGAAGTAGAATTCCTTCTACAATGGTCTTCATAAGAGATCATCCAACCATTTTTAAGGAGATCTAGAGACATGAATTCTATTACTGCCCCAGTCCACTTCAAGGCATTCCATTCTACTTTGATATTTTTTCTAAAACTTAAGATTTTTTCTTTTCAGCAAGTCTACGTTACTTCTTTGCAATATTCAATCATTATGTGAGGAGCCAAGATGGCAGAGCAGAAAGACGCACATGTGCTAGTTCCTAACCCACAGCCCATAAAATACCTGTAAAGAAGAACTCCCAACAAATTCTGGAGCAGTGAAAGCCACACAACAATGGAGTGGAGGAGATTTCTGCTCCAGAGAGACCTGAAAAACCAACACCAAAGGTCTGTCAACTCACAGGACTGGAGCAGAGCCCAGCCCTGCCTTGGCCATGGCACCAAGCAGATCTGAGCAGGTTTCTGGGGCAGAATCTCCAGGGGCTGATGCAGGTCCCTCCACCCACAGGCGCCAAAGGTCAGTAAGAGAGACTTTTTGGCCAGCTGAGAGGGCAGCAAGGTGTCTCCGTAACTCAGGCCCCCTAGGGAGGGAGCAACAGGCACAGCAGCCCACAGGGGCTCCAAAAGCAGGCAGGAGCTCAGATCCATTGTTGAAGGTCTCTGCATAAACCCCCAGAGGGAACTGAGCCCCGTGTGGTGGTCCTGCCCCCACCTGAGCACCTTAATTTAATCTCACACTGAATAGCAGCCCCACCTCCCTGAAAGCCCTGAGGCTGGGAATCAGCATTTGAATCTCAGACCCCAAGCACTAGCTGGGTGGAACTGGAGGCAAGGTGGGTGTGGTGAGGAAACTCAGAAGTCAAGTAACTTGCTGGAAAAATGCCCAAAAAGGTGAAAAAAATAAGACCATAGAAGGTTACTTTCTTGGTGAACAGATATTTCCTCCCTTCCTCCTTTCAGAGAAGGAAGAACAATGCTTACCATCAGGAAAAGACATAGAAGTCAAGGCTTCTGTATCCCAAACATCCAAAATAAATATTCAATGGACTCAGGCCATGGAAGACCTCAAAAAGGATTTTGAAAATCAAGTTAGAGAGGTGCAGGAAAAATTGGGAAGAGAAATGAGAGAGATGCAAGAAAAGCATGAAAAGCAGGTCAACACCTTGCTAAAGGAGACCCAAAAAAATGCTGAAGAAAAAAACATCTTGAAAAACACACTAAGTTAATTGGCAAAAGAGGTTCAAAAAACCAATGAGGAGAAGAATGCTTTCAAAAGCAGAATTAGCCAAATGGAAAGGGTGGTCCAAAAGCTCACTGAAGAAAATAATTCTTTAAAAATGAGAATGGAACAGATGGAGGCTAATGACTTTATGAGAAACCAAGAAATCACAATACAAAACCAAAAGAATGACAAAATGGAAGATAATGTGAAATATGTCATGGGAAAAACAACTGACCTGAAAATAGATCCAGGAGAGACAATTTAAAAATTATGGGACTACCTGAAAGCCATGATCAAAAACAGAGCCTAGACATCATCTTCCATGAAATTATCAAGGAAAACTGCCCTGATATTCTAGAACCAGAGGGCAAAATAAGTATTCAAGGAATCCACCGATCACCTCCTGAAAGAGATCCAAAAAGAGAAACTCCTAGGAACATTGTGGCCAAATTCCAGAGTTCCCTGCTCAAGGAGAAAATATTG
>CM053769.1:230148623-230311785 GCA_028658325.1 Potorous gilbertii | reverse complement strand
CCCTTAGCTATTTTCCTCGTCTCAGGTGTTATGAAACGACTGGCCTTCTTCTACTGTTTCTGCTGATCTGGGATTTTTCTGAGGAAATATTTTATGGTTCTTTCACGGTCATCAAGGGGGGAGGAGAGAGCATTTACTGATCACTCCGCCATCCTGGCTCCCGGAAGTTCAAGTAGGTGACTTACCGAAGTTTGGTCTTCGGGCTGAAGGTCTCAGGAGCTGCTGCGCTGATATCTGGCTCTCCACGGCTCTCCGTGACTGGGTTCGGCCCGTCTCCCGCCCTCGGTGCCGCTTCTCAGGTTCTGCCCGCAGCTCAGGTTTCTCGGGTCCCTTCTGCTCAGCTGCGCTGGCCACGCTGCGCTGTGCGCTGCGGGCTCACCCCCGCAGAACAGACCTTTCCCGTGGATCCTCCAGTCTAACGTGAGCTCCAAAACTGTCACCTTCTGCCTCCCACTGGATTCCGCACCTCCAAACTTTGGTCAGATTCTCCTTTCGGAGGTACGGGCTGCTCTGGGTGGAGCGGAGCGGGGCGCAGAGGGGAAGCGAGAATTTTTTTAATGACATTTTTAATTCATTACATAACAGAGCTAGAAATGATCATACAAAGAGTCTTTCTTAATTTGCTTATTTTATAGATGAGGAAACTGAGATTCAAAGAAATTAAATGATTTCCCTAAGGTCAAATAGCTATTCAATGGCAGAACTGGAATTATACATCACATCTTCTGACTCTACTATATCAAACTTCTTTCCTTCAATGATTTGTTTTCTTCTTGCCTTCCTTCTTTCATTTCTTCCTTCTGGTCAGAAACTCTTTTGGTTGCCACTGATATTAATACTATCTCCCAAATAGAAGTTTTTCAGTGAAGGAACCAAAACAGGACTATTCAAAAAGTACCTTGTCTAACTAATCCCAGAGAGCGATTCTATCTTTCTGTTTATCTCACATTCATACACATATATTCTATGCTCCAATTGTATTCCTTACCCAACCTAGGTTATACATTCTCCAGGCATTTGCTCAAACTCTTTCCTGTGTTATTTCAGGAAAAGAATGATATTCATCTATCCAATAGAGTGATGCTTGACAAAATGCTTGGGTGAAACCATCCTCTTCCTTCCAACTATCCATTTCTCTGGTAGCATTAGAGCAGCACACTGGAAAGGTTGCTAGTCGTTCCTACGCTCTGCTTTTGAGAATGATTCATTACAGCAATGGTTTACCACTCTTGGTATTTAAATTATAAATCCCAGGAAATTTAATAAATTCATTTGGAAATCTTGTTCATACTGGATCCAGGACTCTATTAGAACTCTAACTTCATTTGACCTTTGCTAGACCAAACATTGTTTCCTCTATTTTGTCAAACAAGTCTGACTGTTCTCATGCAAAGACAAATCTCTGTCCCAAACCCCTGCTCCTAATAGAACATGAAGTACACATGGTCCTGTGTGCCTGGGTGTAGCTGTTCAGATCCAAATCTTTAGGCAGATAGACATGATAGAGCCAAAACATAACCAAGTCAATAATTAGGTTAATTCTTTTGGGGCTTCCTCCCTTATGTCAAGTCTTCACAGCTGGCAATGTTGGGAACATAAATATATTTAAAATGTATTTTATAGGGCAGTATTTATTTAATTTTTCCCTAGTTTCATTTTCCATGATTCTATTGGATTTGCTGGCCTTGCAATAGCTGTAACTATACACTGAAATCTAGCATTAGACCCTGTACGGCAACCTTCAGGACAGTCATGCCTCATGTTTTGTCAGTAAGGAAAAAATAACAGATCTAGTAGCTTGGCCTTAGATAACACTCTTCTGTGGAAGTTTCTTAAATCATGACCAAAGGTAAACTGAGGTTCTGAGTTTTCCATTATTCCCTCCACAAATAGGGGAATTCTCATGATGATAAACCTCCTCCTACTTGTAGGGATCCCTCAAACTAGACTCTGCAGTCATCAGGAAGGATGAAAAAAGCCCTCAGGTGGAATTCTCACTTTCAGGGATTTAAGGTCAAATCACAGAGGCTACCCATCATTGGCAGAATATCCAAGGCCCAAGGAATTCCTGAGTCATCTCTATAGTGGATTTTACATTGGGAGGCTCATTCTTTCAGTATCTCTTTACAAGGATCTAGTTAGGCTTTCATGAGATAACGTGTATAAACTCTTTGCAAATTATAAATACTCAAGAGATATGTAAATGTCAATCATTACAGAGCTCCACTTCTGCCTCTAATGCACGCTACCAGTATGATTTTGGACAAGTCACTTTACTTTTCAATGTCCCAGACAACTGCTTAAAACTTCAAATTGCTGAAAAACTGCCTTAATTTCAGGAGCAGAGCAAATTTTCTTTCCAAGAGTTCTCTACAGCTATGAAATCACAGGTCTAGACAAAATATAAACATGGTAGTTTTTGACATGCACGCAACAGTATTTCTCAAATGAAATGCCAGATTCCTTTATGGCTTTGCCAATAAAAAACAGCCCAATCAGGATAGAAAAAGCAACCATTGGTAATCCACCTTTGTGGAATCATAGAAATCTAGAATGGAACAAGATCATCGTCTATTCCAATCTGCTCCCACCCATTTGACAGATGAGGAAACTGAAACCAGAGAGGTTAAGTGACTTGCTTCAAATCACAGAACTAATCAATGGTGAAGCTAGGACCAGAATGGGGCCTTCTGTATTGCCAAGGCAATATTCACAGCACTGGTGATGACTATGATTATGCTTGCATGTTCTTAATGACAAAGTATAACAGACTCTCCATATAGAAGGTCGAAGAAAAACATTTATTCAGATACCATAAAACCAAATCCTAAAACCAGAAAGCCAAATCCATCATAGTAACCAAGAAGTCAATACACATTATTGTGGCAGGGGACAAAGCAATTCCCAAGCCTTTCATCCTTTTCCCTCCTCACTGGGGTCTTCCCAAAAGAAACAAACACTCAAGAGCCTCATTCTGCTGGGGAAAGTCTTCACATGCTTGGAGTAGATATCCACCCAACTCATAGATGGGTTTGAGGCCAGTCAGTTACCCTCAATCTGGTTTGAATTGTCTGTTAAATTCTACGTTTCCTTTGTGCTGTCTCAATTCTGCTTTGTTCATAGAGCACAGCACCTTTTCTGATGTGGGCACACCATGCTGAGCAGTCCTGTGCCAGTGTTTCCTATGTGGCACAATCAAATCCAAAGTTCTTTAGAGAGACCTTGAGAATGTCCTTGTATCGCTTCTTCTGACCACCATGTGATCACCTCCCTCATGTGAGTTCTCCATAAAATAGTCTTTCTGGCAAGCACACGTTTTGCATTTGATCCACATGGACAGCCCATCAGAACTGTACTCTCTGAAGCATAGATTGAATGCTTGGCAGTTTAGTTCGAGGAAGGACCTCAGTGTCTGGTATCTTATCCTTCCAGGTGATCTTCACAATCTTCCTAAAACAGTTCAAATGAAAGTGATTCAGTTTCCTGGCATGATGCTGGTAGACTGTCCATGTTTCACAGGCATACAATGAGGTCAGCACAACAGCTCTGTAGACTTTTAACTTGGTAGTCAGTCCAATACCTCTTCTCTCCCAAATTTTTCTTCAGAGTCTCCCCAAACACTGAGCTAGCTTTGGCAATGCATGTGTCAACCTCATTGTCAATGTGTACATCCCTGGACAGTACACTACCAAGGTAAGTGAACTTATCCACAGCATTTAAAACTTCTCCATTTGTTGTAATTGATGGTTCCACATGTGGATGGTGTGGTGGTGGCTGATAGAGCACCTGTGTGTTCTTGTTGATTATTAGACCAAAATCAGTATAGACAGCAGAGAATTGATCCATACTTTGTTGCATCTCAGTTTCAGAAACTGTATTGAGTACACAATCTGCAAACAGAAAATCATGCACCAACACTCCTTCTACTTTGGTCTTGGCTTGTAGTCTTTTCAAATTAAAGACCTTACCATCAGTTCATCCTTGTTCATCCTCATTGAAAGCATTTGACAACCTGGTTGAAAACATCATGCTAAAAAGCATGAGAGCAAGCACACAGCCCTGTTTCACTTCATTGGTAAATAGAGGTAGTATGAGGATTTAGGATGATAGGATTATAGTTTTAGAGATGGAATGAATTTTAGGAATTATCTAGTCTTGTTCTACTCCTTGCTTTTGTTATTGTTTAATATTTTCAGTCTTGTCCAACTCTTCATAACCTTTTGCTGGGGCTTTCTTGGCAAAGATACTGGAACAGTTTTCCATTTCCTTCTCTAGCTCATTTTACAGATGAGAAAACTGAAACAAACAGGGTTAAGTGACTTGCCCAGGGTCACAGAGCTAGTATCTGAGGCCAGATTTGAACTCAGGAAGATAAGTCTTCCTCACTTCAGGCCCATGAATCTACCTAAGGTGCCACCTACCTCCCGTACCTTTACAGATGAGGAAAACAGGGTCCAAAACTATTATGTAATTTGATATGATTTCATATAGCTAAGAAATTGCAGATTATGCATTCATGGTCTAATAAGGTCAAATTCTTTAATTCTGTCTGTTGCTCTTCTGAATTTAAAGCCAACGTTCTTTCTACTATATTCTTATATTAAGTTCTATAGAGATTTCTTAAAGGTCTTTCAATGAGACCTAGGATTATCTTTGAGCACATATGGCCAAGTGTTACAGATGGAACAACTTGGAATAACATGGAGAATCCTCAAAGTAGAAAAAGCACAAAAACCTTGATTTTTGGTTGTTACATTGAGGAAACTTTACTCCAGCAGAAGTAAGGAACACAAGTAATCCTGCTATGGTGGCCTTGAGTTTGTCATTAAGAAGCTTGATGTAGGACAGTCATATATATTAAAAGAATTCATGTGGCTTATGATTTATTCTCTTCCTCCCCATTTCCTTTTAGTGATTACTGTACCACAGCTCACTGGAGACATTTCCACCGGAGCATTCATGCAGAATCTGAAATGTATTCATCTGATGTTTGTTTGTCAATATGGAATGAATAAAAAAATAACCTTCCCCCCCATAAATTTAAAAATTAGAGTCAAACACTCCAGTGAGTGTTAATTAGTGATGGTCATAAGCAATCTCCCCACTTTATTTCATTTCATAGTATTGGAATATTGGCTCCTTTCCCTCATTGTTTTTGGAATGTGGAAACTGTTAGAAGTTATTGCTAGTGTAACAAAAACACGCCCTTGTGTCTTAAGGATTTCAGGAAACTATTAATAACCCAGGTTGAATAGAGGAATCAGTTACTACGTGGAGCTTATATCTCCCTTGGTAGATCCCACTTCTCACTACAAGTTTCTTTGGAATTCTTTTGCATTTTAAAAGTCTGATGGGCTCTTTGTTGTTCTCTTGTGTGTCTGTTCAGGAATCAAGGAGCATTAATAAGGGAACACTGCAGAGAACCAGGTATGATATCATTTTAGTGTCCTCTTTCTGAAAGAAAATCAATTTAACCATGACAGAAAAGTTCTAACTTTTCTGTACAACTTATATAGAAAGCAGAGGTAAGCTCAGATTGTTAGGTCAAAACATCTCAGCCTTGGTAGCTTCATCTATAAAATAGGCATTCTAGAAGCTGTAGCATACAGAGCAGCCACACCATGGTAAAACCACAAAAAAAAAAAAAAACCAGACAATTCAACAGCATCCCAATTCAACAGAATATTTGGGGTGCTTACTCCAAATTTGTGACCCTCAAATAGTCTGTTAAAGTGTCTGTGCTCAATCTGTGGTAGAGAATTCCAAGCTCGTATTGGTCTGATCAGCCACAGTCATACACCCTGAAACTTCACTTTATCATGGTGATGTCGTTTTGGTCCTCTTTGAGAAGGAAGAACAACAATCAACCAACCTGTGACTTAGGCAAGCCAGTTTAACTCTGAATCTCTATTTTTGCATCTGTTAAAAAGAGAATTGGGAGGAATAGTTTTGGTACTATCTATGTCTCAGGGTTGTTATGAGTGTCCCCTGAGACGATGGATGTAAAATTCCTTATAACTACAAAACCTTAGCATCAGATTGTAAAATAAGAAGGGACCTTAGAGGCTATCCAATCAACCCTCTCCTTGTACAGATAAGAAGATGGAATCTTGGTGGCAGGTCATGTGAATATCTTAAAGTCATGACATATTGAGTAGCAAAGGCAGAATTTGAACCCAAGCACTCTGATTCTGGAGTCATTCCTCTTTCCATTTTATCATGATTTATATTTTATCATCTCCAAATGGTTTTGAGTCTCAGTTTTTCATCTGCAAAATGGGAGAAAATTCTCTTTTTCTTCATCGATCCCACAGGGTCGCTAAGATAGCAATGTGTAAAGCTGCATAAAAATACTGCATACATGTCAGTTTTCAATATTAATATATAATAATAGATTATAATAAAAATATAATGACCTAAATAGAATGTGGTGGGTTCTTCCTCTTCCACCTCCTCATCCTTCTTCCTTTTCCTATTCTTCCCACAAGATTGGGACTCGTTCGGCAGATTCCTAACTTCTTGGCCTGTGCTTGTGAATTTATTTTTCCTTTTGTAACCAGAAATTATGAAAAGGACTTACGAAAGCTAATAGCAAGAGACAATGTGCTATGGGAGAAAAGAGTGTAGGCCTGAGAGGCAGAAGACTTGGAGTCTAATTCTGCTTCAGCCATTTAATGGTCATATGATCTTTAGCAAGTCATTTCATTTGTTTAATCCATATTTTTCTCCCCTGTGAAATGCTAATATAACATATGCAGTCTAATGGAGATGTTGTGAGCATAAATTAAAAAAAATACTTGAATCTTGTCCAAGGTGGTAGGAACTCAGAGTCGGGAAAACCTTGAGCTCCAGTTCTGCCTCTGATATATACTAGCTGTGTGACCCTGGGAAAAGTACTTTACTTTTCAATGCCCCTGGAACTCCTTAAAACCTTAAGTTTCTAAAAAAAACTGCCTTAACTTCATTAGGAGAGCAAATTTTCTTACTGAGAGTTTTGTGAGCCTACGATTTGTGCTCAGTTAGCAAAGCTTTTGAAATTCCCACTTACTTAAGTGTTTCAAGACTTGCAGAGCACTTCGTAGACGCTTCAATGTATTCTTATCACAACACTGGAAAGTACTATCATCCCTGTTTTACATAAGAGGAAACTGAAGCTGAGAAAGGTTAAACAACTTGTCCAGGATTACAAAGTTAATCAATATTTGAGGTTGGATTTGAATGCAGGTCTTCCTGGCTTCAGGGTCACCACTCTATCTGCAGTAATAATTAGCAACCTCTATAGCAGCATGGGTCCAGTGGTACCCAAAATGAATTTAGCATCCACCCTAAATGGGAAGATTATAAGATATAGATCTTATTCTGAAACATCTTAGTAGTAGAAGTAGACACACAGAGAGCACTTTCTAGGGAAAATAGAAATTATCGCATTAGAGAACCTCTGAGTTAGAAAGGATCTCAGTAGTCATTTACTATAGTCCAAGTCTGGGGTATATGGGGTATTCAGGGAGGACTAACTCCTCTGGTGTGAGGGATTACCAAGCCCTTTCCATGGCTGCTCATCCACCTTGGGTGTCCACCTTCACTCAACTCTCACCTGTGGCTCCAACAAGCTGTAGCATGCACAGAGGACACATCTCAGTAAAACTATCTCAGCAGATGGGCTAAACCAAGTTGAGGTTAACTGAGTAGCCTCAAATCTGCTGGTGAGTTAAGGGGATGTTTCCCTTAAGCATATGAAGATCTCTCCTGGTAGAATGGGCAGATGAGAATAATTTGTTCCAAGGCCATGAAGGCAGCTGAAGCAGGTGCTGTACAGTGCTTCAAGCTTGGCATCAAAGATGCCAAGGTCTTCCACTGCATCCTGGGCTACAGCCAGTCATCTTGGCTTTTTTCTTGCCACTGGACTTTGATGACTCTGGAAGAATGAGGCTAATGATTTTGCGTGACTCTGCCTTTTCATGCACAAGTTAAGATATGACTCTGTGACATCATTGTTCCTCTTCAAAAAATGGACAAACAATAACATAAAAAATAATTATCTGTACATCATGTCTGACAAATGGTCATCTCACCTTTGCTTGAATTCCTGTTTCATGATTAGATAGGTTTGTTGGCAGTTTTCCTTTGTATAAAATTTCAGTCTCTTGATTTCTACCCAAGGGTGTGCAGGTAATTATCAACTGCAGGAAAAAATATGCGTGACACAGTTTTTAAATTTAATCTAAATATTAACTTTCACTGACACTTTCTTATGCCTAGACAATCATCAAAACTATGAATTAAGCCCTGATTTATAGCATTTGGTGATTTTCAATATGTAAATGTTCATGTTGAAAATTTAACAATCAGGTTACTCCAAGCAGGTCTAAGCTGACTCCAACACTTCCCTCCTTCTACTCCAAGTCGTAGTCCTGCTTTCTGGTGCCAAGGAAAACAAGTATAATCTCCCTTTCATGAGACAGCCCTTCAAATGTCTTAAGAAAGACTTCATATCTCCCTAACTGTTCTGTTCTGTCAGCTAAGCATCTCCAGTTCTTTCTACAGTTCTTCATAGGGTATGATCGTGAGTCCTTCCAACAGCCTGATCACCCTTCCTATAGCTTGCTAATGTCTTTCCTAAAATGTTTCCAGTACCAAAAGCAGCATTCCTTGTATATGTGGTCAAACTGAAGTATAGAACAAAGGCACCAGGCCATTATTAATGCAACCCAAGTTTGTTTGTGCTTTGAATCAAAAAGAAAAAAACTGTAAAGTTTTATTGTGCCAGTCAGTTTCAGAGAAGAGCAGCTAGCTATCCAATAAAAAGACACAGCACTTCAACATCTTTAAAGGGAAAAGATTGTTTTTTCAAAGAGACAACAAATCATTGCCTCCAAAAATCTACACTAAAAAATCAAACACAACTAATCAGCAAAATTATATTCATTGAATTGAAATGCAATACTTTTGTAAATTTTTTAAAATGCTTCAAAGCAATAAAACTAGAAAAACAAAATTCAATGGTCATAGGCCACTCTCTGATATAAAAACTTATGTCCTTTATTTCAATACTCTCTTAATGATGTTCTATGGCTACAAAAAATGGAACCCTGTGATCTGCAAAAAAATCTGAATCGTAGATGACCAAAAGTGTGTGGTGGGGTATCATAGGCTGACATGTTGACAACACTTTGTAATAAATGGTATAAAAGATCAAGGAAAAGTATGACTGGAGGAAAGAGTTGTGCCAGTCATTTAATGAGAGAACAGAGGGACAAGGAAGTCTGTGTGCTATGTGTACACTCGCAGAGTCTTTACTTGAAGGAAGGCCTCCACAGATTTGGGGTGTAGACAGCTGCTGGAAGAGGACGGACAAGAATCATGCAGGATGAGAAGTTATAAATATGATCGATAGCACTGAAGAGAGGACCCACATTGATCAGATTACAGATCCTTTGAAGTTTTAATACAACTTTTTATGTGCATATATTAAGATACCTAACTAGATAATTAGTTCCCTTAGAAAAGAGACTGAAATCTCAATTTGTGCCTCAGTGCTCCTCACACAACAAGGTCTTAAAAATATTTGCTGAATTCAATTGCACGAAACTGACAGTAGGTTGCTCAGAACACTATTGGTGAAACATTCCCATATGTGAGATCAAAACATTCTGAGTTTCTGAAATTGAGGGCGACACATAGCCTTCTGTGACTCATAGAGACTAATTAGGGATTACTCTTCTAAGGAAAGTGACCATCACACATATGGACTAGGAAAATTATTTTCACCAACCACAGCTTTCTTTTCATCTTCTACAGCTGAAAAATGAAATGTGTTCATTTGGATTTGACTTAATTCCATTTTCTTAACACTTTTCATGTAAACATTGTTTCATCTTCATCATCATTAATTGCACTAGCTCAAAAGAAATGTGAGATGTAAAAATTTAGACATCTCCAATCCAAATGTTGATACAGACTATTTGTGCCTGACTAGTGATTGCGTCTTCTGAGCTCATACTGGTCTGATCAGTCACAGTAAGATACATTGCACATTGACACTGACATTGTGATGTCATTTTGGTCTTCTTCAAATATAAAGAAAAGCAACTATGATTAATGACTTAGTGCTACTCATAATGCTTTAATGTTTTAAAAGTCTAGACTTTTATCAGTGTGAATACTCTGATCTTTGATGCAGATTGTAGCTTCATTCTATCTTAAAAGATGTGTAATATAGTTTTTATTTTTTTCTCTGCCCCTCCTCAAAAATCTTTTCTGTTTTAGACCACCATCTCCCTTAATCTGCCTTTCCTCTATCACACACCTCCATCTTTCCCCTCCAATTTCCCTGTTGTATAAGACGGATTTCTATATCCAACAGTGTGTGTGTGTGTGTGTGTGTGTGTGTGTGTTTCAGAGAGATTCCTATTTTCCCCTTTTCTCCTCCATTATAAAAATACGTCCTTGTGTGCCTCTTTATGTGAGATAATTTATCCCATTCTTTCTCTCCCATTCCCCTTCTCCCAGCTCATCTCTCTTTCTTAGTCTTCCATTTTTCTTTTCCTTTCCATTTTTCTTTATCTTCTGTCTTAGTAGATGCCTCCTAAGTGCCCTAAAAATGATATAGTTCTTAGGAGAAGAGGGAAGGGTTACATGTATCATTTTTCCATTTTCCAAATGTAAATGTAATTTCCAGTGTAAACAGCTTCTAAATTCCTCATGGTTTTTCACTCATGTTTACCCTTTTATGCCTCCCTGGAGTATTGTAGCTGAATGTCAAATTTTCTATTCAACTTTGGTCTTTTCATCAGTAATGTCTGGAAGTCCTCTATTTCATTAAATATTCATTTTTTTTCCTCTGAAAGATAATCCTCAGTTTTTCTGGGTATGTTATTTTTTCTTCTTGTTATCCTAGTTCCTTTGCCTTTTGGAATGTCACATTCTAAGCCCTCCATTCCTTTATCACAGTAGCTTCTATATCTTGTGTGGTTTTGACTGTGACTTTATAATATATGAATATTTTCCTTCAGGTTACTTTCAGTATTTTCTCCTTGACCAGAGGGCTCTGGAATTTGACTATAATATTCCTGGGAGTTTTAGTTTTAACATCATTTTCAGGAGCTTATCAGTAGATTGTTTAAATTTCTATTTTGTCCTCTAGTTTCTAGACTATCTGGGCAGTTTTCCTTATAAATTCTTGAAATATAATATCTATGCTCTTTTTATAATTTGGCTTTCTGTATTATTTTGCAATAATTCTTAAATTATTATTTAATTAAATTATCTCTCTTTAATCTGTTTTCCATGTCAGTTCTTTTTTTTTTTTTTTCTGGTGAGATATTTCACATTTTCTTCTTTTTTTTCTACATGTGTTTGTTTCTGTATTGTTGCTTCTTGATGTCCCATGGAATCATTAGCTTCCACTTGAAAAATTCTAACTTCTAAGGATTTTTTTTTTCTTTAGTGATGTTCTGTGCACCATTTGGTCAGGTCTATTTTTAAGGAATTATTTTCCTTTGTGTGCCTAAGCTATTAATTCTTTTTGTCATTTTTTGTCATTGCTCTCATTTCTTTTCCCAAGTTTTCCTAACTCTTTGATTTGGGAAATAATGTTTTGCTCTTTTTTAAAATTCCTTCTTTAGCTTTTCTAGGGATTCTTATTGGGTGTGTGCCCAAACTGTACATTCTTTTTTTTTTTTTGACCATTCACTTGTAGATGTTCCATGTCATTGTCTTCTTCTGAATTTGTGTCTTGAGTTTCCCTGTCACCAAAATAACCGTTTATGGTCAAGTTCCATTTTTTTATTGTTTGCTCATTTTCCAAGTCTATTTCAGGGCAATGCAACCCACTCCTTTACCCTGTACCCACACGGGGTGCTCTGTAACCCCTCTCTGACCAAGTGTCCTAAATTCTTATTGTTTCTGGGCAATGAGACTTCTTGAACAACTATTGATGCTACCATGGCAGCAGCCACTTCCAAGGCCCATAACTAGTGTAGCCCATGCTTGTGCTGTGGCCCTGGTCAGCCCTCAACTCAGTGTCAAAGACCTTCCTTCTGATCCCCCAAGTCTTCCTATACTGGAAAAAATGTCACTTCAACCTATATTTGGTTATACCATTCTAGAATTTGATATGACATGTTGTTTATTTGTAAGGGAATATGGGAGAGTTCAGTTTGAATACTACTTTTATTCCACCACCTTGACTCTAACCTTAGAACATAGCTTCCATAAAAATGTAAGATCCAACACTCTTTACTGTCTTTAAAATGAAATGATGAGCTCAATGAACCTAGAAGAACATGGAAAAATGCACAAAATAATGAAACGTGAAATGAGCAGAACTAAGTTAACGTTGTATACGGTAATAGCAATGATATCTGAAGAGAGACTTTCACTATTATAAAATCTGAACATAACTATAAAGGAAATATGAAGATATTGTCTTCATCCAGAGAAAGAACTGATAAATAGACATATTTACAGAACTATTACGTATGTATATACCTATATGTATATATATGTATATGTGTGTGTGTTTGTGTGTGTTTAATAGTGATCATTAATAGGGTAGAGGAGGGGAAGGGAAGAAAAAGAGAAATTTACATGATAACAGTTGTATAATTAAAAGAAATAGCAAGTTGTACGTAGCCGATTTTCAATTTCATGTGCAATTGGCTTTTTTGTTATACTGTGTTATGGAAATTCTTGTTTTATTTCATAAATTAAAAATAAAATTTTAAAAATGCCATTAACTAGAAATTAAAATAAAATGTAAAAATTAAATTAAAAAAATAAAATGTAAGATTCCAAAAAGGACCAATTTCAAATGCTTCCCTACAATACTCTTCCTGGAAGTTTACTCAGAAGATGCAAGAACGGTCTTGAAAGTTTCTGTGGACAATTTACCAATGAACCTTTCTTTATTGAGTTAGACTGGGATCCTAATTTTTTTTTCATTTTTTGATTAATTTATTTATTTTAGTCTTCAACATTTATTTCCACAGGATTTTGACCTCCAAATTTTTCCATCTCTCCCTTCACCCCCACCTCAAGATGTCATGCATTCTAATTACCCCTTCCCCGAGTTGGCCTTCCCCTCAGTCACCCTACCCTCCTATGTCCCTCCTCCTCACTTTATTGTAGGGCAAGATAGATTTCCATACCCATGTAGGCTGGAATTCTTTGAAAATAGATATAGTCTAACCCTGAGCATATATCTGAAACTTTTTAAACTTAGTAAGATCTTACAAAAATGATCTGTTGTCATAGCCTTTAGGAAACCCAGAGTCATCTTATTGTCACAATCAAACAATAAATTGACAAGTAGTGATTGGGAGCCCACTCCATACCACAATGAGACTTACTGGAGGACTGATACTAATAGGTTACAATTATGTAGAACTTTAAAATTTACAAGTTATTCTCACAATAATTCTTTGGGATAGATAGGAAGCAGAAATGAACGGTTCCTTTTTTATTGATTAGGAACTAAAATTATTAATGATTAAGTAACTTATCCATGGTCACACTGTGACAAAACTGGTCTTCTGACTCTGAAGGAGGTAGTGTGATACAATGGAAGAAGGGCTAGTTGGTGACATTTCTGTGAGTTTAGACAAGCCATAACCTCCCTGAGCCTGAATCTGTTCCTAAATAAAATGATGAGTTTGGACTAGCTGGCCTCTGAGTTCCCTTCCAGCTTGAAACACATATTCCTCTGAGCTTTCATTCTATGAGTATCCATTGCTTCTCAAAACATTAGACTTCAAAAATGTTTTGAGATTTCAATGTTTTCAACTGAATTAAATTAAAATTAAAACAACTCATCATTATTGCACCTCTACCACAATAGTAAGGTAAAGTCTATGCTGTCATACCTTGAGATCTGAGTCAAGTCTGTGCTGGATGACCAGAATCAAAAAAGAAAGGGCCTGTAATCAGTAGAGTACAGTAGGCCTTTCTATTTCATCAATAGGAGGAGAAAAGGTTGACAATAACAACAATAACATATTAAAGGTTACAAAATTACTTTACATACATTATCTCATATAACTAATAGGAATCTTGTAATATAAATAGTAGGAATATTATCACCCCATTTTAAAAGTAGACAAGTTGAGTCTCAGAGATCAAGCAATTTGCCCTGAATCACCCTGGTTAGAAAGTGGTAGGGATAGGTCACAAACCCAAGTTTTCTGACTCTAACTTCCCCTTCTCTCTTTCTCTTACCCTACTTCTATAGTGGAAGAGCCTGGAAGCGGCAAAGGAAAAGACTGTCACAGTATAAATGAGTATTGCTAGAAATGGTGGTATATGAAGGGGATCCTAAGGATCCAGGGGGAAATATTTGTCCTGACTTAATCATGGGAGTGGTGTTCTTTCTATGATAGTGAGATTACATCCCACTGAGGACCATAGGATATAAAAGAGGCATATCCACCCTGAGGCATTGATCTTGTCAGTACCTAACACAGATCCAAGGAAAACATTCAGCCAGCTCTGTGATCAGTTACCAGAGGTACACACAGGAAGAAACCACTTCAGATATTTTATGTTTTAAAGTGTTCCTCTTGCCTCAAATTCTACCTTTGTGTATCTAAATATCAATAAAACCTAATTTTCCCATAACAGTTTTATCCAATGAATCTTTAACAATATTCCACAAGTAGATGATGCTGAAGGGAAACCAATCTGGGTGACACCAGGGAGGCCCCACAGCTGGGGATGGCTCCCTGTACTGCAGATGGCAACAGCCCCTTAGGGAAGTCAGAGAGGGGGCCCAAGACAAGTTTAGCAACTATTTCCTGCAGTTGTTCCAAATGAATGGGTAACAGGTATTTTTGATAGTTCTTTTGGAGTAGGGCACAGCTGCATTGGAATTAGTTCCAGAAGGCATCCAGTTTGGCCTATGACTAATTCTGCCTGTACCAAATTGTCTTTGAATGTCTTTCCTCATCATCTTTTCTCTGCTTATGTAATGTGATGGTCTGAAACAGTAAGTCATGATAAGTAAGGTCTCTCCTTCTGGTCTAATAATTCTTTTTGTTAATGTAGATCTTTAGCATCTGGAATTCTAACTGTTTCACCACCCTGCAGGAACAGAGAGGCACCTTTTCATCCCTGCTTCTATTTAAAGAATCAGTTGAGATGGTAATGTCTGGATAGGAAGCAATCTATCTGCAAACAGGATACAAAGTTCTGATCACACACTGATACTCAGACAATTAGATAGGCAACACTGGAATTTGGGAAGTATTGCCGTAACTTGGGCAGGAAAACAAAATTGAGAATTTCATTGAGTCATCTCCACTGATTTAAAGTTTAAATATGAATGGTCTTCCATTGTTAAGAATCAGTATGACAGATGATGCTTCAGATAAGAGTCTCAAATTCCAGAGGTATATATGCATCCACCAAACCTCCCTTCCTGAAAGCCTTTTAACTCTCAAATAATAAAGCCAGGAACTTTGTGGGAGTATTCCTTAGACAATTATTGATAATTCCTGCTGACCCTCATTCAGGCACTCTGGCATTACTTAATTCCCCACCCTACCTCACTCCACCCTGAGATAAACCCATAACCTGAGAACAATGAAGGCAAATGTTAAATTAAGTGTACAAATCAGCCAGTGGTCATGTTTTGGTAGAAAACTCCAGGGGCAGAGGCGTGTCAGTTTCCCTCTTCAACAGAGATAACTTATTCTTTCTGGGCTCTATAGTCATTACTAAAATATTTCCTCACTTCTTTCTTCAAACCTCAAAGATCTATTCAGTTGAGATACTTAAGAACAAGACCACCTTGCATAAAACTTGGGAGCTGGCCAAGGTTGCTTTCAGCGCTTGCCCCACTTTTCTTTACTAGAAAATCAGTGTTCTCATTCTTCCTCCACTTCAAGCTTCCTTTCAATCAAAACTATTGGGCTGCCAAATATGAGGAAGAACTGATTGATACTCATTCCCACTAAATTGTAAAGAATAAATAATGGAAAATTTTACTCTTCCCAAGAAGATTTGCTTTTCAATAGGGCCTCAAGTTTTAAACTGAAGGATTGAATTTCTAACAGTGCTCCAGCCCTGCCAATCTCTATGCATTTGAAATCCTACTTATTATTAAGTTCATCCTCCTTGAAGGACACTAGGTGGTACAGTGGATAGAGTTCCAGGATTGGAGTCAGTTCAAATCAGCTTTGCGACCCTGGGCAAGTCATTTTACCCTGTTTGCCTTTATTTTCTCATCTATAAAATGAGCTGCGGAAGGAAATGGTGAACCACTACAATATCTTTGCCAAGAAAAACTGAAATGGGGTCACAAAGAGTCAGACATGACTGAAATGACTCAACAATAACAAATCATCTTCCTCAATACCCTCTGGAAAATTTTCTCTCCCTCTAAACAAAGCACCTTGTACTTATCTTATGCACTCCCAAAATCTTCTGTCCATCTTACATCTCCCACCAATTCAATAAGTACAAGGGATTGGTCTTTTATTTTCTTCCATTTTTGAAGGACCTACCACAGAACTTCATGCATGGAATCTCCTCAATTTTTTTTTGTTAAATAATTTATGAGGATATTCAATTTATCAGCAATGGATTAAAAAGTATGTTTACTTTAAGTCAAAGCCTTCAGAGTGCCCCTTAAATCGCCTCAGTTGCTAACTTTTTGTTTTGTCTATTTACAAGACTAACTCTATGACACATAAGTAAAGGAAAGTCTGAGTTTGGTATCAGAAAACTTGGGTGATAGCTTCAATGTGGTCATTAACTTATTGAATATGGATTGAAGAAAGGAATTCTAGATGACAAGAATGATATGAGTGAAATTTTAGAGTCAAAAAATTCTAAGGCATATTTAAGCAATGATGAGTAATCTAGTTGGGTTAACTCTGGAAAGAGAGATTAAGATCAGATTCTAAGAGCTTATGTAAGGCTAGGGAATTTGAAACTTTATTCTTGTAATCAATTTACCATCAAATATTTTTAGTAGAGAATAAATGGTATAATCAAAGCTATCCTTTGCCAAGATGTATCTTGTGAGTTCTTTTGAGGAAAATACCAGCTAAGACATCAGGTAAGAGGCAGCTACAATAGTCTAGTTGAGAGCAATGAAGGCCAAGAGTGGAATGGTGCCAGTGAGAGCAAATGCATCTAATACTGGTTCTTTATTCTAGTTGTTCTTCGAACAGTCTTTTAAAATTCTAAAAATGGTCTAACATGATTTTTATAGTCATTGTGATAGGTCATCAGTAAAAGTATCTTCACTGGAATCTTAAAATTTCAGATAAAAATTTTAACTATCATTTTTATAAAAATAATTTTAGTTTTTCATATTAATACTTTCTTATGAGGTAATCCAGGGCATCGTTCATGCAATGATTAAATACAGCATTAGAAAGTATATAAAGAAGTCATGCTCCATTCTATCATTGGATAACCCAATCATTTTAATACTTTGGTCAACATGAGGAATTACATCCTAACTCTTAGTCATTCTTATATCAAGGAAACAATAGCTTCAATTACAGCTTGTTTATCATGTTGGCAACAGTTCCTTTCAAACAAGTTCCCAAAGATATGTCTAGACACATGTCATATTACTACTAATAGGAAAAAGGGGATACTATCAAGCTATCATTGTTACATTCGTTGCTTGCACATGCATCATTGTGACGTTGCAGGTCAAAGACATAAAATGATGATTCACTTAATTTTACATGGTACAGTTTCTGCTCTCTTCAGGCTTACAATTTACTGCATAGAAAAATGTATATGTACATATATATATATATATATATATATATATATATATATATATATATAATATCCATACATATGTATGAATAAATATGTGTGTGTTTAGGATTAGCTCTAAGATGAATCAGTATATAATCAGTGTCACATCAGTGGTATAGCTTAGAATCACTGTAGAAATTCAGAGAGAGATTATGACAGTTGATAAGGAAAACTGGAAAAGGTGACATATGAGCTGGTTCTTGATGATGGATAAGATTATAATGTCTAGATAGTGAAATTCAGACCTTCACACATTTAGATATTCCAAGTTGAAGCAATAGCATAAACAAAAGTAAAGAATAATCACAAGTCGTGTCTGTCTAGACTTAGTCACTAGAGTGAAATGTGGATTTGATCAACCAACAGGTTGTGTGATTATTGGAAATAAAACCATTCTTTAGGAACTAGAATCCAGGTGTTGCAGCTGAGTGGCTAATATAGGACTTGGATAAGGAGTTGTTCAGGTGAGTTGGGGGTTCAATGAGAAGAAGGCTTTATCATTTTTATTGGTAGCTATATCACATGTGGGAAGTTAGGTGGTCCAGTGGATAGAGTGCCAGACCTGGAGTTAGGAAGACTCTTCCTTCTGAATTCAAATCTGGCCTCAGACATTTACTAGCTATGTGACCCTGGGCAAGTCATTTAACCCAATTTACTCCAGTTTCTGCACCCTAAAATGAGCTGAAGAAGGAAATGGCAAACCCTGCCAATGAAGGTCTTTGAGCAGAATCATAATAATGGTTTATATGATATTATGGGAATATTAATCCTTGATCAATCAGTGATAGTCATTTTCCCTCACAGCAGTTTGTTGAGTGGCTTTCCTTGTATATTCTCCATTTACTCCTCTGAGAAGGCAGATGAGAACTCTCACAACTTGTTTCCCCCATAAGAGCAGACATAAAGCAAGACTCATGGAGGATTCCTTTAACTCACAGTTTTATTTATACCATATGTATGTGACAAGATTTAAGTTAATTCAACAGACATTTACAGTCATCTCTTCTGTACAAAGCACTGTGCTAGGCACTAGAGATAGAAAAATATCTAAAACAGTCCTTGTCCTAAAGGATCTTACATTTGATGACAGAAAATGTCAACAATATATGAAATATATTATATATAATATGTAAAAGATGACAGGGATCACTAATATACATTAATAAACTCATCAATTTATTGAACTGAATTACAAACATACTTTAGTGACAGCCTCAGGCATTCTTGGTTCTCAGTTCTGACAAATTCCTACTTAGCATTCAAATGTAAACTGTATAGGTCTAAAAATATATCTAATTGATATTCCTCATACACAATATTTCATCTCCTGCTCCTGTGCTTTGGCAACAGCCATCTGCCCTGCCTAGAATGTTCTCCCTCTTCACCTCCAGTTCTACAAGAATATTTCCATGCCTCTCTAGCTCCTACTCTGAGCTCCCCACAATTCCCCACCGAAAATTTTCTATTAGTTTGACATGCACTTTGTATTTTCTTATCGGTGTAGGAATTGTTTCCTCTTTTGGTAAGATGTAAACTTCTTGAAGGCAGAGATTTTGCCTTTCTTCATTTTGCCAGTATTTGGCACATAGTAGGTAATTGATAAACGCTTATTGAGTTGAATTGTTTTTCTTCCTACACAATATCAAAAACACTTAGTCTCATCTAGAGGATATGTGCATTGAACTATTTTGCACCTTTCCCCCCTAATAGTTGTTGGCAATTCTTCCTCTTGTAAAGCCATTAAACAGTTAATACCTTATTTATATGCCCAATGAATAATTAGACTCCCTTGATGGTCTGTACTCTGAGCCAACATAGAACAATTTCAGGAAGGGGTGTACTTGGTGGTCATGTGACTAGATTCAAGAGAAAGTCATGTTGATGGTAGATTAGGTTCCCTCTGGTGCACTAGTCCTATGCCTTAATGGACAATCAACATGCCTTTAAAAGTAAACACCAACATTAAGAACACCAAAAATTTTAGGAGAAAGAACAAATTCAACTCTAATATCCAGAAGGAGCTAAATAAAAGACATTTTGCCTCACCTCTCCAGTGGTAACATCTTAAGATGGTAAAGGGATGCGAAATTTATCACAACATAGATATGTGTTTGTGTATTTGTGTGTGTATTATACATGTGTGTGGGCATGTTAGAAAGGGAACAAGCAATACCAGATCAGATGCTGTCATGGGGAAACTTGACTCTTGATGCACAAGGCATGACTGTGAATGCAACTGTGATTCTTTGATCAACATTAAGAAGAAGAGTTCAGGTGTGATATATTCCTCTCTTTTTTCTTCCCTTCTTATTATTTTTTTTTCTTTGAGTGAAGGGAAATGGAACAAGCATTTATAGAGAGCCTACTATATGCCAACACTGTCTTACATGCTCTACAAATATTACTTCACCTGATCCTCACAAGGAAGCAAGCAAACAAAGTTGAGTTAAATACTCAGTTGCATGTCTAGTAAGTATCTGAGACCATATCTGAACACAAGCCTTCCTGACTCCAGGCTCAGCAATATCCACTGTATCACCCAAATGCCCTTTGGGAGAAATGATTTTGCCAACTTGGGGCATGTAGTACCCAGTACACCTGTCACAGACATGACTTAGAGTCTCAGGAATGTTTGTATTAGAAGACTAGTGGCATTGCAATCCACCAAAACTATGAAGAATTTCATAATGCAAATGCTTTCTTGGTGCTTGACATGCTCAACGGATTTTGAGTATGTCTGGACTAGAGATAAGATTTTGTGTGTTCAGAGGTCATTTTAGTAAATTTATCTTTTCTTTTTTTTGTTGTTGTTCAGCTAAAACATTTCCTTAGTAGCCAATGCAAATTTTGGTCATCTACCTGTATGTGATACGTATTCTTTCTGTTTTCAAGGGGATTTATAAACCCTGCATAAAATCCTGGTTTTACATGATTAGTGGGAATTCAGGAACCAATTACATTTGCCCACTGTGGATGCCCTTGGAAGAACCTCGGTAGTCTTCCTAAGAGTATTGTTAAAAGTTATATGGAAATTACTTCAAGTAATCTGACCAGAACCTCATTCTCCATAGAAGAACAAACGCATTTGGAAGAATTGTCCAAAGTTAGTGCTACAGTTTGTGGGTCTAGAATATTTCTTAATAAAGAGATATACGTCTTTCATTCAGTAAAAGGCCTATTTATTTTGGAAACCCTTTGGAACAACGTTTCATTCTTATGAGAAACATGGAGAATCAAGGGAACGAATAAAGCTTTTGCCCGTCGGTAACTCACTCATCACTCCTGTCCTGGCTCCCTGCTCTGTCAGTCAGCTCCTGCAAAGACTCCCACAGTGACCATTATATTCTTTGACAATCCTCAAATGACCAATACTTGGCATTTTGTGCCCCAGCTATTGAAATCTTACTTCATCCTTTCCCTATGAAGTATTTCCCCCTAATCACTAAAGCTTAAATAGCCAAGTGTAGTTGAGTTGGGGGGCAGTAGGGACAAAGGAGACCTTCTTTTGAATGCGGTTCCATTTCTCATTTTCTAAGAGTTGCTTTCCCTTTGTATGTCACAATTTCTATGTCTCATAGAAGGTTGCCATTCCTCTAACCTAAATCTGAACCATCTTGCCGCTGAAGGCATTGATTTTAATACTAGTTTTGTCATGTCCTGGGTATGTGAACTTAGGAAATTGCATAACCACTCTGAAACTATCTTCATTTTAAAAACTCCGAATAATAGTATGCATTTTTAGATCATCATTATTTTAGTGTATTTTATTACAATTCCTATATCATTACAAGAATAATTTTGCAGATTGTAAAGTATAATATAAATAATAGGCTATTCTTGAGGACAGTGACCATTTTGGTTTTGTCTTTGCATTACCAGACCCTAGTAGGTACTTAATGAATATCTGTTGATCATTAGGACAATTTTCTTTTCCAGATTGGTTATTTCTCTGGTATAGGGTACTGCCTCAACTAATACAAATGAACATATACTCTTCAGTTTATAGTCAGAGATTTGCATGGATCTCTGATAATTTGAGGCAGGAATTGAACCCAGGTCTTCTTGACTCTGAAGTAGGCTCACTGATATGCCATACTTTTTGTGGCTAAGCATTGTTAAGCATGTTGTTAAGCATTCAGTAAAGTATAAGTGCTTTTGCATTCCCTGGGAAGGGATAATGGAGACAGAGGAGAAGATCGTGTTGTTGTCTTTTATGTTTTAAGACAAAGTCACTGCTCCAATTTTGTAGATTCTATAACCTAACTGTTGTCCACAAAAAATACAGACAGATTTCCAAGACTGGAACCTAGGAGCCTTTAGAATCACAAAACAGAAGTCGTAGGCTCATTTCAGCTTTGTTTCGCACTTTAGTCTCGGATTCCACGGTCAAGTTCATTCCCTTAGGAAGGGGGAGAAGGAAAAAAAACTCAAGTCAAGACTGAGTCTCTCTTGGAACAGATAAATCACAGGATGCCCCTGAATAACTCATAAAAGCTCATTCCCAAATCATTTGCAGGAATTGCAAGAGACCACAAACTAAATAATTTATAAATATAATTTTACAATCTAAGCCAGGAAAAGGGGCCCACCAGGATTTCCCCTTCTTTCTTTCGCTCCATGCACCATATGGTTGGGTTCAAAGTCAGAGTCTCTGACCACATGGAGTCTTTGTGAAAAGCTTAGAAACAGCAAGCATACAGTGTTGTTACTTTTGTCATCATTCTATTTTTATTATTGTATTAGTCAATAGGAAAACCCATGTACCAAAACTCAGGAAGAACTGATTCTAAACCTGTGATCACTTAGAAGTTGCATGATCTAGGGCAATTCATAATTTTTCTGGGTTTCCATTTACCTATTTAGAAAATGGAAATGATAGTGGTTGATTGATTTTTAAATAGGTGCTCAGAAGTAGAAGATGTTCATCAATACACGCTTGGCTTTGGCCCTCAGAATTGTTTTAAGAAATACTGGAAACTGCTTACACACAATGTTAGAGTTTCTCTCTTTCCTTATTAGGCTAGATGCCTCAACTCCTAATTACCCATAAAAATCCAGAAATCAGCAAGGAAACAATGTGCTTTAGAGTAGAAAAGAGCAGAGTAGAGAAGACAAAAGATTCCCCCCCACAAAAAAAATCTCCCAAGAATTGGAAAATTATTAGAAATTCAGCTGTAAAGATGAGTAGAAATTTACAGGAAACAAAATCTAATAAAACAGTCATAAAAAGAAGAACATGTCTTACATTTCTAAGACATTGAGGGGAAAGACAAAGATGAACTGGAAAACCAAAAACTAAATTTGGATGCTTAAGAAGAAATTACTGAGATTTGGATGAGTCCTATGAGTAGAATGTGATGCTGGGAGAATATACTTTATTTGAAAGAAATGAGATACATAAGGTGGGAGGAGGACAGTATTACAGAGTATCCTTGAATGTTACCTTAAATATATGAATGGGAGGAAATCCAAAAACCAGAACAGCTAAGTACAAGAGATAGAATTTAAGTAAGAACCAATGAAGGCAGAAACAGAATCAGTGTTGTCATCAGATACACTGTAGACCACCTGGAGAGAAAGGGGAAAAAGAAGAGGAGTTTGGAAAACAGATCACAAGCCTGGCACAATGCTTTGGATGTAGTGGGGATAAAGACTTCAATTATCCAGACAGCTGCTGGAGTACTCTGTCTTCCCAATGCCAAAGAGTTCATAATTTCTTGATTTCTCTTAGTGGTAATTTCATCCTTCAAAATGTAGAGAAACTGAAAAGGAAAACTACTATTCTAGATATGATTCTCACTAGAATGGGAAATATGTGGAAATGATAGGAAATTTTATTTCCCATTATGTTTTAGAGTTTGTAAAAGAGGAGAGAAAAGACATGAATAGATTTTAAAGGAGCAGATTTCAAGGATGCAGACTGTAGTCTGAGCTTGGCCTGGACCACCAATCTCTCTAGACTTTTAAGAACTGATTCAAACACCCAGCCTGCACTCATAGTGACAGGTTAGAGGTTACCAAGGATCAAGCTGTCTAGGAGTCCTAGGGGGTAACCCTGGCATGGAGAGATGTATTCTTAGTACTTGTCCACATAACTCCGAAGCGCCTAACTGTGTGCTTCCCATTTTATAAAAATCAATCTCAATGATATCATTGAATCAAGTATGAAACATTTGCTAAACAATAAGACAAAGACAAGAAAAATAAAAATCTAAACCATAAACCTGGCTTGTACTTTCGCAGTGTTGTTGAAGAGAAGAAATAGGCACACACACTTGTAAAAACAAATGAGTATGTGAGAGGGGAAGCCCATGTGTATGGGATAATCCAAAATTCTGGTGTGCAAGTCTTTTTGTCCTTGGTTTCTTTAGGAAATAATCTGCATTATGAATCACCTTTTGATCAAAATGACTTTATTCCTTTTCTAGGGATGTTGAAACTCATCAAGATCCTTTAGCAAATAGCTGTCCTTGACAGGACACTAAGAAATTATTTGGCTCTTCTTGACAAACAATATTAGCATTATATTCTTTCATTAAAACAGTAGCCCTTAGCCTAGAGTCTGCCTTTTTTCTGTCCATGTTTGGTCCCATAGCCATATGCTAAAGAGCAATAAAGAACAGTTCAACTAGATCTTCATATGGTAACATATCGCTTTCTCCAACTACCTCCCAGAAATGATACCTTTTCTTCATTCACCAAAAATTCAAGCAAAATATGGGCAAAATCTTTCTTTTCCCATTTCTGTCCCCCTCTCTTAAGCTCTTAAAGGGCAACAGAAGGCACAAAGACACTTCTAAGAGGTTTCCCTTCTATCTAACTATAGATGTAACAAAAGGCAAGGCAGTCTTTCTCCAGCTAATCAGTCCCCAGTAAAGCAATACCATTCTGCATTCAGCAAAGGTCCTGGCAAAGGAGTTGAAAAGGATGTCTTTTCCAGTTAACTATCTCCATGTGAAGCAGCATATATTCTAACCTTTTGTGTGCTATCTTCTATAAACAGTTTCTCTTTACCTACTGTCTTCTCTCAACTTTGGTGTCTTCTATCTCCAGCTTCATCTTTCTTCTGACTAAGTTCCCTCCATCAAAACAGGATCTACTTATGTTTAGTGATTCATCTCTACCTTAGGATTAGAAATTCAAAAACAGCCTAGCTAGCATGATCTCCAACAGTCCTTATATACATGTCTCATTGCCCCTAGTTAGTCAATTTAGCATCTTCCAGATATAAACCATCAAATTTTAAAAACAGTAATTTGCAAACTAGCTCCTGAATCACAATGTACTGTGGCCATCTTTGTCTTAAGTAAAGGCTTTTTTTTTCTGTTACTATGATCTACTTAAAGTAGCCTATGTTTCTAGCACTTTCATTGAATCAGTGTTCCATGCACATTATCTTTTTCTCTTTCACCAACCAAAATATCCATATAAGAAAGAAATAACTAAAATAAAGACAAATATGACCACGCTGGCTATAATCTGACAGGAAAAGTCAACCTAGGAGTGGTGAGAAGTTCCTCCTACAAATAAATTCTGATGGTATAAGTAAAAGTAGTTCTTAAGAGGAGGAAATAGGAAACATGTTAAGACAAATCATTGTGAATACAGAGAAATCTCACCAAAGAACTTGGGTTACAAAAGTATCAAATGTGGAAGCAGGTAAAAGTAAGGATCTACCGATAACTAAGTATTTATTAGTATGTATTAGATACCACGCATACAATGAAGAAGAAAGCGAAGAAGGAAAGAAGAAAGACAGGATGGAGAGAAGAAAGAGAGTGAAAAAGAGAAAGGAAGGCAGGAAAGAGGGAGGGAGAAATATGATAACAATCTTCAAATATTTGAAGGCCTATCATCTGTAAAAAAGGATTAGACTCTTTTGTGTTGATCCAAGGAGCAATTTGTGGAAGATACACAGTGGCAAGCTTCTCCTTACAATAAGGAAAAAAAACATTCTATCAATTAGAGGTTTAAAAATGGAATGCGCTATCTTGAGATAGAGTTTGTTCCCCATTAATGAAGGTCTTGAAGCTTAGGTTGGATAACTAATTGTCTGTTTTGTTGTAGATGGTATTTCTTTTCAGATATGAGTTGGACTAGACAAAGTTATCATCTAAGGTTGCTTCCAGTTCTGAGATTCTAGTATAAGCTTTGTCATCAAGGTTTTAGGAATGAGAAAATTGAAGCTCAATGTGGCTACAACATGCCCAGTACTGCACATAAACTTACAGAAAGGCAGAGTTAAGACTTGAACCCAAATTTTCTAGCTCCAAATCTGGAATTCTTTTCACAATAAGGATTGCAGGAGTCAAGCAAGACCACTTTCTTGGAAGAAATAAGAGTTAAGTCAGGCCTTGAATGATGAGTAAAATATAGATAGGCACAACAGAGGGGAGAGAATTAAAGATAAAGTAAACAATATGAATGGAAGTTTAGAGGCAGAAAGAAGTCTGAATACTTTCCTATTGAGCTAACTAGAGCAAAGGATTTTTGCTAGAGATTAGGAGGAAATAAGGCTAGCTATGCAACATAAGGTTAAATTACAAAGGGATTTGAAAGCAAGTTGATTTGGTAGAAAACAAAATTGCTGAAGGTTGTTGATGAATAGGAGAGGCAATGTGACAAAGGAGTAGAGAGTCAATCAAAGTAGGAGAACCTGGGTTCAACTTCTGCTTCCAACACATGCAACAAATGTCGTCTTTGTGACTCTAGGCAAGTGATTTAAACTCTTGGTTCTCTAGGTAATTTTCTAAGACAAAAATTGTCAAGAAGGTATTGACTTTCATTGGAAGAGAGAGGTTCCTCAATCATGAGTTCAATAAAACCACAAGATCAGTACTTGTTCCATAGCCTTTTGAGGAGTGACATAATAAAAATAATAGTCAAAGAAAATATATCTCCTAGAGTTATGTAATCTTTATTGGAAAACTGAAAGACTGAAGTAACCGAGATTAACTGATCTTTGGAATAATCCACACACCACAGTAGATGACAAAAGTCTTAGCAGAGCATTAGGCTATAAATAGAAAGAAAGGATATGAGAGACATTGGAAGAATTGATAGATTGTGACAAACTGGATATAAAGGATGAAGAATAAGTCTAAGATTATTTTAAGATTAGGGCTAAAAGAACTGTAGTTCAGTTGATGGAATCAGAGCCGATATCTGAAAGATATCACAAATGGATTAGCAATTTTGAATTCAATAAGATACACTTGAATTCTCTGCACTCAGTCCATGGGAACCAGATTTTATTTCTCTCTAACAGGTATTGTGCAATTGTGTCAATACATATATCCAAATCTTCATAGTTGGCTACATCTTCCCACTCTTGGGTATATTTTTATCTGTATGAGATAAGACCCTTCCTTGACAGGCAGGGTTATGTATGAGATAGATTCCTGAATTTAGAGTTACTGAACCTGTTTCCATAACTGTAAAATGAAAATAAATCCACCTACAGCATCTATCGAGATTCAGCAGGACTAATGTACGGAAAGTGCTTTGCAAATGTTAAAGCAATTTCATGAATACATTTGTGCATATATGTGTATACGTGTGTGTGAATATGTGTGTGTGTGTGTGTGTGTGTGTGTGTGTGTGTGTGTGTAGTGAGAGAGAGACAGAGAGAGAGACAGAGAGAGTCGGTTGGTGGCACTTGTTATTTTTTCTTGGACTTTATGCCTAAAGAGTAACAATGGGGTTATTTTTGTAATGTCCTATATTACTTGACATGCCTTGGGTAATGTATAGTTAGAAGGAGTAAGTGCTGAGTTTTATCTTACTTTTGTAGCTATGCTCACAACTGTTCTGATATTCTGCTCTCTCTCTCTCTCTCTCTCCCTCTCTCTCCCTCTCTCTCCCTCCCTCTCTCTTCTCCATCTGTCTAGCAGCAATGGGATTTTATGATGGGAATAATTGAATAATTCACCTCCAGCTGGAGACCATCCCAAACACTTAATCTTGCAAGATGAAATGGAAGTAATGGTAAACTAACTTCCCACCCCCCTATTCTCCTTTAGGAATGTAAGACATGATTCCTATGACATGAAAGCTGAAGGCACAGTCCCTCAAAAACAGGGAATATATATGGTTTATTAAGAAAGATCCAGGTAAGTCTGGTTTAGATGCAGAGGTACATTGAAGGTGGTTTATCATCACTACCATTTCATTTTGGAGGACTGAAAATAAATAAGATGGTTTAGATAGAAGCAAATTGTTCAATCATTCCTTCTTTAAGAATTTCCTGTTATCAGTAAGGAAAGAGCATCAAGTTTTTCCAATTAATATTTAATGAAACAAAAAGCATTTATTACGTTTATGTCAGATACTATGCTAAACAATTGAAAAATAATTATAGTTTCTGCCCTCAAAAGTACTACATTTTAATGAGGGAGATAACATATATATGAATTGGTACACACAAAATCAATACAGAGTAGATGGAAGGCAACCCCAGTGAAAAAGGCAATAGTTGCTGGGAAGACTGGGAAGTGACCACCACAGGGAAGAATGGGTGGTTGGGTTTTAAAGTAAGCTAGAGATTCTATGAGTAGGAAATTAGAGAGAGCATTCCAGGAATCAGAAAAAGCCAATGGGAAAGGCACAGAAATGGGAAATCACTTGTGAGAAACAACAAGTAAATCAAGTAACATTTCAAAAGACTGGAAAGATAAGGAGATGTCATGTTGAAAAGATGACAAAGAATGGAGTTTTTGTTTGATATGAGAATTGTTTCATATATATTGTTTCAACAGGCCATTGGAAGTTTATTAAGTGAGGGAAGATATTACAGATCATACCTGCATTTTAGGAGATTTTTCATTGTAAATGTTATGTGGTGATATTTTAGATCTAGGGACTAGACTGGAAAAAGATGAACCATTTCCTAACTGGGAAGAGTCCTAGATTTTATAATACATATCCACTGTGCTAGAAACCCTTCTAAGATATACAGATTGGTCATAACTAGATTTTTCTCTGAGACAGATTCAATTGTGAAAGTCTGTGGGTCTGAGACTAGCTCTTTATGACTTGATTTAGTCAGAGGAATTTGAGTTCTTCAGATAAGAAACAGGAAACTTTTTAGCTTCTTAGCTTCCTTGGTTTTGTTACTTGGAAAACATCCATTGTCTTCAGTTAGAAATAACTTTTCCTTTTGTGCATAGCTGGTGGATTCAATCGCTGCTTTAGTTGTCAGAAAACCCTATCCTGGAGCCTATTCTTTTTTCAGTGTGACCAACTTGGTCACACCCACTTGGGAGTGCCCTTTCATTTCCATTTGGGTTTGGCCTTCTTTGAGCTTGTTGCTATACATTTTTTTAATTCAGCAAATATGGGACAATGGGTGTGTCTTGACTTTCTGTGGTTGATGTGATAGGTGGTCAGGTTGTCCTTTGGTATGGTATAGTTGCAAGGATACAGCTGCAAGAATAGACCAACTTTCCAAGTTGGAAAGGGACACCATTTGAGTTGTATATCATCTAAGCTGAATTGTTTATTTTAGATGGAAATACAGGCATCAATTTAGTTCATGAAATACAAGAGGACCTCTATATAAGTGAATTAATGACTTAATTGAAAAGCATTCATTAAAAACCTCATTGAAATCCTTTCCTTCTTTTCCATCTTCCTACCCTACTTCAGGCCCTCATTACATCTTTCTTGTATTAATGGAAAATATATTTTCCAATTGGTTATTTCTTCCTTCTAGAAACTATATTATAACCAGCATGCTGTTCTTAATACATAGCCCTTTCAAAATATACAACCATTATATGGTTATTCCCTTATTTAAAAACATTCTGGGGGCTTCCAGGAACCAAGATGGTAGAGTAAGCAGTAAATTGCCATAACTCTTCCATATTCACCTCCAAATAGCCATAAAATAGAACCTCAAAACAAATCCTGGAATAGCAGAACCAGCAAAAAAGGGTGAAACCATATATTAGCCCAAGAAAGTTGGAAGATCAGTAGGAAAGGCCTCTATCACTCCAATAAAAGGGGACCATAGCCCAGGACAGGAAGTATCCTAGTAAGCCAGCAGCAAGCTCCACCTCAGCAAACCAGTGATGGATCCTGAGTTCTAGTACAGTAAAGCAGGCAAATACTAACAGCAAGACCCCTCTACGTTCTTCAGCATAGCCCCAGGCAAACAGTTAGCTTCATATCCTATGGCTGCCATATTCCTGGGCAAACAAGCAGTCTACAGCCACCAGACCTCCACGAGCTTCAGTGTAGCTCCAAAGAAATGCAGAAACACCCACTGGCCTCAGTATACACCAGACACCATCACTAGGACACCAGTTCATGACCATATAAGTTTCCAGAAACCTAGACCTTCACCTCTCACCCTACCCCTTCAGCAAACCACCAGATACTAGGGTTCTCCATGGACCTCAGGGTAACATCAGTGTAGCACCAAGTAAACATCTAAGGCCTGCCATCCCTGGCACAAGAAGCATGAGACAGTGCCCCCTCCACACTTGGAGCAGACCTTAAATTTTAAAAAAAGGAAAAAAGGCAAGAAACAATGAGCAAAAATCAACAACAAAAGAATCAGAGCATAGAAAGTTATTATGGTGACAAGAAAGACCAAGACACAAACTCAGAAGAGGACAAAAATATTAAAACACCCATGGGCAAAACCACAAAGAAAAACAGAAAGTGGTCTCAACCCCAGAAAAAACTCATAGAAGAGCCCAAAATGGAGCTTAAAAACCATATAAGAAAAGTAAAAGAAAACTTGGGGAAATAAATGGCAGATGCAAGGGAATTACAAAAAAAAAAAAGATTCAATGGCTTAGAAAAAGAAAACAACTTCTTAAAATGTAGAATTGGCCAAATAGGAAAGGAGATACAATAATCTGCTGAAGAAAACAACTCCTTAAAAAGTACAATTGGCCAAACGCAAAACGAAGCCAAATGCAAAAAGTTAACTGAGGAAAACCACTCCTTAAAAGATGCAGTTCAGTGGAGTAGAAGGTAATGACTCTAGGAGACATTAAGAATTAATCAAATTCAAAAGAATGAAAGCATAGAAAAAAATGTAAAATACCTCGTTGGAAAAACAACTGACCTGTGGTAGCAGTTAGAATAGAGAACAGAGATGCTATGGAGATGGAAGGAATAGAATTTGTTAGCTAATTAGATAAGAGAGCTGAGGAAAAGGGGAGAAGTCAAGATAACCTCAACAGTCTAAACATGGAAACCTGGGTGAATGATGGTACAATAGACTTGAATTGAGAAGTCTTAGAAAGAATTAAGTCAGAAGGACAGATAAACGCCTTAAATATGTTGGTTCATCAATGGAGTTCCTAGAAAAAGTATAAAATAACAGGAGGGTGAACCTCTGCTTGGGAATTTGATTGCATATGCTATGAATGATATAAGAACATGCTTTTTAACAATCTCATTGCTATCACTGATGATGATGGTTTGTTTGGTTTAGAATCGACTACTGTCAATTGAAGACATCCATTTGTGCTGGGCCTATAAAATGACAGTGTTGAACCTTCTCTTTTAGAGAGATGATGAGTTAACCATAGATCAGAAAGAAGCAGAATTAAGGGTGGGCCTGAGTCCTATGGGAAGAATAGGTTATGAATGCATGAAAGTGTTGGGGTACAGATAAGTTGTAGTTGCATATGCTCTCACCCAAGTAGCTTAACAGTTGATGGAAATAAGCATTGGCAGGACGTTTCAATCATATAGTCTAAGAGCTATTCTTGTAACCTTAATTCCTGGCTCTGTCATGGCTTGACATAGAAATAACTTCTCAGCTTGAAAAATGGCAATGATTGGGAAATGAAATATATGGTCAAAGGATAAAAATTCCTGAAACCCAGCTCACTGGGTAAAAGAAAAATTTTCTGACAATGCTAATTTTACTGAGAAATTTTGGGTCTAATATTCTAGAGAAAGAAGAAAGAATTCCTAACTAGACTGAGCTTCTCATGAAGAAGAGGGCCATGTATATGGCCATGAATCTGGTAGCAAAGATGTGTGGAAGCAAAATACCTGGAATTTTCCTTCTCCTACTTGAGTTGTAAGGACAATGCATATTCAGTGGGAATGCACTCACTTCCCTAATAACTTTCAGGGAAAAATTATAGAATGCTTTCATAAAGCTGTAGATTATAAGTACCTAGATAATGAAAATGACTCACTGGAATGTCAGGAAATTACCTCCCTAACAATATGAAGAAAATTTCCCTTTTTAGTGGATCTAAACCACAGAGTAAGGAAGATTATAGAGGTCACCTGGATTTGTGGTGGAGGCAAGATGGGTCTCACTGAGGGATAACTGTATCAATTACTTTTAGTTTAATCTGAGTCTTTTGTGTTTTCTATATTTTCTGTGCATTGAAATAAAAATTGTTCTATACCCCAGTTATATTGTTACCTTGAATGCTTGCAAAGAACTGGAGACCCTTTTACCTACATCTTTGGAGACCTAGCCTACAGATGCACACACACACACACGCACGCACACAGACACACACACATAAATATATATATACATATATATATATACACACACACAAATATATATATATATATATACATATATATATACATATATATGTATATATATACCCAGAGACATACATATGTGATACATTTGTGATATATATATATATACATATGTGTGTATATCTTACATACAATGTAAATAACTAGTTGAAAGAGAGCCTTTAAGATTGCATTTGGTTCTACAGAATCAATGGCTTTTTATAGTGTAAAAATAAGGCTTGATTGAGTCAACCTATCAATCAATCTACCTCGCTTAAAATAACTAACAAAATACTCTAATTCTTATATATTTATTGGGTGAGAATGACTTTATTGAATCAATAAACCATTCAAAGGCATTAAACTGATATCAAAATATTAAAAGAAGTAGAGTGATGTACTAAATAATGTGATAAGCTTCAAATCAGGAGAATGTGGATTAAAATTCTCAGACCCTAGTCACTGTATGACCATGGGCAAATCTCTTAACCTCTCTAAGCTTTGGTTTCCTTCTATGTTAAATGAGGGATTGGACTTGATGAACTTAAAGGTTCCTTCCAACTCTAAAGCTATGATCCTAGCATTAAAGATTTATGTGGGGATATTGATGAAAGTTAGGGTAGTGAGCTGGCATAGAGGTGGAGGACTGGATCTAGAGCCAGGAAGACCTGAGTTCCAATCTAGACTCAGACACTTACTAGCAAGGTGAGCCTGGGCAAATCACTTAATCCTGTGTGTCTCTGTTCTCTCATCTGTAAAATGAATTGGAGAAGAACCTGGCAAAGCACTCTAGTATTGTTGCCAACAACCCCCAAATGGGGTCACAAAGAATCAGATATAACTGAACAACAACATTGACAAAAGTCCCAGAGGATGAAAAGACCTGCATGGATTTTGAATTGAAACATTTCATGTAATACTCACATTGGCAGATAAATATAAAAATAATAAAGCTAAATTCTGAAATCACATTTTATCAATACACTTTACCATTTAGCACAAGTTGCATTTCAACCTGAATATCTGACTTTGTAGAAGGGCTTTTTGTCTTATAAAGTCTGACATTTCAAATTTCTGTAGAAGAAATTACTTAAAACTAGGAATATACATATACTGGGCACATGGACTCAGTTAAGTTATGGCTTAAAATATTTCTACTTAATAAGATACTTTCCTTCCTTCTGTTGGTTTTCATTATGGCCATCTCCAGGCAACCAAGGAAAAGTGTTCCTGGAAGAGTAGACAATGGAAAGCCTAATTCCCATTGAATGTTCTCAATGCCAAGACCTCAGATGAAACATGTATCCTGGTTCTAGGTTCTGCTTCTCATTTCAATATTAACATAGCCTATGTATTTCCTAAAATACTAGCTTCTTTTTTTCATTGTATGAAACAACGGTTAAAAACAAATAAGTAAAAAAAAAAAATTACAATACTCCCTAATTCCACCCCCATTAAGTCACCAATAATATAGGGCTTCATCAAAACTCTTCACACTCCAATCTACCCACTCAGATGTCAAAATGCTTTTCCAGAAGCACAAGTCTGACCACATTCCTATTAAATAAACTCCAGGGCTTCCCTATTATCTCCAGGATCAGTTATAGTCTTCTGTTAAACAACTTGGTCTCTTTTACCATTCCAGTCTTCTTACACTTGACCCCCTTCATCTAGGCTACAATCCAGCTATCCTGGTCTATTTGCTCTTTCTGGTATATGACACTCCATCCCCTGACTCAGTCAGTACATTGCCTGAAATGTCCTCCCTTTTCACCTCTATTTCTTAGCTTCCCTGACTTCCTACAAGATTCAGCTCAAATCCTATCTTCTTCAGGAGACCCTTTCCTGCCTTAGAATTACTCCTTGCCAGAGGGGTCACCTTCCATATATTTTGTACAAATCTTACACATAGATAGTTATTTGTATATTATCTCCTCCATTAGCAAGTAAATTCTTTGAAGGAAGGATAATATTTTTGCTTTTCTTTCCCCAGTACTTAACACATTTCCTGGCATCTAATAAGTACTTCAAAAAATGATTGTTGATTGACATCCTACAGGAATCAGGATAAGTAAACTATAATCCTATGAGTTACAATAAATGACCCAGATAGTCCTATTCCCATTACCTAAATTACATCTTTCAAGTACTACCTGGTGGCTTAGGTATGGTGGATTATTAAATGTATTTTACCTCACCTCAGGGATCACATTCTGTCAGAGAAGCATTTGTTCACACGCTGCTGGGGACTGCCCAAGACCTGGAAATGCTTTTACAATTCTCAGTGAAGTGACTGCTCTCCAAAATGCAGGGAGGAAGTTTGGCCTTTGTTGGGGGTGGGATGCCAATTATGGTTTTGTCATTCTGCCTCTTCCTTTTTATTAAAGATAAATGAAAGGCAATAATGCCAATTCTTTAAAGGAAATTACCATTTATGTGCTAAGGAAACTCTTTCAAGTAATGCATCTTCCCTTTTATTTTCATTTCAAAGGAAGTTGCTTGTTTAAAATATGACCGTCTCTCTCATTTTGGTCTCTACCACCCTGACATTTCTGTACATATTTGGGGGTAAAAAAGGAAGACTGAGCCTCCTAGCTGTCTTGGTGGAAAGGAAAGCAAAGTAATATTAAGCTGAGGTGAATTCAATTCTGTTTCAGTAATAGAATTTGGAGATGAAACCAATCCGAATTCCAGATTCCATGAATTTGTCTTAGTTAAAATTCTAGCGTTCTCAATATGTGATAACAAAAAAACAAAGAAGGAAAGAAAGAAACACGTTTAGTCTCTCCCTCCTCCACCCTTTTTGGGGGAGTAGGGTATTCGGTGCTTCTTTCCCCTCCCAAGCCCTAGGGAATGGCATCCTTTATTTCCACCATTCATTTTTGGTAAGCTTTATGTCTCTCTACCCTTAAATTCCATTATATGTTCACTCAGCTAAAGCCTTACATCACAGCCACCTGTGCTCCAGAATTGTCGGTCCTGTCTAATATTGTATTAGCCCAAAGGGTCAGTAGTGAGTAGTGTTTAGGGTAGGATGAAGCTTAAGGCTTTCTTGAGCCCCAGGCAAGATAATATTCCTTAGGCCCCCTCCCCACCCAGTCTTCAACATCACTGAACACCACTTAAGCTACTAACATCTGGTGTTGACACTTAAAACTCAGGGCTCTGCCCATCTTTTGACAATACTTTCAATTAGGGCTCACTGAGATTACTTCACAAGTTCCCACAAGATTTCTCTTGACCTGTCGTAGGAAGATAACCCTCCCTCTTCACAATGCTGCAAGGAGACAGTTTCCTGCCTCTTGTGGACTTACCTCCTTTGGTTAAGTGCAGCCTGATCTCCAACTTTCAAATATGAAAAGTCAAATTTGCTCCCTGGAGCATATTGGATCTAATATCTCAGGGTTAGTAAGGGTATTATTTAATGGCACAGAAAACATGAGCCCTCACAAATTATGAGAAAGATTATAGAGCACTGAAAATATTATAGCTCTTTGAAGGAAACTGGATCATTTACAAGTGGTCTTTATACATAGGTGAATTCATTCCAGTCAAATGCAGAGAAATATTTAGTATTATTCAAAACATTTAGAGTTGTTGTCTCTGACCTCTGGTAAGGGACATAAACAAAAACCCTTCTCAAGGGTTATATTGAGATAACCTTTTTTATCTGTTTAACACAAAACACATATTTATATTAAAGGTTTAGTGTTTTAAAACATTTTCTAATAGATTTTATTTATTGAGATTCTTACAGATAATTTCAGATTTAGATTATCAAATCCCTCTTCCAAAAGTAGTAGCATTCAAACTGATTTTGAGTTACCATAGCCTTCTCCATATTTGGGCAGAACTGATGGGCCCACACTCAAATGAACTTTCTTCCTTCAAACAGACCAGTTTCCATATATTGATAAAATTCACAAAATGAGGATGGTATAAATTAGACTAGATACAAAAGCCTTGAGGACCTAAAGCAATAGTAGAGCAGCTTTAGCAAAACTTTGAGGAGATAAGTTCTTAAAGGAAAATAATGAGTATAGATTAGTGGAGATGGAAGATCATATTTTCTTAAGTGGATGAAATGAAATGGTATGAGCAAAAGTAGCATCAAATTTTGTGGGTGGAATGATGAGGACATTGACTTGGATAAAGTCAAGAGACTGAAATGAATTGTAAAAAAGATAACACATTTAAAACTATTAATTGATTCCTGTGTAACCTGAGCTAATCTGGGCATGCCCAGTTTGGTTACCACATGGATATGCAAAGAAGAAAAGGCCTTCTTTGACTGGCTGCCTGAATCTTTCAAACTGTTGAGAATGAGCCAATGACATTTTTTTTAACTGCAGTCTCTTTTTCAGCTGAGCTCTCTTTTTTGACTGATTTTTTTGTCTTCTGTACTCTTTTTAGTCACTCTTACCTGTTGCATCCTGAGAGTGAGGATCCCAGTTCACCCAGGGGAAGGGCTTTCTTTCCCTTATTCCTTCCCTTTTACTCAAGTTCCAAGAAATGAATCTGAGGGTGTTTGTTTCTGTTTTCTGTTGTTTAACCTTCTCAATTTCAAGTGCCTGAGACGTTGCCTAGAGGACAGGATGGTGCAGCCAGTCATCCAGATCATCAGGGAAACCCCAAGAAGTCAGGGTGTCTGGAACTCGAGCCTGAGGGAGGTTTGGGATTGAAACTCAGACTATGCTTTATAGGAACTAAACTAAGCCATGAACCTACTGATCCTTTTCCTGCTCCCCAGAGACTGAGGTGGTAGAAGAGTGGAGGGAGACTGTGCCTTCCATATGTTGGGACAATAAGTTTGTATATTTGTGATTATTCCTTCTGAGGTAAATATTTCTGTGCAAAACTTAATCTCAGTAGTGCTAATCGAACTGGGACAGGGAACAATGTCCTAAAATTGAGGAAATACCATCAATGAGTACTGAATGGTACAACCCAGGCTGGTCGGAGGTCACACAATCAAAACTCTATTTTAGGTGAAAAGTATTATGAAAAGTATAGTACTTAGATCTATAGCAACACCATTAGGAATAGATGATATATTCTTCTGTGTCAATAAGTCAGGATATAAAAGTTTTATATCGTTTTTATGGAGGTCTGAAATACTCCATGATGGAGACTAGAATAAGAAATTGCAGAAATCATATTGGAATAGTTCAAGACGAACAGAGCTACTTAGCTATGTTGATAGGCCCAAAGTATGAAGACCTAATGCCCTTAATCACCAAAATGATACCTAAGATTTTTCTGGTAATCAAGAGAGGCAAACTGAGGACTTTCTCTAGGGAGTTAAACACTGGAGAATAAGTGAGTGTAATGTAGTGACAGAGACACATAACTGGTTTCAAGATGAGAATCTGATACAAAGGGTGACCACCAAGGACCTGCTCAGGATGTTTGTAAAAACTGTATGAGGACCAAATATTTGGGAAAAAGCTTTGTTTCTGAGGAATTCCCTAACCTCTAGTCTAAGATCAAGGTAAAAAAGTGCCAAATTGCAATTGAATTTGGACATTGTGTCTGAAAAATAAGAAGAGAGAGATGAAGGGAGGGAGGAATAGAGAAAGGGACGGAGATATGGAGGGAGAGAAGGAAGGAGGGAGGTAAAGAAGGAAGGAAGGAAGGAAGGAAAATAACAACCTATTTAAGTACTAGAGTAAAATTCTCAGGGGAATCTAGCAGTGCAGGAATAACAAACAAAACAAACAATTTCGAGCCCTAGTGTAATGTATGTAGGGGAAAAATATTTGATTAGCTCTCCTGCCTAGAAGTTTAAGAGATATCTAATTTCCCTCTTTCCAGGGATTGGAAAAATATAGCAACCAATAAGACAGTGACTTTTGAAATTTAAAAAAAAAAAAGAGCTAAAAAAATTAAATTATTAATTAATTAATTAAATTTTTAAGATTGAGCTAAATCTAGTGGCCCACTTAATTTTTTACACAAATTTCTTTAGTTTCCTTTTTGTTCCAGAAATAGCTAAGTAAAGCATTCAAATATGATGTTGTTTCATTGTGAATAGGACTACTACTTACATAACACATACTTCATTTTGCTGTATATTTGTGAATCATTCCTTCTGAAATAAATATTTCTGTAAAAATTAATCTCAATAGTGCTGTCTTTTAAAATTTCCACAGTCACCCTAACCTTCAGCAATCATCATCCTGATCAGTCAGCAGTCATCAACATTGAGCAAGACTCTCCACCAGCAAAAAAGATTATAATTCATTGAAGGTTACATGATGGTTAGCATTTTTTAGCAATAAAGTATTTTTTGGTTAAGGTAATATATTGGTGGGTTTTTTCAGACATAATGCCACTGCCCACTTAATAGACTGCAGTATATAGTACAAACATAACTTTTATGTGCTCTGGGAAACCAAAAAAATTCCTGTGACTTGCTTTATTGGAATTGTCACTTTATTGTGATGGTCAGAAACCAAACCATCAATATCTCCAAGATATGCCTGTACTAACATTGATGGTATGCTATTTAGATACATGTTTATTTAGTATCTAGATTTATTTAGTTTTATTTATTTATTTATCTTTATTTAGTTAGTTTTTAGGGGGTGAGGTAACTGGGGTTAAATGACTTGCCCCAGATCACAAAGCTAGTAAGTGTCAAGTGTCTGAGACTGGATATGAACTTGGCTCCTCCAGACTCCACAATCAATGGTCTATCCACTGCACTACCTAAGTGCCCGGTATCTAGGGTCTTTTACAATTTTCCTTCTGTAACTTTCTTAGCTACCTGAAGAGTGAGCATGTGTACAATGTCTTTCTATAAGAAATGCGTAACACAATAAAGAAGACAGATCAGATCGTATACATTCTAAAGAAGTCTTTTCTAGAGGCACCATGATTTTGAATCCATTGGAATATCCATTCCCGTTCTATCTAAAAGAGAAGATTCCAAATGATTGGTTAAGGATGCAAAGTCATGGACACTATTCCTTCTAAATAGGGGCGATCAAGAAAACACCAGTAATTACTAACTAAAATTCATCTTCTCCCCTCTACAAAATCTTTATGAGAATAATCTGTACCTCCATTGAGAACATCCTCCATGAAAATATGAGGTAAGCACTCACAAATAATAATCTACTCCAGACGTCTTTAGAGTGACAGGATTGGCCAAAAAGATGACAACTACAAGATCTCACAGTGCTTATTGTTTGTTGGTTATTTTAAAAAAAAGGATTTGACTTGGTAGTGCAAAATGCTGTGTCAGTTTTCCCCTACAAATATTAAAATCTTATGAAATCCCTTCAAAGATATAACTGAGTTAACTTTGTTCAAAGACTTTATGATTATTAAAATCCAGCAAGGCATAAAACAGAGAAATATATCACAGTAGAAAGAGTACTGCTTCTGATGTGAGAGAAACTCAAATCTGTCTCTGAAGTTTGCTCCCTCTGTGACCTTGGGCCAATCTTTTAAACTCTCTGGAACGGTTTGAAGGGGATTAAACCCAGTAGCCTCCAAGATCACTTTTAGCTCTACATCTATCATTTTGCAACCTGATAATCATTGTCTTAAGCATTTAGGATAGAGCTGAAATAAAGAAGAATTCCTGATAGATGATGAGAGATCTTTTAGAAATTTCTTATTATAAATGACATTATGCTGATAGCATCAAATGCTGGAATATTGCCTAGACTCTCAAATGTTTGATATTGTTCAACTTAACTCAATTCAAAGGAATGAGATGCATCTTACTACCCCCCCTCCCCTTCCTAATAGTCAATCATAAGGCTTTTCTCCAACACAACTACACAACTCTCTTTACACATTATCTCATTCCTTTGAATTGAATTTACTCATTATCTCATGACCCTTGGGGTCATGCTACAATCCACTAAGAGGATGAAGACTGGCCAATGGTCAAGACTATTTGATACATTTTGATGGACATCTTGTGAATTTGGTCCAGCAGTCTATAGATCTTGGACAGATACTACAATGGACAATGAATAAATTCAGCCAAAAACTGACTTGGAGGAAGAAAACAGGCTACATTAATTTGGCAAATTGTGCAACAGTTTAAATGATTTCACATTCCTGAAGGCCATCTTTTTAACATCAATATTCTTGCAAAGATGCTACATGGCTATGGATCACAGGATACCACAATCTCTAAGGAATGAGAATTGAGAGTCACCCAAAGGATGGTGGGCATATATGAGCTGTTATAAATTGTTGACAAAAAATTGGATGCAAAAAGTGATATAAAGGATATGGAAACAAAGCATAACTAGAAAAAGACATGGGCTGGTCATGTAGTGAACATAAGGGATAACAAAAGGAGAATGTGTATGCGACACTAGAAACTTAGAAGGACCCCATAATGTGAGACGTAGTCTCTCATGGTAAAGGGAGTATAATATGCAAAATTATAGTAATAATTCACTTTATTGAAATTCCACACCCATAGTAATGTTGGTGTAAATTATGTAGCAGAGTTGGAAGCAGGGTTACTTCCAGAGCAAGATGTAGTAAACTGAGGGATACCTGTATAAATGAGAGGGGACAGCTTCTATAAAATAGTGTTGATTTCTAATTGATTCATTTCTATTTTCTTTCAACAAACAACTACTCATAAAGGCTTACTATATACTGTGCTAGGTGCTGAGGAGTATATAAAGGTGAATAATACCTAGTCTCTCCTTGCAAGAAACTGACAATAAAATAGGTAGAAATGAGATGTATAGACAGAGAAGTAAAATTAAAATATTGTGAAAGTTCTTGTAAAGAATAAATTGAGAGTTTATAAAAGAGGGGATTCTCTTCAAACTGGGGAAATGAGGCATGGTTTCATGAGTAGTTATCATTTGAGTTAAGAAGGATGAGTAGAATTTAAATTGGCAGAGATGTGAGCAATTGCCAGCATAGAAATGGTATGAAAAATCATGAACGTACAAAATTCATGACAGTCAAGGAACAGTGGAAAAGCTAAAAAGCTGACTTTATAGGAGAATAAGTCTTCTAATAGAGGGTGGTACAGAATAAAGTCTGAAAAGTCATCTGAAATCTGACTGTAGAAAGTCAAGGATGTCTGGCTAAAAAAATTCTACTAAATTCTTTAAGTAATAGGAAACCATTGATCATTTTATAATGAAACTTAAATGTTTTCTACAATTATGGTTTAAGAAAAGACAATGAATGAAACAATGACTGTAAAAGCATTTGTTACACCCATATTATGGTCCAGTGATTACACTAAACTGAGGTGATTTACCAAAGATAAGACCTCAAGGAACTTATTCAATTCTAATACCATTGAGGGAGGGCCAAGGAAAAGAGTTTTGATCTAGGAAGACACGCAAATATGGCGAGTTTTTCCATAAGGCAATCAAGTGGCATTCCTTTTTCAAAACAAATATAGCATTGATTGGAATACTGTGCCTGATGTGAGAGGTGGAAAGGGAGACAGGCTAATGGATAGTGCCAGAATAGATGGCAAGGTGACCTATGTGGACTGTCAGATGGAATGTGAAGCATGGTGTCTGTTCTACAGTTGCTTAGGTATGGTGAGTTAGATTCTCATTCATTCACTCACTAATCAGGAAGGATTAATCCCAAGGTCAGAGATTCAAGGGAGCAGTGTTAATAATACAAAGGATGGTTTGAAGCAGAGAAGAGAATAGAAGTAAGGAAGTTAGGAAGATTTTTCAGAATTGGTATTGAGAAATTATTAGACTGTGTACTAGTATGGTAGCTGATTTAATGTGATAAGTAGTAGGGAATTTTTAGCTCTTCTTGAAAAGGAAAATAAATAAAATTGATAAAATTGGTATTTGAGTGAAATTGTAGCTGCAACAGGGGTGGTTTGCTGGCACAGTGGATAGAATGCCAAACCTGGAGTCAGGAAGACTCTTCTTCCTGAGTTCAAATTTGGCCTCAGATCTTACTAGCTATGTGACCCTAGGTAGGTTACTTAACCCTGTTTGTCTCAGTTTCCTCATCTGTGAAAAATGAGCCAGAGAAGGAAATGGCAAACTACTCCAGTATATTTACCGAGAAAATCCCAAATGGGGTCACAGAATCAGACATGAGTAAAACGCCTGAACATCAACATAGAATGGATCAGACCATTTGAGATGCTGTTAGGGAGCTGCACTAATAATGCAAGTGATGGAGATGTTCTCTTTCCTAGAACAGATCTGTGGATGTGTGAGAGAAAAATTCAGTCAGAGAACTCTCACAAAGTAAGGCTCTTATTGTTCTTGGAAACTGATCTGATCATAATGGGCCATAGACAGCAAGGAGGCATATGTATTTTCAAGCTTAGAATCACAGGAGGATGGATGGCCATACTGTTGACAGTAATGAGGAAGTCAGGAAACTCAGTTTTCAACATGCTTAAATTCCAGGTGTTAACAAGACCACCCAATAGACATGGCCTGTATGCAATTGAAAATATAAGGCCGAAGGAAGATGTACATATTAAGCTTGTAGATAAAGTTTTGGAGGAGTTCTGTCCTTTCCCTCCTTTCATTTTCCTAAGTGACATTTCCTTCTCAAAAATCATCCTCAGCATCTATGATACATATATCTGCAGAGGTTCTGGTCAAGCCTAATTTCTCAAGAGAAAATCATGATAACACACTTAAAATACCTTGTCAAATTGCCTATAACTAATGTGGAAAGTTTTTGAATATGAATATTTTAACAACAATTTAGTTTTTCTTTGCATCCCCAATGGAGGGGAGGGAGAGTGAAACAGTAACTGGTTGCTAATTTATTTTTTTTTAAGGAAACAAGGATTTTGTTTGTTCAAATTCCTAAGATCAGAGATTTAGAACTAGAAGGAACCTCAGAAGTCATCCAGTCCAGCTCCATCATTTTACAGATAAAACTAAGCCTCTGAAAATTGAAATGACTTAGCTGAAGGTAAAATAGGACTTGAGCTCTGCTCCAAACACCACTCTTTTACAGCAAATCCAGTGTTTTATCCATTATTACATACTGTTTGTCTTTTGTTCTATTTAATATTTAAACCAATAATGCTACTTGCAATATTTTTTAACACAAATGCAGCTTTGCTTATGATTTTGAAACATTGATCAAGAAAGCAGAACATATTATATGTTGTGAAGAACATATTGTATTTAGAACCAATATTTCTCCCATGATACAGCTCTTTAGCAATTCATTTTATTACTTGGGATTTATAGGTCCATTTCTCCTTGTGACTTAGGCAACAACATGTACCAATCTGTCTGCCTCATTCTTCAAAGGGCAAAATCTTTAGGTCAGACATCAATCAGTTGCTGAGCACATCTGGACTAACGAAAGTCTATAGATTACATTTAGCATACTTAGAGAGCAATGTAAGGCATTTCTGTAAGTGATGTCAGCTTATTTCTGAACTTGTAATGCCCGGATTTATAATGTCTGCCTTGTTCTTAAATCAAAACATTGCTGACTATTCTGATAAGAAGATTTTTTCTTCTCTTTGCAGCTGTTTGTTCCAACAGTAACCCCATTAGTTTTCACAAAAGGATCTAGTATTGAACCTCATCATAAATCATTCTCTTTCATTTCTTATTATGGTCTGAGGTAGACTTCACCAGGCAATTTGCAACAGAATGAATATGTTAGGTGGAAATTAATTTAACCATCTATGTTAGGAACTTTCTTGGATTTATCACGTAACATGAAAAATGAAAGCATGACTAGGACTTATTCAAAAAATGCCCAAATAAAATATAGATGACAAGAATGATAATGAGGAGGAGGAGGAGGGTAATGATGAAAATAGTAGATTGTAGAGTGGACAAAAAGTTAGCTTTGGGGTTAGGAAGACAGCTCATGGTCTGCTTCTGACCCAGCTTAAATGCATGATCCTAGGCAAATCATTCACTCTCCTGCAACTTGCCTGTTGCAGAAGTGTTGACTTGCTTTGGCAGAAGGTGTTACCTTGTCCACAAGCTCCCTATACTAATCAAATCCCATGTCTGTTTCCAATCCTATGCCTCTATCTCCAATAAAAATAATAATGCCTTACATTTCCATAATTTATGATTCCTATGCCATACTCTCAGGCATATTTCCTCTTTTAATCCACAAGAAAATCTTTTTGGAGATAGACAGGACAAATATTCTTAGCCTTACTTCCTACATGAGGTAACTGGAGTTTGGAGTGGCTAAATAATCAAGTTCATATGCCTTTTAAGAAGCTGGCCTAAGTACTGGGGGTGGAGTCAAGATGTGGAGTAATAACATGAACCTACTAGAGCTCTCCCCACAAACCCAGCCAAACACCTGTAAAAAAATGACCCTAAACAAATTTTGGAGGTGTAGAACCCACAGAATGACGGAGTGAAGCAAATCTCCAGCCCAAGACAGCTTGGAAGGTCACCAGGAAGTGTCTATAGCAGCACACTAGAAGCAGACCACAGTCCAGTGTGGGCCACACTGGCACAGAGGGGACCTGAGCAGGCCTTGGGGGAGACTGAATCTCAGGCATCTGTGGTGGTTTCCAGACTTCATGACCCCACAATGCCCGAGGACAAATTGGATCAATGGAAAAACCTTTTGAGACCTGTGTGAGAGAGTAGGTGGTCAGGCCCCAGCTCCAGGGTGGCAGAGGGGATGGAGGTGTCTGTAGTAGCAGCAGCAGGGGCAGGCACAGCAGCAACTGTTGCTGATGCTCTAGGCTCACAGATTGTTGGGAGATCAAGTGGCTGACAGTACATCCCTCACCCCCACTAAAAGCAGAGAACTATCTTAACAAAGGGCTTAAAAAGTCAAGTAAATAGGTGGAAAAATGAGCAAAACCTGGAAAAATATTCAGACTGTATGTAACTTCAGTCAGTTATGGCCACTTTGGTGACATAAAGAGACAGGACACAGAGTGAGTTGAAAAAGTAGGGATGATATCTTGAAAAAATAAAATTAAGGGGTGAGAGATAGAGAAATGGCAAGGGACAAATTATCTTCATAAAAGAGGCAAGAAAAAAAAGCTTTTTCAATGAAAGGGAGGAGGGGAGAGGTAAGAGGGAAAGAGTGAACTTTACTCTCAGCACATTTAGCTTAAGGAGGGAATAATATGCACACTCAATTTTATATGAAAATCTATCTTACGCTACAGAGAAGTAGGGGAGAAAGGGATAAGTGGGGGTTGGGGGGATGATAGAAGGGAGGGCAAATGGGAGAATGGGGTAAATAGAAGTAAACAATTTTGAGGAGGGATAATTTCAAAAGAGAGAATAGAATAAATGGCAGGGAGAAGGATAGGATGGAGGGAAATATAGTTAGTCTTTCATAATATGACTCTTACAGAAGTGTTTTGCATGAATTACTGTATTGAATTGCTTGCCTTCTCAGTGGGGATGTGTGAGGAGAGAGGAAGGAAAAGTAGTTGGAATTCAAAGTTTTAAAAACAAATGTTAAAAATTGTTTTTACATGCAACTGGGAAATAAGATATACAGGCAAGAGGGCATAGAAACCTATCTTGCTGTACAAGAAAATAGAGGGGATAGGAATAAGAGAAGCTTTGCAGAGGTGTGATAGAAGGGAGGGCAGATTGGGGGAAGAAGTAAATCAGAATACATGCTGTCTTGGGGTATGGGGAAGGGAAAGATGGGGAGAAAATTTGTAACTCAAAATCTTGTGGAATTGTCTGTTGAAAACTAAAAATAAACAAATAGATTTTTTTAAAAAGAAAAAGGAGAAGCTAGCCTACTACAAGAACCTGGTGAGCTATTTTTTTTCATTAAACCATTCTCAAAAATGATTGCAGAGCAGAATGACAAAAACAAATTGGCAAACTGTCAGAGGCTTCTAGAAAGGTCTTCTTACCTGTGAAGAATTCCATTTTTCTTCGATGCTATGATGAGTAAATGACTAGAGACAGGAGGATTATAAGTAGAGGGGTGACAAGTAGTCACCAAGTATTTGGGCATGGAGAGTGTCCATGGAATGATTGGAACATACAAAAGATAGAGAAAACATGGTCTCTGTTCTTAATCAAATACATGAAATTTTCTAAATCAAACTTAAAATAGGAATAATATTTTAGAGGCTATCACATTGCAACAAAAAGATGCAAAACAAGCTTTCTGGTTAACTAAAAGGCCAGGAAGTTACATTATAAGATCCTTTAAAAAAAAGGATTAGTAAAGTGTTTTTTGTGACAATTGTGATGTTATCTCCGAATAGCTGAAAAACACTTTCTATTTCTTTTTTCTGCAAGTATTCTGAAGAAATCATATTTATCTAGTGAACACATTAATAATGGAAAGCTCTCAAAGGTCACCAGGCAGTTTCCACCCAATTAATTGTCAAAGAATAATCTCTAAGATCAGCAGCATTAAATAAGAAAGGGAAAGCCTTGCACAGGGCTTTCCTCCTGCACAAGCGGAAAACTTGGACCAAAGGTCATACATGAAACCTCCTTTAATTGTGCCGCTGAAACACAAAGCATCTGCCATAACTATTAGTTGTAAATAGCAAGGTCTCTGCCAGGAATGCTTTTTCTAATGTTTACTTCCAGGTTCAAGTTATGAGAATAAAATACTCCAAGTTGAAAAGATAAATGACATCCCATTGCCATCATGAAAGCAAAGATTGATTCAGGAAATGAAGAAAAAAATAAAGTGAGAAAATTATAGAGTGCAAGAATTTTGTCCTTCTATTCATCTCCATGTGGTTATCTTCTTCTAACAATGATACAATAAATGCGTGACAAAAGATAAAGCCCAACAACCCTTCTAAAGTATAGATTAGAATTTTCCTGTACATATAATTGCAGCTTACATCTATGGGTTTATGGGCTAATGGAGATGACAGCACTAGTGTTGACCCAGAGTCAAATCAAATTTAATGAAATGGATGTTAAAACATCTGACCAACTGATCTTTTAGAAATATATAACCCCTGAGGTCATCTAATCTGACCACCCTTGAGAAGGAATCATATCTACAGCATCCTGAATACGTTGTCATCCACACTCTACTTGAAAATTTCCAAGGATAAGGAACCCACTACCTCACAGGGAAGAATTTTCCCTCCCCGCTTTTTTCAACTCTTCATTCCTCCATCCATTAGGAATAATGAATGAAGACTTTTGTTTATATAATGGATAAACATTTTGGTTGGAAGCAAATTTTTTGTCTGGTGACAAATTTTTAAAAATCTAATTTCTCCTACATATGACTTGCAAATGATTGAAGTCAGTTGCCATGCTTATGAATGGTCTTTTATTTTCTAAACTAAACATCTCCACCAATTGTTTTATCTGATTCTCATAGGACACAGTTTCCAATATCCTTACCACCCTGGTTACCCTGTCATGCACATGCTTCAGCTTGTCAGATTTCTTCCAAAAATGTAGTACCCAGATCTGAAGATACTATTTCAGTGGTCATCTAACCACAAGAGAGGGTATTGGAACTATCAATTATATGCAACATTTATATTGAAATCTATATTTCTGTTACTGTAGTGACTCAGTGGATAGAGAACCAGGTCTAGAATCAGGAAGACCTGACTAGCTGTATGACCCTGAGTAGGTCGATTAGCCTGTTGGTTACCTCATCTGTACAATGAACTGGAGAAGGAAACGGCAAATCACTCTAATATCTTTGCCAAGAAAACCCCAAAAAGGGATTACAAAGACTCAGACATTAATGAAAAAGACTGAGCCTCAACAACAAAAGGTCACATTCTGTGTTTTGGTTATGATGTCCCAATGCTAATTCATATTAAGTTTTTATTCCTCTAAAAATCTCAGAATTAGGAAAGAAAGGAAGGGAAAAGAAGGAAGGAGTTGGGGGAAAAGAAGAAGGAATGAGAGGAAGGAAAAGAAAAAGGAAGGAGAGAAAGGAAAAGGAAGAAGGAAAAGAAATGAAGTTGCCTGAAATTTTGTCTTAAAGAAGTAAAGCAGTTTAATAAACTCTACAATATCCATAACCCTCTCCACACACAAAAAGGGATGGCTCAGAGTCCTGTGAACTGGGAGACAAACTCTTCATTTCTGTAGGGACCACTTCACCAGAAGGAACCAAAGTATAAGATGGTGATTTTCCTAGTTGGCACTAAAATAAAATATGGCTCCCAACCATTTAATCAGTATATAAATAATGAAGGAAAAGCTTCTTAGCACCAATGGGCCTTATATAAAAGGCAAAACTAGGAGAAATCTTAGATATCATATACTCTAACTTCATTTTAATTGCTTTACCAATGAGAAAACTAAGACTTAAATGGTTAAGTTACTCAGTTCAGGTCTTTTCAATATTTTAATGGGTTTCTGATCTCCTAAATAAGCTTACTCTCTTATATAGATTACAACCCTTTCACACCTCCTTATCAGATATATTTTGTTTCATGCCTAGCATAGAGGCTAAAGGTAAACCACTCCTCAGGGTTTCAAGGCAGTCAACCCTCCCTATTCAGTCAGTGCCCAGCCATGAAAATATGTTCCAGGTTCCTTTCTGGAGAAGCCTGAATTCTCACTTAGGGAAGTAGACTCCCCAGTTCCTAATTCACTGGCTTATCACCTCTACTTGAGGTACTGTAGAGGAATCCTACTTTACCTCCAGTCTAGGATAATCCCTGAAAAGATGCCCAATGAACAAATATAAAAGTTATAAAATAGATTTTATATTCTTATAAAGAAAAAGAAACTTAAATATAAAAGAATCATAGTATGTATTAACAGAATGATTAGAACAGAATGCAGAAACATCATATAGAACAATAATTTGGGAAACCAGTATTCAAGATTCAGAATTAATGTTTTTTGCAAAACTAATTTTAAATTTCATCCCCACTGAACATAATCCAAATAAATGTTCATTTCAAACATCTCTTTCTGACTCTTCTTTTGATTCTAGACTCCTTCTGCTCCTGCTCAGGCTTTCTCCTGGTCCTGTCAAACTGCTCAATGTGGGCATTTTCAGTTCCTGCCTCTCCAGTGGACACCATTATCATTTCCTTATCTGTGGAAAATGTTTTCACGACGACTGTAGGCCTATCAGACTTCTAATTTCTTACAAGAATCTATACTAATGGAAACAAGACACAAAACAGAGGCAGCACCATCTCAGGTAGCAGTTTGCCTACTCAGGACAGATGCTTGGGCATTCACCATTTAATTCTCTGGACTGTTCACAGAGTCATCCTCATATTCTGAGTCAAAAGGAAGTGAGCAAGCTCAGAGGCAGACTGCCTCTCTAGCATATACAGTCTAACCTCCTAGAAAGTCAGGGTAACCCTCACACTGTGATGAATCATCAGAACAGGTCATTTATTATGACCCAAGGTCACATAGATAATATACAGAAGATCCTGCTTTCAAACTCATTTCCTCCAGCTCTCTATCCAGACTCTCAAAGACCACAAAATGTAGACAGAAACACAGAATCAAAAGACAGTCAAATTCTAATTAATTGTAATGATGATGCCTACTTCCAATGAAACTGACTTCCCTCTTCTCAGTAGATTTGCAAGAGATTTTGTATATCCCTGATGATAGTCTCATCCTTTGCCGCAACTGGGTGACCAAATATAGCCAGGGAAAATATTCACAGTTAATTTTAAAAAATTATAAAGTACCTGTTATGTGCCTACTACTTTCCTGCCTGTCACTACTTACAATGTTCTAGGCACCTGGGTTACAGAGACAAAACTATATCTGTTCTCAAGGAGCTTATATAGGAGACAACATGTACATAATAAGCCTATAAACCATATACAAAGTAAACACAAGGTACTTTTTTTGAGGGGAACAGGACACTAGTAGTTGGAAGATGATAAAGGAATTCAGTTAATCCACAGAAAACAAGCATTAATTAATCACTTATTGTTTGCCAAACGCAGTGTTGAATACTCTGGATACATAGAAAGGAAAAGCAAAAAAGAAAACCAAAAAAAAAAAAAAACAAAACCAGTTTCTAGTCCAAAGAGGATCAAAATAAAGGAAATAACATGGAAATAACTTCAAGCAGACGGTTTCACTCAAACAAAATTTTGAAGGAAGTAAGAGTTTCTATAAGACAGGGATGAAGTGAAAAAGTACTACAGGCAAGATAAAAATCTAGTGCAAAGGCAAAGTGGTAGGAGATGTAACTGGGTATATAGAAGAGGAAAAAGGCAAGTTTAGCTAGACTGTAGAGTGAAGAAGGGGAGTAATATATGATGAAATTGGAAAAGTAGTTTCCATATGACATGGCACCTATGAATATAACAATGCAAATCAATGTATGTGTATACACATATATTTATATACACACATATATTACATACATAAATATATATTAAACCTATATTATTGTATAAGAGAATTTACACAGTGTTCCTCCCACCTACAATGCCTCTCCCCTTTGTTTCTTCAGACAATTCCTGCTCAGGTTCCACCTCTTGCGGAGTGCCTATTGCCCATTGTCAACATCTCCCTCTTCTCATTCTGGTAGCTCTCTCTGTCACTCTTGATTGACCCTTATCTTTTCCAGGTGTGTTAGTTCTATTTCTCTAATTGGACTGTCAATTCCTTTACAGCAGAGACATTTTATCTCTGAAGTATTTAGGACAGGACTTTGCATCTAGTAGACGATATTCAACACTTCAAAAATAGATAAATTAAGGTCTTATGCCCTGTACTCTTCTAATCAGCTCTGCATGTTTCTCTGACAACTGAACTTGGACAATGTAGCTAAAAAAAATGAAATAAAATATGAGATAAACTATCTGATCATAAAGTTATTTTAAAACAGGAATGGTGGAGGAAGGGAGTGAATGCTGAAAGAGGAAAGAACCTTGTCTTTTAAGCTAACTTTTCCTTCCACAATGCAAGTTGACTATTTTTTTTTTCATCAGGTGTGGGTGATCTCTTGCTGTATGTCAGGAAATATTCCCATGAGCAAATCAGAGATGCTAAGGCTCCTTCAAGTGGAAAGGAGAGAAGTTGAAGCCCTGGGGCAAGGTGGGATAAATTAATCGCCTATGGGAATTTCCTATAAGTAAAGGATTCAAAATCATGCCACTTGAGAATCTGTGGGAGGAATTAAGGATGTTTTTAGACTGGAGAAGAAGACATATGAGGGACATGATAGCAGCCTTTAAAAATCTGAAGAGTTGTCAAACGAGAATAGGATTAAACATTTTTTTTTCTGCTTAGCACTAAACGAGAGCAAATGAGTGGAAGATGTAAGTTTAAGGCTCAACATAAGGAAAAATTTACTAGCAATTAGAGTTGTCCAATAGTGGAATGAATGAGATTCCTCAGGGGATTAGTGAGTTCTCTAACTGGAGGTGTTTAAGCAGAGGCTATATAACCACTTGTTTGAAATGCTGTAGACAGTATTCATGATTTAGTTTTGGATTGTACTAGATGACATATGAAGTTCCTTTTAACTCTGAAAATCTGTAACTTCATGGAAGATTTTGCCTTTACATTTTATTCAGTGGATCAAATTTAAAAAACATTCCTGGATTATTGGTAAAATCTGTGCCAAATTACAAACATAAAAAATGATTAAAAATCATAAAATTTAGACCTGGAAAGGACCTTAGAAACTCAGTTTACTCTTCTCATTTTACAGTTAGAGAAACTGAGACCCATAGAGAATAAGCAATATTTTCCAAAAGTCATACAACTAGTTCGTGACTGATGAAGACTTGAAGTCAGGTTCCTTAACTCTCAGTTCAGTGACTCATGCACTATGCAACATTTTTCCCCATGTTGTTTCTTTAATACATTTTAAAATATATTTCTCCTGCCATTACTAGGCTCTGACACTTCAGACCATGCCTTCCCATTTTCATTACCTCAAACTCCATGACTTTTCAGTAATTTTCTATTGCCTATTGGAAAAAAAACAGAAACTTTTCAGCCTTGCATTTAAAGTCCTTTGGGGGTGGGAGGTGGAGCCAATATGTTGGAATAAAAGCAGAGACTTCCCTGAGCTCTCCCTCAAAGTCCTCCAAATACCTGTAAAAAATGACTCTAAACAAATTCTAGAGCTACAGAACCCACAAAATGACAGAGGGGAACAAATCACCAGTCCAAGACAACCTGGAAACTCAAAAGGAAGGGTCTTTCACACGTGGCAGGGAACTGAGCACAGTTCTGGGCCATACTGCATGAGCCAGAGCAGGCTTCAGGAGACTGAATCATAGGCAGTTGTGGCAGTTTCCAGACTTCTCAACCCATAAACATCAAAAATGTCAGTAAGAAAACTCTGTGGGACTTGGGTAAAAAAGGAGCACACTGTCTAGCTGTCCAGCCATACCCCCAGAGTGGTAGAGGTGGTGGCCATGGCTACAACAGCAGCAGCAGACGCTGCTTCCAGAGCTCTGGGCAGCCCACAGACAGTGAGGGCTCAAGAAGCTGATAAAAATCCCTGAAGCCTGAGACAATACACTCATACTCACACCCACACCCACTGGAAGCAGAGTTCTATCTTGACAAAGAGTTAGAAAGTCAAGTGTTTGGCTGGGAGGATGAGTAAACATCATAGAAGAACTCAGACTACAGAATCTTACTTTGGTGGCAAGGAAGATCAGGACATACAACCAGAGTAGGACAGCAAAGTCAAAGCTCCTACATCAAAAGCCTGCAAGAGGAATATGGATTAGTCACAGACCATGGAGGACTGCAAAAAGGATTTTGGAAATCAAGCAAGAAAAGTAGAGGAAAAATTGGGAAAAGAAATGAGAATGATGCAAGAAAATCATGAAAATTGAATCACCAGCTTGCTAAAGGAGACCCCCTCATAAACAGTGAAGAAAATAACACCTTAAAAATAGACTAACTCAAATGGCAAAAGAAGTCCAAAAAGTCAATGAGGAGAAAAATGACTTAAAAAGCAGAATTAGTCAAATGGAAAATGAGGTCCAAAAGCTCACTGAAGAAAATAACTCCTTCAAAATTAGAATTGAGCAAATGGAAGTTAATGACTTTATGAGAAATCAAGAAATTATATTTAAAAAAAAGAACCAAAAGAATGAAAAAATAGAAGATATTGGAAAAATAACTTACCTGGAAAAGTGATCCAGGAGTGACAATTTAAAAATTATTGAACTACCTGAAAGCCCTGATCAAGAAAAAAAAAGCCTACATATCATCTTTGAAGAAATTATCAAGGAAAACTTCCCTGATATTCTAGAGGGTAAAATAGAAATGGAAAGAATCTACTGATCACCAAGAGATACTAAAAGGAAAATTCCTAGGAATATAGCCAAGTAGCCAAATTCTAGAGTTCCCAGGCCAAGGAGAAAATACTGCAAACTGCCAGAAAGAAACAATTGGGTATTATGGAAATACAATCAGGACAACACAAGATCAAGCAGCTTTTCTGTAAAGAACTCTTGCCCCTCAAGGTGAATTTATACATCTTCATTTCATTAAGTAGATTTGCCATTAACTTGTTATTTAAGGAGAAAAAAATCATGCTCTTCTATTCATTGTAACACTTCAGAATGTTGAGGCTTTTGGTGCAAGCCCTAGAAGCATATGTGGTGATAGCAAATAAGAATCATCTACTACAAGCTAAAGAGGTGACACTAAACTTGTCATTCTTCCCACAAAGGTTTTGCCTCTTAAATTGGCATAACCTCACTTTGGGGCTTAGCTATCTTGACATTGTCTGGAAAACTCCATCTTCCAAGTTAAAGGATAAAAGTACCTTTATGGTCTTGAATTGAACTGCTCACTTAGCAAGTTTATTCCCACACCTTTTTTGCAGTTTTCCTCTTAGCCATTTATTATGAAATCAATTTGGAAAATTAAGTGTTTATTATTTAAATTCTCTTCAAAAGAGAAAATAGAATAATTGGGGGGCAGGATAGGATGGAGGGAAATATAGTTAGTCTTTTACAGCATGACTGCTATGGAGATGTTGTGCATAACTACACATGTATAACCTAGATGTATAACCTAGGCTTAAGAATACAGTAACCTTTGTTAATCCATTCCTCTAAAAAGGGAGTAGTAAATACTGATATATGCAGCTCTTTTTATCTTAAAATTTATCAAGAAACTCAAACTGTCAGAATTATTCTCCAAAAGTGAAAGCTCATAAACAAAAGACCTTCCTTCTAAATGAAATTTCCCTGGAAAACAAAGGCATATGCATGCTGTGCCATTGTTGAGATGTTGGGTTTTCTTTTTTCCAGTGGTAGGGAGAAGATCCAAAATAAAAGAAACTAAAGGAGTACATGGTAATCTTCCATCTTTAAGTAACTGAAGCTGCTTTTAAATTGTTCAACTCTCCTATGTAAAATAAACAATTTGGCATTATATTAGAAAGACCCAATACTGAAGAACTCACTTCACATATGCTGTATATTATGTTGACTTTCTTTAGTGCAAGAAAGATTGTTTACTTACTATATGCACATGCAGCACTGTAATCTCTCTACTCTATTGCACAGTTATTATATTTTACAAGATAATATTGTTAGAATTTCTCATTGTTAAGAATTTCATATCTGAAATCTTAGAAAAGGCAGCTTGCTGTTGTATCTATGCATCTTTGGGGGTTTGAAGGAGAGATTTTTATTCTTTTGATGGTGTAAAGAAGAACTGTTTTTAAAAACCTAAGTTGGAAACTCTGCAACTATATATAAAACTTTGGGTATTTGTTTTTGGTTTTTAGCAATAAAGCAGCATGGGCTGAGAAGGCACTAAAAAAAAAAAGACCTAGCAGCTTCTACATTAAGGAACCAAAGGGCTTGGAATATGATATACCAAAGGTTAGAGGAGTTAGCATTAAAACCTAGAATCATCTACCCAACAAAACTGAGTATAATCCTTCAGGGGGGAAAATGGATATTCAATGAAATAGAGGACTTTCAAGCATTCTTGATGAAAAGACAAGATCTCAATAGAAAATTGACTTTCAAATATAAGAATCAAGAGAAGCATGAAAGGGTAAACAAGAAAGAAAAATCATAAGAAACTTGTTAAAGTTGAACTATTTTCATTCCTACATGGAAAGATGATGTTTGTAACTTATGAGATCTTTCTCAGCATTAGGGTCGTTGGAGGAAATAGATAGATGCTAGATGGATAGATGGATGGATATATAGATAGAAAAGATAGATGGCACAGAGTAAATTGAATATGGAGGGCTTATATCTAAAACATAATATTAAAGGGTAAGAGAAGAACATATTGGGAGAAGGAGAAAGGGAAAGATAGAATGGAGTAAATTATCTCACATAAAAGAGGCAAGAAAAAGGTTTTACAATGGAGGGGAAGAGTGGGGAGGTAAGAAGGAATGAGTTAACCTTACTCTTATAGGATTTGGCTTAAGGAGGGAATATACACAATCAATAGAGTATCTTACCTTACAGGAAAGTAGGGGGAAAGGAGATAAGGGGAAAGGGATGATAGATGGGAAGGTAGATTGTGAGGGGGATAGTCAGAAACAACATTTTAGCAAAGGAACAGGGTCAAAAGAAAAAATAGAATAATTGGGGGGCAGGATAGGATGGAGGAAAGTATATAGTTAGTCTTTTACAACATGACTGCTATAGAGGTGTTGTGCATAATGACACATGTATAACCTAGATTGAATTCTCAAGAAGGGTGGGTAGGAAGGGAAGAAGGAAGAGAATTTGGAACTCAAAGTTTTAAAAACAAATGTTAAAAAATTGTTTTTACATGCAACTGGGAAATAAAATATACAGGCAATGGAATATAAAATTCTATCTTGCCTTTCAAGAAAGGAAAGAGGAAGGGGATGAGAGTGAGGATGATAAAGGAAGGGTAGACTGGAGACAGAGGTAATCAGAATACAAGCTATCTTGGGGTGGGTGAAGGGGAAAGATGGGGAGAACATCTGGAACTGAAAATCTTGTGGAAATGAATGTTGAAAACTAAAAAATAAATAAATTTAAGTTTAAAAAAATAAAAATCTGGCTTCTCTCCAACTATCCAATTATTAGATGAAATAATATCTGTAAAAAGCAATTAGCACAGTATCTAGTACCTGGAAGGCACTATATAAATGCTTATCCCTTTCCCTTCTCCCCTTCCCCATCCAGATTTATTTTACATATTTCATTCCTTTATACACTCCATGTTTAAGCTAAATTAGCCCACTCACAGTACCCTGAATGAGACCTGTTTTATGACCTTGTCTTTATATAGTCTCTCCCTCATTACTCAAATGCACTCCCTTATCATTCCTGCCACACTTTGAATACCTAGCTTCCTTCAAAGCTTAGTTATGGTGCCACTTCTTAAGAAAAACGTTTGCCTGATCTCCCTAGTTCTTAGTACCTCTCCTTCTGAAAATGACTTTATATACTCCCTTGTGCACCTAGTATATCCCATAGATAGAATGTAAGCTCCTCAGGGTAGAAGCTATTTGGGATTTACACTTGTTCTTCAATTTCTAAAACAGTGTGGTCCAACAGAATTTATATGAATGAGATTATCAAATGACAGAGGAGTAGCTGAAAGATAAGATCTAGGATCATTTATTAATCATTTCTTTATGATGCAATATTCTGTTATAAGTGAACCTATCTGCCCTCCGAATTAGGCTTTAGCTGAGTTTCTCTCCTGACACTTTTAAAGGGCAAGAGTGATACTTACTTCCACCTAAGGCCACTTAAACCTGCAAACTCCTCTGTATTACCAACTTCAAACCAACACTAAAAAGAGAAGGTGGTAGTCTGAAACAAATCTAAAGACTGACCCAACCATCAGATTAACCATACTATCTATTTGGCCCTTGGAATGATTCAGAGCATTTTGAGTGATAGGAAAGGAAACAGAATCACTTTTATTCGGTTTGTAGAGCTTTTGTATTTGAATTTGGGTTATTCCTCACCCTCTTAGTAGCCTTTCCACTCACGAAGACACCTAGGATAAAACTTCTGGAGAGTCAAATATACCATAGGAACTAACAAAGGTTGAAGTTAAGAAACAATACATTAAATAAGTAAAAATAATAAGCTACATTGGCTTCCTGTTTAACATGAGTTTGTTTATACTGGCATCAAATCTGCTTGAAGACTGTCTCTACCACTCTTTCAAAAAACATTCTTTCTGCTTTCCCCAAGTCAAAAAACTCTAATCTAACCACCTGTGTATGTGGTTGGGTAAACTTTAGGTAAACTTCACTAAATGAGTCTTGGCACCTGTATTTTAAAACCCAGAGGGCTATACTGGAGCAAGGTGGACCTCTAACAAGTGTAATCTCCTAGAGCTGTGGTTTGGGGGATGTTGCTGATGGGGGTGTGCATTTCATCTCAGGAGACTCTCAACAACAGGAGAGCTAGACAAAAAAGAAAACACATAAGATTAAGCACTATTTGGATTGTCAATTTTCCAACATTTCAGGAGTGAATGGTTCACAGATGTAATACCTTTAAATGGCATTTATGCTTCTATTGTTTTTTTAACCTCTTTGCCCATCTTAATCCAAGTTTCTTCTCCTGAAAAATAACATTAAGTGTCCTGTGCCTCTAGGTGATAAAGAGCATATTTCCACTAAAATGTAAGGGAGGGCATTTGATGAACTATGTGATAGTCTAAGTGTTCTGACCAGCAATACCTTTATGATTACTTAAGCTTTCATGTTTTCATGCCATAAATTCTTCTAGGAGTAAAACAGACCAAAGCTTGTGTACTTAACACACACTTCTTTGGTCTGTAAGCTACTAATTTACAGATTATTCTGACACACATAAGAAGAAACAGCCTTTCTATTTAACAGCATTTGAGGATTTGGGGGTAGGAAAATTTAAAGGCACACTATTAACCAGCAAGAGCAACAATCATCTCTAAGTTTCTACCTTTAGAAGACAGGCCATCCTTCGGCCATAAACCCCAGGTGATGCATCTTTATTGAACATACCTTGGTTTCTCTTATTTCCATTAGGTTACTGGTATCTGACCATCTGTTAACAATCGACTGAGCTTCTATTGGGCTCATTAGGGAATGTACATGCATTACAGAATATGTTTAGATGGTTATTTCACTGGGCAAAACTCTGTAGATGGACAATAAGTTAAGTTTATAATTGACTAGAAGGAAAAGGACAGAGTGAATTATTACATTGGGGAAATTTTGTAGTGCATTTAATAATCCCAAGATGCTTCTTAGGGCAAAAATCTAATTTTTCTGCAGAAATATTCTCCTGGAAATGCTGTACAATTACAAATTTTAGAATATCACAATCCTCTAGGAATTAAAGTTTCAGTGGAGAAAAGAATGGTGACAATAAGACCAATGTTCAAGCAGTACTATAAGGGAGATCATTGAGGAAAGAAATATACGATGTGAAAAGGAAATGGGCCAGTCATGTAGCCTTCATAAATGGACAAACCAAATACTGCACTGGCATTCTGGGAATGAAAAATTATCTAGAAGAAGGAAAATGGCAGGGGTTGGGGAGATTCTTAGAGGAACCTCAAAAAATGAGAAGACATGGATGGGTTATGCTCTGCTTCTATGAATAGAGTGAGCTGTAAAATAGTGCCGAAGGTATCTTAAATACAGATTTATTTCTCAAACACTTAAATTGAAAACTAGTCATTTGCAAATCAGAGTTTGCATTTATGTAAGTCCTTAAGGTTTACAAAATACCTTCGTTACAATAACTTTATTATCATTTTTATTTTGTAGATGAATGAACTTTGTCAAAAAAAAAATTGTGACACAGCTAGAAGTCAATCAATTAGTCAATATGTACTAAGTGTCTATTCTGTTCCAGGGGTGTACCCATGTCAGGGGAAAACTAGTATTTCTGCTGAGGGCTGCTGAGCCTTTTTTAGGGATGTTTCCTAAATTTGGTGTCTCCCTGCCTCCCAACTCTCACCTGTGGGTCCAAGAAGCTGTAGCATGTTCAGGTACCACACCCCACATCTAGTAATATGAGCTAAACCAGGTTGAATGTAACTGACAGGCCTCAAATCCACAAGTGAATTAGGGGAGGGTCTACCTCAAACATGTAAAGACTTCCCCCAAGGAATAGACAGATATGAACAGTTTGCTCCAACAAGCCATGAAGGCAACAAAAGCAGGTGCTATGAAGTACTGTGGAACTAAAAGTATGTGCAAAAACTTTTGTGAAGACGATTCCATTCACACTGGAACATGGAATGTGCTCATGCTTTTGGACCATAAGAAATTCAATAGACCTGAAAGACAACAGCTTTTGTTGTGGGAGTACTCAGTAAATATTTCATGTGAACAGCAGCCTTGAGTAAAACAAATGAAGCAGCAAATGAAGGCCAGCTTATCAAAGTTGGAGCTGGATATACATTTTTCTGGAGTGGCCACAGTGATGGGAGTACCCTGAAGCTGGTCTAGGTTTTGCAATCAAAACAAGTCTAGTCAACAATTTTGTGTTCCTCTCAAAGGAGGAAATAACAGGCTCATGATAGTGTGATTGCAGGAAAGCATCATGTCACCATCATCCTTGTATAAACTCCCACAAATTTAAACCCTGAGGAAGTCCAAGAAAAATTTTATGAAGACCTGATAACTCCTATCATAAGTATGCCAAAAGAGGACAAGCTTACAATTCTAGGTAACTTTAACACCAGAATAAGCATAGATTTTCAGACATGGCAGGGAGTATCTGGGAAGCATGGAGTTGGAAACAACAATAGCAAAAGTCACTTACTACTGAAGAAGCATTCTTCTCATGATCTCCTCACTAAAATGCAATAAAACTACATGAATGTGCCCTTGCAGCAAACACTTAATAGACTATGTCCTGTAAGCAGAAAAGACAGACCAGATGTTGATGAAGGCAATATGTGACACAGATTGCTGGACCAATCACAGGCCTATCCTCTCCAAGCTAAACATTCCTACTCCACAAAAGCAGTAGCCCCAAGGCAAGACAATAACCAGAACACTTAATGTCAAGAAATGAGAGTGCTTTTCTGAGGATGTTTATTGCTAACTTGGAGGGAAAGCTGAACCAATGCAGTTGGTTACAGTGGAGGAGAAAAGGAGGGGTTAGCTTTCAGAGATATATAATACCACATTTACTCTTCCGGGACAAAACACTCTCAAAGTCAAGATTGGTTTGATGAAAATAATAGGGAAATTCAGAAGCCACTAAACGAAAAAATGAGAGCTCCACAGGCTTTGTCAGTGGGGTAGTTTGCCTGTCTCTAAGAAGGCAACATTTAATTATGTCAAAAGCAAAGTGCAAGCAAAGATTAGAGAGATGGAAGATGGCAGAGTAACAGCATGGACTTTCTAGAGTGTTGCCGCCAAGTCCAGTCAAATATCTGTAAAGAAAAAATGACTCTAAACAAATTCTGGAGCTCCAGAACCCACAGAATGATGGACCAAAGCAAAACTCCAGACCAAGATTGCCTGGAAGTTCACCAAGAAGTGTCTATCATGCCACACTGGGAGCAGAGCACAGTCCAGCATGGGCCCCCATGCCAACACAGACAGGACCTGAGCAGGCCTTGTGGAGACTGTGATGGTTTCCAGACTTCATGACCCCAAAACGTTGTGGACAAATTGAAGGTCAGTGGGAAAAGCCTGTGGGACCAGTGCAGGACAGTCGAGTGGTCTAACCCCAGCACCAGGGCAGCTGAGGGAGGGACCTGTGGAAGCCACAGCAGCAGCAGGGGCAACTGCAGGCACTGTTTCTGGAGCTCTAGACCCACAGATTGTAGAGGGAATTCAGGGGCTGACAGTACATCCCCACACCCACTAGAAGGAGAGAACTACCCTTGACAAAGAACTCAGGAGTCAAGTAAATGGCTGGGGAAATGAACAAAAACCGAAAAAAGAATCAGACTATAAAATCTTACTTTGGTGACAAGGAAGACCAAAACATGCAAACAGAAGAAAACAAAATCAAAGCTCCTCCATCCAGAGCTTCCAAGAAAAAATGAATTGGTATCAGGTCATGAAGAGCTCAAAAAGAATTTTGAAAATCAAGTAAGAGAAAAAGAGCAAAAATTGGGAAGAGAAATGAGAGTGATGCAAGAAAATCATGAAAAATGAGTTGACTACTTGCTAAAGGAGACCCCCAAAAATGCGAAAGAAAATGATACTTTAAAAGATAGACCAACACAAATGGCAGAAGAGATCCAAAAAGTCAGTTAGAAGAATGTCCTAGAAAGTAGACTTTTTCCAAGAGTTGGGTATACTTTTTCCAAGGTGCAGGCCTTGGGGGCAGAATCCTCAGCGGCAGTAGCGATGGTTTGCAGATCCTCCAACCCACAGGTGCCAAAGGTCAGTGAGAAGATTTTTTTCAGCTGGCTGAGAAGGGAGCAGGGTCTTCTCGTAGCTCCAGTCTCAGGTGGTGGCAGAGGCTGCATCAGGCAGCCCGCATCCATTGTTGGATCATAAAACCCCTGGGAGAACTGAGCAGCTCATCCTTACCTCAGCCCTGTGTGGTGACCCTGCCCCCACCTAATATTCCTGGAGGAACTGAGTAGCTTACCTGAATCTCAATCCTGAGTGCTAGTTTGGCGGAACTGGAGGCCGGGTGGTTGTGGAGAGGAAACTCTACTACTCACAGATTCTAGGCATAAAAGTTTCTGGCTGCTCCCAGATCAGTGTATGTGCTTGATTGTACCACCTTGAAGGAACTGAAATCTTACAGATCCCCAGAGTATACCTGACTCTTAACAAAGGACCCAAAAGTCAAGTAGCTAGTTGGAAAAGTGCCCAACAAAAGGAAAAAAAATAAGACTATAGAAGGTTACTTTCTTGATGAACAGATATCTTCTCCCATCCTTTCAGATGAGGAAGAACAATGCCTACCATCAAGGAAAGACATAAAAGTCAAGGCTTCTATATCCCAATATCGAAAATAAATATTCAATGGTCTCAAGTCATGAAAGAGCTCAAAAAGGATTTTGAAAATCAAGTAAGAGAGGTGAGGAAAAATTGGGAAGAGAAATGAGAGAGATGCAAGAAAATCATGAAAAGAGAGTCAACAACTTGCTAAAGGAGACCCAAAAAATACTGAAGAAAAAAACATAAGTGACTATGTAAAGGCAAGCTGATATTGCTGTTATAATTTTTGTAATGCTTCTTAATAATCTGAAAATTAAATCATTTGAAGAATCTCTCCTCTCAAATCCTGGCTAAATAAGTAAATTCCATTTGTTGTTCAATTGTTTTTTAGTCATATCTGACTCTTCATGATCCCATATGGGATTTTCTTGGCAAAGATGCTGGAGTGGTTTGCCATTTCCTTAAGATCCTGGATCTCCTTTTCCAATTGGTTGACATTCTTTTCATAACCTTTTTATTTTTCTTGGATTGTTTTTATTTTTTTTCCTCAATCTCTCTCATTTAATTTTTAAAGTCTTTTTTTAAGTTCTATAAAATTATTTTTGGGCAGGTGACCATTTGTTATTCTTTGATGTAGAAGAGGGTTTTTTTGCTTCAATATCCTTCTCTGAAGATGAACCTTGGTCTTTATTCCCATAATAACTTTCTAGGTTGGATTCTTTCTCCTTTGCCTGTGTAGTTTTTGGTAGTAATAGCTCAAATTTTTGGAACCACCTCTAGACCTAGGTGTAGAGGTTGGTGCCTCTTGCTCCAGATCTTCAGTTCTCCCCTCTATCCTTGAACCACAGACAAGTCTCCAGCCTCCTGTAAATGCCTAAAACCAGGGGCATTTAACCCCATTGCTTCTGCACTCACCAGGTATGTTCTGGATCCATCTTGCTCTGTCACTCTCCACAGCACAGCTGGGTTTGGTATTCCTTGTCAACAGAGGTTCCCTCAATTCATCTTCCCCTGGTCAGATGCCCAACTCTTGTCCCTCTCCTGGGGGTAAAAGTTCCATGGCCAGAGCCAAGACAGCCTCTCAAACCAGCTAACCTCAGGGCTTGCCTCTCATTGTCAATGTAGACCAAAACCTGGATGTGTTTACTCTTCATCAGGCCCAAATCAGGTCCAGGGATTTTTCTTCTGATCTTCTGGGATTGTCCTGGGGGACCTTGTTGTGCTCCTATTCTTATTTATTTTTGCCTACACTTTGTTTGCCCTGAGGTACTATTTATCTCTTTTGAGGGGGGAAACCTTGAAGGCTTAGAATTTTCTGAGCTACTCCACCATCGTCCCAAAATCCTCTGGCTTGCCATTTCCTTCTCCAGCTCATTTTACAGATGAGGAAAATGAGGTGAATAGTGTTAAATGACTTGTCCAGAGTCACACAGCTAGTAAGTATCTGAAACTAGGCTAGATACTCTATCCACTGTGTCACCTAGATGCCCTTAAATAATAATCCTGCCCACGTGTTAAAGCTCAGCTGAAGCCACTCCTCCACTCTGTTCTTTCCTGATTACTCCACATTGATTTTCACTTTTTTCTTAATTCCTAATGTGCTAAAGTATTCTACATTTTAGGGATTCAGTGCCCCATGATCTGGAAAATCCATGTAAAATTTTTGGCCTTACTTTCATACCAGAGAAATTTGAATTATAATGGTAGTAAATATAAAATATGTTGATATACTATACAGGGCTATACATATATTTTATTCATTTCTGAGTTTCTAAACTTTTTCTGTGTCATCTGTTTCCATTTCATTTCTTATGCTAACCAACAATATATTGAAATCACAATGATAACAGTGTGTGTGTATACAGAGATACACACACACATAGGCATGTGTATGTGTATATACATATACATATACACATATTCACACATACATACATAAACATGCACATACAGATAGGCATGTATATTTATATGCATACATTTATATTTATATAATATAGCAATGTTAATTGTTGTTTTATGTATTTAGGTGGTATTTTTTTTCTTCAACTAGATTGTAAGTCATTTGAGGGCATGTTCTCAAATGCCTGGTACAGTGCTAAGCCCATAGTAAGTGTTTATCAAATACATCTTAATCAACTGACTGAAAAAAACAAGGCTGTAAAATCTTAAAATATTAATTTCTAGTAGATCTCCAAGATTTGTGGGAAATGTTGTAGCCCCTGCTCAATTAATCACATCACTTTTATAGCATGTGTGAAGGTTACAAAATTCTTTGTAAAATTCTTTACCTTTATGTGTGACAATACAATCCTGTGAGGCAAGTATTACTATTCTCTTTTTATGGAAAATAAAATTGAGGCCCAGAGAAATGAGCTCATGTTCAAGTAATTGATCAGGCCAGTATTTGAACCTGTCTCCTTATGCTACTCAATGCACATCCCATTTCACTGTTTTCTCCAGATAATTTCTGGAGTTATATAAAATATATAAATAATATGTAATACATATAATATAGAAAAATATATAAGATCTTGTCTAATAGTTATATTCCATCAACATTCATCAAGCATCTACTATGTGCAAGGCACTGATACAGGTGCTGAGAGCTAAACCAAGAATCATGAGACCATAGGATTGTAGACGTTTATAGCTAAAGGGTATCTTAGAGACCATTCAGTTCAATATCCTAATTTTACATATGAGGACAGAAGAGTTTAAATGTCCTTCCTAAGGTCACATATATCATAGTTGGAAGAGCTGGGATTTGGACTAAGGTCTTCTGACCTTAGCTCACCTAGCACTTACCTAGCTCTCCACCTCCATCCTTAAGCATCCAAGCATGCCAGCATGCTGGTCACCTTCTGGTGTCTTTCTCTTCCTCTTCTCCAGATGGTGGGTGAGGCTCCCCTTAAACAGAAGTGGGAAAGAGCCAGACTTCTCTGTATACTTCTATAAGTGTTAAGAGTGGTTTCTTCTCGGTAACTTTTCTAGGTCTTCCATAGTAACTTAGTCCATAAGCATTCCTTGGAATGGAATGAAAAAGAGAATGTCATCCCTTACCTACTAGCATAGGTACCCACTTGAGTAGAGGGAAATGGCAAAAAGGATACTATTCACTCAGTTCCTTCTCTTTCTATCAAAGTCAAATAAAGACAACAAGCATATATTAAGCTCCTATTATGTGTCAAGCATTGTGCTAAGCACTGGGTATATAAAGAAAAGCAAAAAAGAGTCTCTGGCTTGAAGGTGCTCATAGTATACTGAGAGGAGACAATATGTAAACAACTACATACATACAAGAAATAATTTTGGATAAATGTCCCCCCACTCCCTCCCTAGAGCGGAGGCATCACCATGAAAGTGGATGGGGAAAGGTTTCTTAACGAAGGTGAGTTTCTCTCTGAAATCTTAAGGAAGACAGAGAAGGCAGGACATGAAAATGAGAAGGTAGAGCATTTTAGTATAAGTTAAAAACCAGTGAAAACACACAGACTTGGAAGATGGAGTATCTTGTGCAAGGAAAACATAAATTAAGTACCAGGTTTTATATTATTTGATTTGTGTCTCAGTTTGAGCTATCACTTACTGTCTTACCAGTTAGTATTCTGCCCTGCTCGAACTCCCTCCGGAATGCTGTGTTCAGATTGGAGTGTATGAATGAACGAACGAATGAATGAATGAAAATACGTTAAGTACTTATCTTGTGCCCAATCCCTCTTGTGCCCATAGTTAATGGACCCTTCCTTTTGTTGATTATTTCAAACTTATTCTGTCTCCCCTATTAGATGATGAGTTCTTCAAGGGCAGGGGCTGTCTTTGACTTCTGTTATTGTTCAGTCATTTCAGTTGTGTCCGACTGTCTGTGACTCTGTTTTGGGGTTTTCTTGGCAAAGATACCTGAGTACTTTGCCATTTCCTTCTCTGGCTCCTTTTTTCAGATTAAGAAACTGAGGCAAATAGGGTTAAGTGACTTGCCCAGGGTTACACAGTTAGTGAGTGTTAGAGACCAGATTTAAATTCTTGAAGATGAGTCTTCCTGATTCCAAGGTCAGTGCTCAGTGGATACATTGTGTCACCTAGCTATCCACAGGAACATACTAGATACTTAAATGATTATTGACTGACTGCCCAACACTATGCTAAGTGATGGGGATGTATCCATGCAAAAGCAAAGGTAGTTTCTGCCCTTAAGGATTTTAATGGTGGGGGAGGAGAAGAAACACAAATCCAGGAATAGTGTGAAGGAAGACATCTTTTGATTTGGAAAGTTGCTGTTTCTCCTAATAAAGAAGAAGGAGCATGATGAAGTCTGGTAGCCTCAGTAGGAAATGAGTGATGGCCCTAGGCACCTTCCTTAAAAGAGGATATGGGAGGAGTTTTCTGAAGTCTACCCTATACTGTCTCCAACTGGAGGGAGGGAGGGGCCTCAAGGGCAAGTCGTACTGAGGAATTGTATCTTTCAAATAATAAGTTTCTGGGGGTGATAAAGTCCAGGACATAAAAGACAGGAAATAATGAATTCTCTATACTTGATTATATTTTGGTAACGTTTTGCAAAATTTTACCAATTTTAGAGACACTAGCAAATTCACCTAGCCTTTTTTCTTGGCAGCCCAAGACATTTTTGGAAGACAAACAAGGCACGTAAGACTTTGAACCCAATCCTTCTTTGGTGGATGGATTTTAACTGCTCCGTTTTTTGAGTGAATGCCAACCACATTGGAAAATCCTTCAATTTTTCACATTTATCTAGGAGAGAGCAATAAAGTCTGATCCCCAGAATCATTTCCATGGTCATAGAATTGTTGATTTAAAGCTCTAAGAGTGATTAGAGAGTGTCCAGTCCAAGCTCCTCATTTAATATTAGAAGACCCTCAGGTTGAATTGTGACTTGCCCAAAGTCACATGTATAACAAATGACAGATGTGAGATTTGAATCCAGACCTTTGGACTAGGAAGCCAGAGATCTTCTCATGCAGCTGCTCACTCTCATCTTCTCTTCCTTTCTCTTTCTCTGACAGTCAAGGAAAGAAGAGGCATGACCAGAATTGCTTGGGAAGGGATAAAGCTGAGCCAGTAGAAAGCGTTGTTGCTGGATGCCCCCACATTTCAGCCTCTGTTTATAGGAATTTAACGTGCAGTGTTTATTATTCCTATCTGCTCAAATAATCTGTCACCTAAAAAAAAGTTTAATTGTCCTGATATTTCACATTTAGGACCACAGCTTAAAGAAATCCAAGGGAAAGGTAATGATTATTTTACTTTAAATGCTCTGTTCACCCTTTCCTAGTCGCATTGTTCCACGCAAAAGGCATGTGTCAAGAGTCTCTGTATTATATAGCCAAATGACTCAAAGCCAAAGTTGAGATATAATCACCGAGGAAGTTACCGTATGGAGAGCTAGCGTAACAATAATTGTCATGACTTTTCCTTTTTTAAAAAGGTATTTTGTCGCTAAATAGTTTCAAAATAAAGCTAATTTCCAAATGGAAGTTCAAAAAGAAAACTGGGGTTTCACATTTATTTTTCCTTGGCAAGCAGTGTATTCACAGATGGTGTGGATATTTTGGCATTCCAAGCTATAGCATCTCTATTTATGATTCTCTGTCTTGGAAATCTCTCTTGTGGTTAGACCACATTTTGTATACTTCCTATGATTGACATATGATCTGAGCTCAGCCAGTGCAAGGGGGCAGCCACATGACATATCATCAAGACTGTAGACAGCTGCCAAGACGTTAGAAAAGACAATTTCACTTGGGCCCAAATTTCCAACCAACCAAGAGCTCCATTTGGAGAAAACAAAGATGGGACACTCACAGAGAATCAATAAGGACCTAAAGGAAGATTCTTTAACTGGGGTAGGCAGGTAGGAATGTCATTGTATTGCGGTAGGTCCCCAAGGATATATTAACCTGTCTTGGAGGAAACCACAAATTTTCTTCATAGTCAGATTTTTGTTAAGATGGTCCCACATGTACATCACATTGTCAAAAGATTTATTTTCCCCTCTTTTGAGAAGACATGAACTACATCAGTGACTCTGAAAAAAAAAATCCAACTACACTCTGTGTTGAAATGAGGGATTGGTGATGACACATTTCCATTTTTCACCCTGAAAGTATTAGGCAGCAAATTTGTAAATAGGATTTGCTGAATTGCAAAAGTCACTTGGGAGCAGTACTTAAATCCCTCATTACTTGGAGAGGCAGTAGGGTCTAATGGATAGGGTACTGGACTGGAGTCAGAAAAGCCTGCATTTATATTTTGGCTCTGATACCCCCTGTGTGACCATAAGCAACTCAAATATCCTCTCTAAACCTAGGCTTCTTCGTCTGTAAAAGAGGGTTGATAATGTTAACTTTAGGAAGTTCCTATAAGGTTGTTATGATATTCAAGAGAGATAAGGTTACTAAGTATTTTGTAAACTTTAAAGCACTGTATAAATACCGGTTGTTAGTATTGTTGTTGGAGTGGAAAGCCTTGTAAAACCTTTAGGGTAGTAAATGTAAGGGGAGAGTTAAGCAACTTGTTGTACTTGATTACTATGGAAAGTCTGCCCGAATAATTCCAATCCTCTGGGGGAAAGTTTTCCATCAGAAAACTCCTGCAGTTAAGTTAATAACACTAACTAAATAAGAGACAGATTAGACAACAGTCTAATCTCTGCTAACTTCATCTAAATGACCGAAACTATAAAAAGCCATATATATTAGAATTTCTGCATTCCTTTCAATGCAGTTATCCAAATTATGCTTAGAGAAAAACATTTCTTATACAAATTACTCAATTCATTGAGGGGAAAAATGGGAAACTGGGGTCTGAATAATCCCAGCTAGCTATTGAAACACTAAACAAAATGTTTTGCCCACTATCCACTTCTCAGTGATGTATCTTCTTCAGCTCCAACAAAGAGAAAGGTAGCTTCAAAATCAAATCCAGACATATTTAACAAGACCCATAATCACCCAGATAATTCCATTAAGTCTCTCCTTCGTTCTGATCATCTTACAAATACATAGGCTGTCTACGGAAAACTGGACTCTGGGTATGAGAAAAGCTGCCACTTCCCTCAGTCTGCGTACTTTACACAGATGGGACAGAGCTAAACCAATTGCACAAGCAATCCAAAGAGACTATTAAACAGGCAGAAAATAACATTAAACATTTATTAAGCGCCTACTCTATGCAAAACATTTATGAGAGGCAGTTTGGTGGAACTAATGGAGAGGTCACCTGGGAGTCAGGAGATCAGAGTTCAAATGGTGCTGAGAGAGAGACAGAGACAGAGAGAGACAGTGAGACAGACTGAGAGACAGAGAAATATCAAAACAGAGAAAGAGAAGGGGGGCGTGGAAGGCATGGAGGGAGAGACTGAGACAAAGAGTAGGATACACACATACACACACACACACACACACACACACACACACACACTATTCCCTACTGAAAACGATCTTATAATGTACACAAATAAGCAAATAGATACAAGGCGATTGAATACCAGTAACTAGGAAAATAGGTAGAGACTTCATTTAGAAGGAGGCATCTGAAATGAAAATTGACAAAACCTAAAAATTCACGACTGCCTAGCACATCATACCCACATCAGAGAAAGTGCTTTGCCCTATGAGCAAAGCAGAATTGAAATATCTCAAAAAGAAAAAAATATAGGCATAAGGAATGGCTTGGGTGAATACACACAAAGGCAGAAGATGAAAAACTAAATACTAAGAACATCCAGTAGCAGTCCAGCTTTGCAGTGATATAGACTGCAAGCAAAGGAATAAAGTGAAATAAGAGTTGAAACATAGATCAGAATATGAGTGAAAAGCTATTTACATCATAAGATATATATATATATGTATAAGTGCATAGTTAATTTCATTGTGTCTCCTCCATTAGAAGGTAATCTTAAGAATAGAAATTGCGTTTTTGCCTTTCTTCACAATCTAAACACTTAGCCTAAGTTCTTGGCACAGAGTAAATTCTGACAAATGCTAATAAAGGCTTGTTGACTGATTGACTGACAAGCTGAAGAGTTTCTATTTTATCTTATAGGTGATAGAAATCTATAGAAAACTTTTGAACAGAGGAATGAAATAGCAAGATCTCTGTTTAAGGAAACATTTTTTGGCAAATGGATTGTAGATGGGGAAATGCTAGAAGGAGGAAGACCATTTTTAAGGCAAATTCAATAGAATAGGTAAAAAAGAGATAAGTGCTATCTTGAACAGTGGTCCTGTAAGTGAACACAAAGGTTTGGAAATGAAAGATTTGTAGATATAATACATAGGAATTCCCAAATGTCTAAATCAATCACCAGGTATCTATTGAGCATATACTGTTTGCCCAGTACAATACCAAGTGTTAGGAATTCAAAGACAAATATGAGACAGTCTCTGTCCCCAAGGAGCTTACATTCTACTAACATGAAGGATAAGGGAGAAAGAAAAGAAGGGGAAATACAAGGCCACAAACCACAGAAAAATGGTAATTGACAGTAATAGAGTTTGGAAGAGGCTTGTGTGCTTGTCCTTTGTTCTCAAAGAAGACCATGACATCAAGATGATGACATGACTTGCAGTTGACTTTGATTTGAATGGGGGAGGGCTGTGCAAGGTCACCAACCTCACCTTCTTCTCCTCCATCCAGATGGGCCATCTGGGTCCAGTGGCATGATATTGATCAGGAAGACTGGAGGAGGTACAGTTTTAGGGCAAAAGAAGATTACTTCTCCCTTGGATGTGTTGAGTTTGAAATGCTGATAGGAGGTCCAAAAGAAACTGTCTTTTTGGGAAGAAAGTTCGAGAAAGAGATGAAGGTTAGATAGAAAAGTTAAAAGTGATGTGATAGATAGAAAAGTTAAAAGTGATGTGACAGTGGATAGGAAGTCAGCCTTAGTGTTAGAGTGATCTGGATTAAAAGTCCCATTTCTGACACATGGGCTCTATGACCTTGACTTAAATCACTTAGCCAATGGGCAGCTAGGTGGTATCAGGCCAGGGTCAGGAAGACTCCTCTTTCTGAATTCAAATTCAGCTTCAGACACTTATTAGCTCTGTGACACTGGAAAAGTCACTTAACCCTGTTTGTCTTGGTTCTTCATCTGTAAAATGAGCTGGAGAAGGAAATAGCAAACAACTTCAGTATCTTTGAAAAAAAACAAAACCCCCAAATGGGGTCATGAACAGTTACCAATAAAAGGGAGAGTATGCTTTGTAGAAGGAATGTTCTAGAGTTTTGTAGTGGGAATGCTCTAGAGTGAGTGGGAAGCAGGATTAGGAGATTGTTGCAGGACACTTAGGAAAGTTCCAGGATGAGCCAGCAGTAGAGAGGCCAAGAAAATCCATAGTGGGGCTAGAAGGAGAATGAAGACAAGCCTAGCCTGTTATTAGAATCAGAAGTAAACCATGGAGTAAGTACTTTTAGTAGATCAATAGACTTATATACGCAAAATAAAAATAATTTTGTTGCTTTTGTTGATGATGGAGGAAGCTAACAACTAGGGGAGTCTGAGATGAACCTTGAATGGAACTCACAATTCCTGGAGGCAGATGTGAGAAGGGAGAGCACTCCAGGCATGGGGAACAGACTGCAGAGGCACCAGAACAAGAAATGAAACATCATCTACAGGGAAGAGAAAATAATTCAGTTTGGCTGAAACCTAGAGCATGTGAGGAGTAGTAATATGTCATCAACCTGGAATAAGTTTGAATATGATTGTGAAGCCCTATAAATGCCAAACAGAAGAGTTTATATTTTATCCTAGGGATATTTGGGAGCCAGTGGAACTTCATAAATGGGAGTTTCATGATCAGATCTTTGCTTTAGAAATATCAATTAGGAAACTATGTGGAAAATGGATTGGAGAAAGGAAAGGAGAGATGGGGAGACACCACTTTGTAGTCTATTCTAGTGGTTCAGGTGAGTGTCCTCACAAGGCTTAAACTGGGATAGTTGGAGTGTGGGTAGAGAGAAAGGGACACATGTGAGAGCTGTTATGGAGGTACATTGATAAGACTTGGCAGTGAGTTGAGTATAAGTTGTGAGTGAGAGTACACAGTTGAAAATAACCCCTAGGTTCTAAATCTATATAATTAGAAGAATAGTCAGGTGAAAAGATAGAAGGGGTAAAATAGGTGCTGTTTTATCTAAGCTGAGATTGAAATATTTGAGAGACATCCACGTATACATGTCTAGCAAGCACTTATAGATACAGAGCTAGAGTAGAGCGACACATGGGAGTCAGGTTGTATAGATTTTGGAGCTGTCTGCATTGAGATGGTAGTAAAAGCCATGGGAGTTGATAAAAGAGAGATGGAGAATAGAAAGATGGAGACAGAGAAAGAGGGAGGAGGGAGAGATAAGATGGAAAGAAATAAGCCTGGAATACACTCACACATAGCGGGTAGGATGATAGCTTGAGGTAAAGGCATGGTGAAGAAAAAGTATATTCATAAAGGAGGAAACTTGGACATGTTTGTAGGCAGTGAAGAAGTCAGAGAATATCAAGAAACTGGAGATAATGATGAGACAGAGGGAAGAGATAGAGAAGAAATAAAGAGGGAGAGACAGAAGGTGAACCAGAAGAGGAAAAAAAAAGGAAAAACAAGAAAGTGATCACAAAAGCAAGAGCCCAGAAATGATGGAAAGGTACAGGATCAAGGACAAATGGAGTGGTAGAATCTGGCAAGAAGGGATGCCATCTTGCTTAAGGATTGGCATAAATGAGGCAAGAGGGGAAAATAGTCTCTATTTCTGTCTCTCTCCTTCTGTCTCTGTCTCCATATATATATATATATATATATGTGTGTGTGTGTGTGTGTGTGTGTGTGTTTATATATGTATATGTATGTGTGAGAATGTATATATGTATCTATATACATAGATATATAAATATAATGTATATACAATGCATTGCTTCAGAATACAGACATTGAAGACTATACTCATAAAATTTGTGATGCTCAATGGTTGTTTAAGTGACATGATAACAGATTCTACTATCCTATACATGTAAAAAAAATTTTTAAGTGTATCGAGAGTCAGGCATGGTACAGTGAAAAAAGCCATGGCTTCTAAAATCCAAAGACCTGAGTTCAAATCCTTCTTGTCATTTCCTATATGACCTTGACCAAGTAAGGCCTCTCTGTTGCCTCAGCTTCCTCATCTGTAAAATAATGGGATTGAACTTCATGGCCCTTGAAGTCCCTTCCAATACAAACCCCTAAATTCAATGGTGCCTCAACTTGATCCGGAATGCAAGAAAGACCTCAAGTTCCAAGGTTCTGAGGCTATGAGGATGATCCAGTCATCCGGTCGTCTGGCAGGATTACAGATAGACTTGCTCAGATAAATTCCTGGATAAGGCAATTTCATTTTTCATTTTACATAATAACTCCCATTGTCAGTAAATTCTTTTTTCCATTGAAACTCAATTGCAGAGTAGTTTAAGGCCATTTCATTTTGTTCCATGTTTGTAGAGCCTAAGGCATAAAGAGAAATATCATACTTGACGCTTAATCTTACATATTGACCTAGTCTCTAATGTAGCATCCAATGTCTAAGGAAGATTTTGTCATCTTGACAGTTATATTTTCTTGTGATTTTCTTAGTTCCTCCTCTCCAGCTTTGTGTCACCTGAAAATGTGATAAACATGTCACATATACCTTTATACATGTGGTTGCATTTGTTTTTTGTTGTCGTTGTTGTTGTTGAGACATTAAATAATTTTTGTGTCATTTTAAAATTGATTCTGAATGACCTCATTTGAGGTTTTCTTGGCAAGGGTACTGTAGTGGTTGGCCATTTCCTACTCCAGCTCTTTTTTCAAATAGGGAAATTAAGGCAAACAGGATTAAGTAACTTGCCCTGAGTCACATAGCTAGCTAATAAGTGTCTGAGGCCAGATTTGAAGTCATGAAGGTAAGTCCTCCTGACTTCAGGCCTGGTGCTCTATCCACTGTACTACCTAACTGGCCTCAAAAAAGTTAAATTACTGACTCAAAAAATTATTCCTGGGACATTCCACAGAATGCTTCAACCAAGTTAACAGTGGACCATATCTGGCTATTCAATCAATTCCAAACTCGTTCAGTTGTGATACCATCTAGTAGATATCTATTATCTTTGACACAAGGATAACATGAGAGATTTTGACAAATACTTTCATAAAATCTAGGTAAACTATATCTAAGACAAGTAGGTTCCTGCTCAATCAGTCTTTTCTTTCTTAATCTTCTTCTATATCAGAGAGTCCCTGTCTTCTCTACCCTCAGCCCATTAATTCCACTCCCCCTCTCCCTCTCATGGAAAGCTCAGAGTGGAGGAAACTGTCAAAGATTATCAAGCTTTATTCTGACAGGTGGGATGGTGAATTCACTTCTTAATTTTTATATAGAAAGAAAACATTAGATCTTTTCATAAAAAAAAAAAGACCTGAAACTTGAAGGTTTTCTTCACTATCTTGGTCATGAAGACAGCTATTGTAAATTGAACTTAAAGACTTGGTTGGCCTTGGCTCTAATTACTTAACTATGGGCTGGTAGCATTTCCTGTAGCGGTTTACAAACATAAAAGAAAGTCATCATCCTGCCCACACACTCAGAATATCACACTGTTATGTGATATTTTCATGTAAAGATTTTTTATCTGCTGGCATACTTTTATGTAACTATTCACCCTTCCATTGATGAAAGGAGATTTCCAGACAATAGATACTTTTAAAGCTCTGTTTATGTAATGGTACTGGCAATAGAAAAACATGAAACCAAATACTCAAGACAAGATGAAGAGAAAATAGAAGGCGGGTGAAGGGGAATGGGTGGGTGGAGAAATAAGGATGCCCCCGTGGGCATTACAAGTCATATTAGTTCTTTCAAGATATTTCCATTGGTAGTTCTGTCATGAATGGGAGAATATTTTGTGGAGAATATTTCAACAATATGAAAACTTCGAGAGAGTATTTGGAAAGTGCTTTCTCCTTAGCTTTTCCTGAGGCCATGCCTTTTTGAAGCTGAAATGTTTAGGAAAGCACATACTCTTGAGGTTAGTTACATCAAGTTGTGTCTAACCAGTGGTCTGAAATAAATAAAATGCTTCCATGCGAATGTACTTTACCACAGTCAGTGTTTTTGATTTTCTTCCAGTCAGACATATAACATTTCAGATCTCATCTGAATATTTCTTATTTCTTGAGCAGCAGAAATGTCCCTAGTATTAGTGGTGCCTATTTTACCCATTCCCATCGGTAGTTGACTAATGCTGGGATTAATCATTTTCAAATCTTCCTATTTTGTTATTAAAAAATAAGATATAATGAGACAATGCACAGTTTACCTGACATAAAACTAAAGTCAAGGAATAATCTCACAAGAGAGAGATAAATATATAAGGACAGCAGAGTTAAAATAGATCTTTTCCTTACTATTTTAAGGAAAGGATCCCATCCAATCTTTTTGATGGAAGAGAGTAAGCTCTTGAATTTTATTTCCATTAGGAAAATGTATGATTATCATGTGTGGGGATAGAAATTAGATACTAATATTGCTTTAACTCTTTCAGCTCAGTACACTGAAGCAAAAGTTGACTAGAATGATTATTGAAAAGTCTTCAAGTCAAAATAATGTCATCCCTCACAAGAAATGTCTAGTGCCCCTTTCTCTCAAAATAAGAATGAATGCATGCATGTTCAAAGACCTCTGTGTGTTCAAAGAACAGTGGAAAGAGCTTGATATGAAATCAGAAGCCATGGCTTGACATCCAAACTCTATTTCCTACCATTTGACCTTGGGCATGTCACTTAACTCTTCAGTTTCATTTTGGTCCGCTTCCAGAGCAAAGGCAACAACCAGTCAATCCTTATCTACAAAAATGATAAGATGGATAACATCCAATGTCCTTTCTGACTTAAAATCTTCAATCATGTTATCCTTATAGAATGAAAAAAAAAACAAATCATAGATCACAGAGCTAGAAAACCTCAAAAAATTATCCACTTCAGGCCCTTACATTCAGAAAAGTGGGATATTATTATGCCTGTCCCATGCCTATGGTAAGTATCTCTGTTGAGGGTTGATGTAGATTTCAGCAGGTATCACTTGTGCTTCCAGAGCAGCTAGGTGGCATAGTTGATAAAGGACTAGGTCTAGAATCAGGAAGAATTATCTTCCTGACTTCTAGTCTCAAGGAATTACCAGCTGTGTGACCCTGGGCAAGTCACTTAACCCTGTTTGCCTCAGTTTTCTCATAATCTGTAAAATGAGCTAGAGAAGAAAATGGCAAATCACTCCAATATCTTTACAAAACAACTCCAAAAGGGGTCATGAAGAGTTGGACACAACTAAGCAACAATAAAAAAGTTGCATTTCCATGTAATAATAATCTAAATGATGAAATGCTGAACTTAAAATTGAACCTTCACCATTCCTATCATCTAAAATCCTAAAGTTATAACTTGACATCTTGTCTTGGGTTTCTATTCTTGCTCTCTTGATCTGACTTATGAAGAATTAAGACTTTCCTTCTCTACCTTAAACCAATCTTTTGGAAGACAGATTTAGAGAGATGATGGGGCCTTCATGAAGTAAAAAAGCCAAAACAGAACAAAATAAAAAATATCCCACTTGATGCCTCAATAGTGTCTGGCCTACCCTGTGACATCAGTCACAAATATTTCCATGCTGATCTACAACTACTTGTTTTTCTGTTACCTGTGTAATTCTGCTGTCTAAATTTGACTAAGATTTTTTAATCACATTTTGTTCAAAATAAGAATTAACATTGCTTCTCTTCTGACAAAGAAACAGTAAATAGCTTTACCTCTTCACTTTTCTAAATCAAGAAAGTGAATAGGAATTTCCAGAGGAAAAGGTGTGAATGTTGTGGAATTCACTTTTCTGGAAACATTTAAGAAAAGATCCAGCAATTACCTTGTCAGGATGGATCACAGGGTTATAGATTTAGATGAGGAAAAGATCTTAGAAGTACATGGCTACTGTATCTAGCCTAGTCTGGCAATAGATAAGATACGATATTGAGGTTCCTCCTAGTCCTAGTTTATGGACAGGTATGGATGGGTGTATTGTAACTTGAAGCCGCCTTCTCTAATCCTGACAATGGAAGGTAGTATCTGTCTTTTTAAAAGGCTCCTTTCTACCATTCAAGAAGGCTTTGATAATCATTGTAGTCATTACTTAATTCTCCATCACACTCAAGCATCTCTGTCATTTCTTAACCACAAAGAGTTTAGAGAAGCTGCAATAGCCCTTTGGTTTACGATTTTCATGTCAGATTCCAAGTTTTTAAATGACATACATATTAGTAATTTTGTTGAAACACTACTCAAGACATGATAATGATGATAAGTAAATAAAATTGCTGTAAAACATCCATTCTATGAAGAGGGACTTAATAAATGATTTTTTTTTATTCACAGATGACTATATATAACACTATCAATTAAGAAGGACAGATAGAAAAATAAATTTTGAAGACATGAGCCTATTCAAGTAACTTATACTCTTAGTTGCAACAGTGTCAGATTTAATGACATATCAATAGATCACCATTAATTAATCAATCTTAATACTCAGGAAAACCATAGCTCATCAATAACCTTTTAGAGGTACCCCTAATACTTCATGACTATGAGCTCTTCCCCAGACTTGATATTTAATTTCCCACATCCATGCATTCATACATGCCCTACTCATCATCACCTCTCAGAATTTTTTTTATTATTACTATATTTGTTTTTAGTGTTCTACAATCACTTCCATATAACTTAGATTTTTTTCCCCCTCCCTCCTCTCTCCCTCTCCATACTGGCATACATTCCTATTAAATACATTTTTATTTTGGTCATGTTGCATAGAAGAATTAAAATGAATGAGAGAAATTATAAAACAAACCAAAACATAATACAAAAGAAGATGATGTGCTACATTCTGCAATCCAATTCTATAGTTCTTTCTCTGGATGTGGAAGGCATTTTGCCTTAAGAAACCATTGGGAATTTTTTAAATCCTTGCATTGCAATGAAGTTCTAAGTCTTCCAGAAAAAAACCTTGCACACTATGGTTGTTGTGTATAAAGTTCTTCTGGTTCTGCTCCTTTTACTCAGCATCAGTTCATATAAGTCTTTCCAGGTCTGCCTGAATTCTTCTTGTTCATTATTTCTTACAGAACAATAGTATTCCATTACATTCATATACCACAATTTATTCAGCCATCTCCTTGATTTCCAGTTTTTGGCCACCACAAAGAGTTTTGCTGTAAATATTTTTGTACATTTTTATGATCTCTTGGGGGTACAGTCCTAGAAATGGTATTGCTGGGTCAAAGGGTATGCACAGTTTTGTAGCCAGAATGGCTGGATTAGTTCACAGCTCCCCCAACAATAAATTAGTGTTCCAACTCTCCAAAATCTTCTCTAGCATTTATCATCTTTCTATGTTATCATGCTAGCCAATCTGATAGGTGTGATGTGGTATCTCAGAGTTGTTCTGATTTGTATCTCTCTAATCAATAGTGATCTAGAGCACTTTTTCATATGACTATAGATAGCTTTGATTTCTTTCTCTGAAAACTGCCTCTTCATATCCTTTACTAATTTATCATTTGGGGAATGACTTGTATTCTTGTACATTTGGCTCAGTTCTCTATGTATTTTAGAAATGAGGCCATTATCACAGACACTAGTTGCAAAAATTCTTCCCTCCTAATCTTGGTTGCATCGGATTTGTGTGTGCAAAACTTTTCAATTTAATGTAATCAAAATTATCCATTTTGCATTTCATAATGTTTTCTAACTCTTGTTTAGTCAAAAATTCTTTCCTTCTCCATAAATCTGATCAATATTTTTATTGTATTAGCTTGGCCTACCCAAGAGCAACTGATGTTTTTCCACTTACTTAGATCTGACTTTATTTGTGCAAAAAGTGTTTTGTAATTGTGTTCCTATAGTTTGTGGGTTTGTTTTGGCAGGTAGACTCAGAATTTTTGACTCCTTATGAAGCTCAGTTCAGATACCATGTCATACATGAAGCCTTCCCTGAACTTTCCACTCTGCCTCCCCACTTGTTTTGTTGTTCATCTTTCAATCTTGAAGAGTACTATGATATCATGACTTGCAAGTGAATTGGATTTAAGTGAGGAAGGGCTGTGTAATTAATTTAATTAACCTGCCTCACTTTCTCCTCCAGAGCCAAGTTGCAAGATAGAGATTAGGACAACTGGAGATGGCCCCAGATATTGTTGGAGACCTTGGTCTTTTTAAGCTAAGGTTTTTACCAGGTTCCAGTTTGACTGAGGTCACACCCATTCAGTGATTAAGGCTAAGTAAAAAATAAGGCAAAGAATGGCCTCTTTTACCTAGTCCAAAATATGTATGCATGTTTAAAGATCTAGGAAGGGGAGATCCTCAGGGTTTCTGGCTTAACAGAAACATTTGCTATTTACATTCACTCTGAGCAATTAAGATCCAAACAATGAGCCCATGGGCTTGGGCAGGGCCCTATTGTTGGTTAATCAATGAGAACCAGAGTGATTTGGGATTAAAATATGGTCCTCAAGAAATAATGTAGCCCATAAACCCCAAGATATCTTACAAGGTTCCATCTATCAAAATTTACATTCCTTTGAGCAGAGCAGAGCACAGGAAGGATGAGTGTGATACCCTATGTGGACAGAGGGAAAGGAAGGAGGGAAGAGAAGAGGAAGGGAAGGGGAAGGGAAAGGATTCTCTTTTCTTTTCTAATCCCCAGCACTTAGTATGGTGCCTTGCATACAGTTGGCATTCAATAAATGTTTGTTGAATTAAAATGAATTGATACTTTCAAAAGGACATGAAATAATAAGAATATATTTTGAATGTTGCCCTGTGTTCAAAACAACACAGAAGACAGGTGATTGCTGAAGTATCACAAAAGTTAAATATCTAAAACTTTAGAAAATGTTTTTCCTAGGTTAACATTACAACCTAGTAATGTTACTACTACATTAGTAGTATTTCTTATTCCCGGAGAAGAAAGCTAAAAAAAGATTAAAAAAGATTTTTTAAAAAGTAGAAAACTACAATGTAACAGGATACGATTGTGCTATTAAAAAAAAGTGATGGAAAGGGTGGATTCAGTGACATCCGGGGAGTCTTGAATAAAGTGATGCAGCGTTAAGTGAGCATAATCACCCTCATACACTTAGTAGCTTTGTGACAATGGTGAGTCTCTAAACCTCTGTTTACTTCAGTTTCTTTATCTGTAACATGGGAATAATGAAACCTACTACAAAGGGTTGTTGTGAGGATAGATTTTTGTAAAAGCCTTCGCATAGTGCCCATCCCATAATAGATGCTATATAAATGCTGGTTAGTATTATTATTATAAATAATAATATAAATTATAAATAAGGAGGGACATGATAACAGTTGTTAAGCTTTAGAGATCTATCTTGTGGAAGAGGTAATAAACTTGATCTTCTTGATCTCAGAAGGTCAGTTTAGAATTTAAGTGTGGAAATTGTTATGAAGCAAACTTGGATTTGATATTAGAAAAAAAAATAGTCCCAACAATTAAAGCCTTGAAAAAGCAGAACCAGTTGACTTGGGAGGTGGTACCTTCCCCTTCAATGGAAATCTTTAAGCAAAGCCTGGATGAACGCTTTTCTATTATGTAACAAAATGCAATCATGCTCAGGCATGGATTCTGAGTTGTAGTATAAAATGCAGGTATGGTGTCCCCATTTGTTGCCTCTCCAGGCTGTCTCCAGTCAATGCATGTATTTAAGGGAAGGAATAGTCTGAAACAGGTCCATTAGAACCTACTTTTGCTGAAAAGACAATTTTATGAACTCAAGGCAAGCCAGAAGTGACATAAGGACACTCTAAAGGTCTGTCTTAAGAACTTTGGAATTGATTGTGTGATATGGGAGACACTGTCACAAGACTGCCCAGCACATCATGCCCACATCAGAGAAGGTGCTTTGCCCTATGAGCAAAGCAGAATTGAAATAGCTCAAAAAAAAAAATACAAGATGCCCAAATCTAGAGAATCCACTCCAAATGTTCACATGGACTATCTGTGCCCAACCTGTGGTACAGCATTCCAAGCTTGTATTGATCTGATCAGCCACACTCAGACACTTTGAAACTTGACTCTAGCATAAGTAATATCATTTTGGTCCTCTTTCAGAACGAGGGACAACAACCAGAACCCTGTAAAAACAACTACTACTTTTAAAAAAAGAAGAAAGAAAAGAACAACAAAATTTATTTAGAACTTAAAGGTTTGCAAAGGACTTTGAATTATCTGATTTGATCCCCAAAACAACCCTGGGAGGTAGGATAAGGGCTATTATCACTATTTTATGGATAAGAATCTGAGACAGACAGAAGTGAAGTGCCTTACTCAGGGTGGTACAGCTACTAAATGTCTGAGGTCAAATTAGAACTCAGGTCTTCCTGACTCTAGCACCAGCACTTTGCTACCTATTGTCAGAAAGGAGGAAGTATAGATAGATGGAAGGAAGGAAGGAAGGGAAGGTAGGAAAAAGAAAGAAAAGAAGAAAGGGAGGGAGGGAGGAAGGAAGGAATATATATTAAATACCTACTATGTACTAGGCACCATGCTAGATGCTTTATGAATATTATCTCAGTGGATCCTCAAAACAATCCTGGGAAATAGGTGCTATTTATCCCCATTTTACAGTTGAAAAAATTAAGGCAGACAGAGGCTAAGTGACTTGCACAGGGTCACATAGCTAAAAAATATCTGAGGATGAATTTGAACTCCTGACTACAGGCAAAGTGCCTCTACCCACTGTGCTACCTGTTTGCCTGCAGATAGAGAATAACAAAAATAAAAGTATTTTGGAGTAAAAATATATAGACCACAAATATACTCAAGACCCTTGATGAGGAGATAACTCCTATAAACTTCCAAGGCAGCACTACCGAATAAAAGACCCTGAAGATAAGGTGACCTGGGCTATCCTATTGGCTCTACCACAAAATAGATGCATGACCTTAGTCAAGTCACTTAATTTCTTAGGACCTCAGTTTACTTATCTCTAAAATGTGTTTCAGATTATATAATTTCTATGATTGTGTCAAGCTATAAAAAGTCTGTAAGTCTTCTAAGTTTTCAGGAAACCTTCTGCAAATTATATTCCCAATATGGAAACTTGGCATAACAAACTCTTTGAAAATTTATAAGCTGAAACAGTGCTTGCCTGAAAAGCTCCATATTCAGCTGAGACTGCTGCTTTTGTTGATGATATATTTATCACCTAGTGCTTTTCACCAAGGCCTGAAAAATGTCTTTGGAGAAACTCCCTGAAATGGATCTGATGTTTGCCACTCACACCTGAGTAACATTGCAGTATTTATGTATCATCAGAGAAAAATGATTACTTACAACCTACATAAGTAAGATTGGAAATGGATTGTGTTTAAGTGTTGAGAGAAAGTGAAGAAAGAAGCTGTATTAGATTTGCAATGACTCTCACACAGGTTTGCTTTTCTTTTCTTCCTTTTCTTCCTTTTACATATAACTTCATTACAGAAAGAATCCTAAAAAATAGTCAGAGCAGAAAGAAATCCTCAGAAGGAAAAATATTCAAGCATGAAGTAATTTGTAAGTAGACAGGGCAAAGAGACTCATTTTTAGAGCAGCTGAACAGTGAATTTCTGCCTTTAACCTCTGTGAGACAGGAATGAAACCTCCTTCAGGTTTACCAGTAAGATAGTTTTAGTGATTTCTTTCTGCTGAACAGAGTAGCCAAGCAATGATGCCATATGACTTTATTTGATTTTTCCCCTCTCAATCAATCATCATACATGCTTTGAACACCTTTTGGACAGTCTTATGTGAAACCACAAGGGTTGAGAAAATTTGTTCTGGTTTAACTAAAAGCTAGGATTGGTATCTAGGCTATCAGAATTAACATAAAAAGAGATTTCTGTAAGAAATTCAGGCTTTCAATATCCCGACTTTACTGAACATAACAAAATGAAAACTAACAGAAAGTAAATCTAGAATGAAGGCAATTATCCTTTTATTTTTTAGGGCAACATAACAAGCCAATTATCTAGTGACTTTCAGTCAATATTACTATTTTTCTTTATGCTATCATCATTACTCATGTTGAAGGGTCCTAAAGCTAAGACATATATCCTTTAAGACTTTCCAGACTTTATAAAGTTGCTTTTGGAAGAAAATAGCTTTTCTGGACCCTTTTCTATGAAGCCCAAATCCAAAGTCTAAATTGTAACTTAATGCTAATATTTTTGGTTTTTGATATAAAGCTTAACTGTGAACACTTCCAGAATACAGCTGTGATTAGTCATCTGTGGAAATTATTCAACTGAATATCTATAACTGCTATATCCTGAACGATTAAATTTGTGATAATGGAGGGAGGGAAGAAGGAAAGGAAGACAAACAGGGGAGGGAAGGAAGGAAGGAAGGAAGGAAGTGAGGGAGGGAGGGAGGGAGGAAGGGAGGAAGGAGGAGAGGGAAGAAAGGGAAGAAAAAGCAGAAGAAGGGGGAAAATAGCTCTCTATTCTTCATTATCTAGCTACCAGGTCTTCAGAAAAGCAGAATCAATCATGTATAAGCTGTTTTGTTTTGTCATTTCTATATGATTCTCCAATTTATTTATCCATCCCTAATCTTTCTGCCAACCTTCAGTCTCAAATCTCAGACTATTTATTAGATATCTTCAATGGGATGCCCTGCAGACTTTTTAAGCTCAATATATCTAGAACCAAATTCATTATCTTCCCTACCCCCTACCTTCCTCCCTTCCAAATTTGCTTATTACTGTTGGGCACAAAACTATATTTCCATTCACCCAGGCACATTCCAGGAATCATCTTTGATAGCTTGCTTTGTCATACCCTCTAGAACCAATCTGTTACCAAAGCCTGTCAATTTTACCTTCATAATATCTCTTTTATATACCTCCTTCTCTCTTCTGACGTAGTTACAACTTAGCACTCTCAACACCTTGCATCTGGACTATCACAATAGCCTGTCAGTTGGTTGACCTGCCACAAATCTCTCCCCACTCCAATCTGTCCTCCACTTAGCCATCAGAGCAATGTTCCTAAAGGCAATCACCCTACTCAACATACTTCAGTGACTCCCTATCACCTCCAGCATCAACCATAAAATCCTGTTTGGCATTCAAAGTCCTTCCCAATGTTATCCCAACTCTATCTTTTCAGTCTTCTTACCCCTAATACCCCACCCCATACTCTGGTCACCTTGATGTTCCTCAAATAAGACACCCCATCTCCCAATCTGAATCATTTTCATTGACCATCTTCCATGTTTGGATGATTCTCCCTCCTCATCTCTGCCTCCTGGATTCCCTACCTTTTCTCAAATCCTAGACAAAAATCTTACTTTCTAAAGCAAACCTTACCTGATGCCTCTTAATTCTCGTGTTTCCTTCTGTTGGTTATTTACTGTTTATTCCATGGTTTTTTTGGACATAGTTGTTTTCAAGTTGTCTCCCCCCTTAGATCATGAACTTAAGGGCTTTCTTTCTTAATCTTTCTTACCTTTCTTCATATCCCTAGAACTTAACTCAGTATCTAGAACATAGAGGTCATTTAACATTTATTGTTATTGACTTGTTTTGCTGAATTACTTTCTTTTTCTCAATACCTTGAAAGCTGACAGGGTGGGGAAAGAAAAGGAAATAAAAATAAGCAAAATATGTATTGACCTTTCTGAAGTAAGCACTATTCTGGTGCCTAGAGTTACAAATAGAAACACAAGACAATCCCTCAAGAAGTTTACATTCTAATAGAAAGGGGACAGGGAAGCATATACAGAGAAAAGGGGCTAATAAAGGGTATTTGAGGCCAGGAAATCACAAGGATGGTGAGTGGAGTCAACTGGCAAACTCTGTCTTCAAACAGGATTTGATTACAGCTCACAGAACAAGAAGTGGGGATGGAGAGAGAGACAGGTGCACATGGTCTGTAACAGAGCAAATAGGAAGAAGATGACCAAAGTAGATGATTTGTAGGGGATTTGGGAATGATTATCTGGGACCAGCTAACTATGAAGCATGATCTGCATGGGAGTTTATGCTCACTTAGTAAGCAGGGCAGCTCAGTCCCAGAATTCAAGTTGGAAAGTTAAATGGATTAAGTCTCCCAGGATAAGGTCTCAGAAAGGTCAAAGTCCCAGACATTACAGCTGCATGAGAGAGTAGAGAAAGACACAGCCAAAAGTGAATGTGATGTTAAAGCAAAAGTTATCAATTAAAAAAAATTAGAGAAAGATTCAATAGCCTTAGAGACCACTTCTCCTAATATCTCATTTTACAAATGGGGAAAGTGAGAATCAGAAGTTCATGTGCCATATTAAAGGTCAGGAAGATTGTTAATGACAAAAACCTGCACTAGATCCCAGGTTTCCTGATTTCTGGTTCTATGTCTTTTCCACTCCAGCAAGCTGAATACAGAGGAATAGGAAAAGCAACATTTACTTCTTGGTATTTGGAAAAAAAAAATAAGTCTGATGCAACTCACAGACGGGGCTAACTAGGCTGTCTTCACGTATTAGATAATAAGCCCAGGGTTACAGAGAAGCCAGCCCACTGTGTGTGGCATATCTGCCTTAAGTCTCACATCTCTCCTGTGATATATACATATATATTTTTCTTTTTACTAGGTTCTAAGCTTTTTTTCCCTTTTACGAGGTGAATAAAACACACAGGAGTGAAGGCTCAAGCAGTTAATGGGCCGTCATGGAGGCCTCGGCAGTGCATTTGCTTCTAATAGAATTCCCATTCACTTGCCTTCAGCAAATCAAAGGCTGGGTTGGAAAAGTCCTTTAGAGACCAATGACCCAAATGATCCTCTCCCAAAGGAAGGAAAGAAGCATTAATGGTTTGGAAGCCTGCCGCTACTATGTACGTGCCCATAATGCACAATTGAGCCAGCCAAGTGCACTGGAGTTCCCAATGAAATCGTGCCCAATCACAAGCTCTGGCTAAGAATTCTGACAAGTTGGGCTTTCAGAAGGACTTCAGAAGGTCAACATTTGCAGTATGAAACTGTTCCTCTCTGTCCTGACTGCCTACACAGGGTAACTAAACTATAGTTATATATCAACATCAATGAAACAACTTGGAGTTGTTGAGGACTCACTATGCTCGAAACACTAAGCCAGGTACTGTACGGATATGTTGTCCTTACTCTCAAGGAGTTTTGTTCCTAGCAGAGAGATGTCATGTAAATGATATTTGAATTAGAGGTCTTAATAGAGTTAGTTCTAGCTTTAAAATGTAATTGTAGCTCTCTCTTTCCATATGTGTATGTTCATTATAGCATAAAGATAGTGACTTAAGTACTTCACGTATGTTATCTTGTTTGATCCTTAAAACAATCCAGTAAGATGGGTGCTATTATCCAGGAAACTGAGGCTAAGTGAGGTTAGATGAGGCTGAGAGAGGATCACACAACTAGTCACTAAGTGCCTTAGGCATGATAGGAATTCAAATATTCCTGATTCCCAGTCCAGCTCTATCCCAATATCCATTCTGCCTCCCTGTCATGTAGATACAAATGTGTATGTGTGTGGTAATATATGGTGGATAGAAAACCAGCTTTGAAATCGGAAAGATGTAGATTCGAATCCTACAGATGAAATATGCTGGCTTTGTGACCCTGGGAAAGTCACATAATTTCTCAGGGTTCTTGACAACTCACTAAGACTATAAGTTGCTGCAGTGCCAAACTGAAGTGGTCGAGGGAGTACCTGAGAATTCCCTACACCAGTGACATTATAGGCCACAACCCTATGTGTATATTCTATCTCAGCTGATAATGTAAGCTTCTTGAAGTCTGGGAATGAGCACTGTTTGGTTTTGCCAATAAATGCACAGTGCACGGCACATAGTAGGGATTTAATAAATGACTCCTGTATCTACATAGTTACATGTCATAACATTGAAATACCCAAGTAGGCAGTAAACGTGAGTGTTTGAAAACTGGAAATTGAGACATGTGGCTAGAAATAAATATCAGCATAACACTGTGGATAGAGAGTTAGCTATGAAATCAGGAAGTGTTGTACTCAAATCCTGCCTCAGACATGTACCATGTGATCATGGGCAAGGATCTTCATCTCTCAGTGGTCCCAAGCAAATCTCTCTAACTACACCTTAAAGGATTTTGTTATCTTTATCCATGTTGGGAGAAATATAAGGAAAAATTAAATTGTAGTCTATATTCATATCAATAAGCTACCATGTTTAAATTTGCATGTTAAAAAATATTAAAGATGATGGAAGAACTTGGAATGAACCTGTGATTTTATTAGTAAAGAGAATCTGAGTGAAAAAAAAAACAACCTCTACCAATTCAAATGGCATTTGCTCTGAAACTCTCAGTTTTATAGAATTATCTGGGGACAATAAAAGGTTTAGTGACTTGCCATGGTGCATATAACCAAAAATGTCAGGTATAGGGTTTGAAACTAAATTTTCCTTACTCCAAGGCCAGCTCGTCATCTAATATTCCATGCACTGCAAGTTATAATGTGATATGTAATCAATGGTCCTAAAATGATAAAGACACTAATTACTCTAGGAGTATAGAGTAGGAGGGATTCCCCAAAGGAGAGGGCCATATGGCATTGAACAAAGTCTCATGATGCCAAGGTACCAGGTGGATTTTCTAGGCCACAAGGGCTCCTTCTGTTCTCCTCTAAAAGTTCAAGTTGGCCACAAGTTACCTGGCACATGACCAGTTGTATCTCAGCCCTTCAGAAAGCGTTGTTTATTTATTCTCATCAGGGACAGTGCCATACATTACCAGATCATCTTCCCTCCATTTATATTTAGTCATTTGGTGTCTAGCCAGACCTTTGGGTATAACGTCCTCCATCATTCAAACCTAGTGGGCTCTAGCTTCCTCCTGATTTTTCTTTTGCTCTCTCCCAAATTTCTTTATTCTTCAATCAAATTGCACACTACCATCCCAAGCTGGCCTTATTTTTCTCCCTTGCTTATTTTTTGTTCTTCCCCTCAAATTCCAATGGAACCTCTTAGCTTAAAGCAGCTATTACATTTTTTGAAGGATGTGGTAAGTTCAGCAGGCTTCAGTTACTTCTTGTAGACCTCCAAATCTATCAGTGGTGAAGGGAGGATGCTGGCGTTCCAGTGTGTGGGATAGATGACTAAAGCAAAGCACATGACCAAAAGGAGCCAAGGAGGAAGCTGGAACACATGGAAAGAATTTCGTTCAAACAAATAAAAGTTTCTGGACTATTCTTTTATGATTCAACTCTTCTGTTGTTTGGCTAGAAGTTGCAGTCATGGAAAAGAGGGAAATGTCTGGTGCATGAAGGACCACAGTGACCTGAAACTGAATAAGCATGTCACCTTTCCGCGCAGAAGAGAAAAAAAATAATAGCAATTATAACCATGTAGGTTTAGGAAGCGTTAAAAAGACTTCTACCATGTGGAGGAATAACCTTCTGTTCTCTGTTAACACTGCTGTTCTGTTTTGGTTCCAGTGTGGATGAGGGCATCAATTACCTCCAGCTCTTTACAGACAAACAGAAGGTTTGCTGAAAAGCCTGGTGTATGTATGTGTGTGTCCATTTGTCTTCTGATGAGCAATCCCACAGAACCAGAGAAGTCATCTCAGCAAGGAAATGACTTCATTCCTTTTTGCACTGAGAAAGAGTTGAAAATGCTGCTACAGATCATCACCAGGGAACGTGGGAGAAGAGGGAGAGAGGAACAGTAGTGATTCATCGCTGAACTAGAATGATCAAATCTCAGCATCTAAGAATTAAATATCTCATAAATTAAAATCTCAGCATCTATCCCAATTCAACTGCCTCATGAGCTCCCTCTACAACATAGTTTACAGGTGGTTATCTAAGTTTTACTTTGAGTCCTTGAATGAAGGGGAACTCATTACCTTTCAAGGCACCCTATTTCACTTGCAGGGAGCTTAAATTATTAGGATGTTTTCTCCTGACCTCAAACTTAAGGATGTCTCTTCACAACTTTCACCCATCACTCCTGGTTGTGCCCTGTGGGACCAAACAAAGTTGAAGTGCCCTTCTATGTGACAGCCCTTCATCTACTGGAAGAAAACTTTCTTGTTTTCTCTTCTCCAGTATCAACATCCCCAGTTTCTTATAAATAGTCTTCCAAGAGAAGCTTCTGATTCCTTTAAATGATGATGGAGCACTGACATTTGCTAGGTTAGAGGAGAAGGAAGCACACATGACTTGATGGCTATTGGCTATTGAAGAACCAACAAAAAAGAAGAGAATTGTCTACACTTATCAGGTAAGACTATGTGAAAACTGACTCAGACAATTTTCAGGAATGTATTTGTTGGACAGTTCTAACCATGATGGTGCATAGAGTGCTCTAAGGTTTGTAGAAGACCTTTATGGACATTTACCGTTAAGACTACATGCCATTTTATTTCACAACTCTATGCGATAAATTCTGGAACTTTTATTCTCATCGTAAGCGAGAAATTTGAGACAGTGAGATTCAATGGTTTGGCCATGATCATACAACTGGTACCAATCAAGACAGAGTTGGAACCTAGGTCTCTACTGGTTTCAAGGTCAACACTCTTTTTACTATACCACATAGTAAAGTGAGATGCATCTCTATTCTGATTTTTCAGAAATAAATTTTTTTGAGTCAATGCAAATAGTTTTTCATCCCTTTTCCCATGTCATTGAGTCCTACTACCTGGAATCTCAGGTACTATGAACTTCTACTAAAAATCTGCCGTTATTCTATACACTACAAGGTCAGGTACCATGAAGGAAAACAAATCAAAACCCTTCACCTTCCCATGCTCTGTATTTACCACATCTCCTATGTGAGTTTTCTTTATTTCCTTCCCCATAGGAATAACCTGACTTCTCTGATTTTTACTTCCTCTCGGTTGTTAGTTGCCTGCCCTGCTTAATCTGAGATCACAAATATTTACTGTATTTCTTTTTGTTTGTTTTGAAGGCAATCATGGTCAAGCAACTTGCCCAGGTGTCTGAAAGTCACATTTGAACTCAGATCCTCCTGACTCCAGGGTCAGTGCTCTCTCTACTGTACCATCTAGGTGCCCCAGAGTGCCTACTTTCTATTTTTAGGTATGTCACCAGTGAGTATAGGAGAGATTTAACCTTACCACTTAAGTAATCTTCAACACCATGCTCTCCCTTGACTCCATCTATAGCTAATTAGTTGTCATCTTATTAATCCTTCCTTCCTTCATGACATTTCTGATATATGTCCCTTCATAGAACCACCCTCATTACCTCATGTCTGAACCACTTAAGAAGTTTCCTAATTAGTCTCCCTGACTCTGATCTCCTCTATTCAATCCATTCTCCACCTAGATGCCAAATGATATTCCTAAACCTATGTCAGACCGTATCATTTCCCCTGCCTAAGATGCATTGGTAGTTCCCTATTGCCAATAGAACAAAACTCAAATACTCTTCCTTGTCATTTAAAGTCTTTTTCACTTTGGCTCCCAGTCTACCTTTGAAGGCTTGTGATAATCACCCCTGTTCATGTATGCTGGCTTTTCCAGAAGCATTCTCTCCTCACCTCTGCTCCCTAGAAGCTCTATCTTTCTTCATAGCTCAGCCAAAGTACCAACTTTTAATTAAATCCTTTCCTAATTTCTTTGAGTTTCTAGTGCCATCCCCCCAACTACCAAAAATGTCTTTGTATTTACATTGTATAAATTTAAAATTAGTTATATGCATATAAGCTGTGCACCAAAAGCTCTTTGTAGGCAGAGACATTTTCTTTTTTTTTGTTTCTGTATCCCTTATGCCCAGTACTATACCTGTTACATGGTAAGCATTTGATAAATGAATGTCAATTGATAGATTTGATATTGAGGGAAATATTCCTTAATTGACAGATTTAACATAGAAGTATTAAAGATGAGAAATGAACGTAACAGAGAACCTCCTCCCTTTCACCTCCAGGATGAAATACTATTTGACATTCAAATTATTATATAAATTGTCTTCCCATGCTTCTCTGTATTCATTGTGTTCATCATATTTTATAGCACAGTAGTATTTCATGACATTCATGTACTTCATTTCGATGAACAATTCCCAAACAATGGACAGCTACTCTGATTCCAGTTTTTTGAAACCACAAAACCTGTGCTACAAAATTTTGGAGCACATAGACCTTTACATTTTGTCATTGACAAACTTGGAATATATGCTTAGCAGTGGAATCTCCGGCTAAAAGAATATGGACATTTTAGTAATCTTATTTGCATGTTTCCAGATTGCTTTCCCAAATAATCTCAATTTATAGAGATATTAACACTATGTTATTCTGACTATCTTTTCAACATTGACTATTGTCATTTTGTACTCATTTTATCAACAACGTATGTGGGGAAATCTTAGAGGTTTGATTTATCAACATCATCATCATCACTACTGATAATAACTAGCAATTATACGGCACTTTACAAGGATCATTTAATCCTTACAATATCACTGGGAAGTTATCAATCATTTAATCAATGAATTGGATATTCAATTAAACTCAACATGTTTAAAACAGAACTCATACTCATTATCTTTCCCTCAAAATCCTCTCTCTATCATCATTCCTGTTACTCTAAAGGGCAACACCATGCTCCAGTTTGTAAGGATCACAAATTAGATATCATTCTTGACCCTTCACTATCTCTCACTTCACCTCCCCTCCTCCCTAGATCCAATCTGTCGCCAAGACCTGTTGATTCTATCTCTGCAACACCTCTCATATACAACTCTTTCTATCCTCTCAGAGAAGGGTATGTAGTATGGAAAGTGAGAAATCACCACTCTTGTGCAGGACCTTGTCACCTCATTCCTTGATTACTGTAATAGCCTGTTGTCGAGTCTGCCTGCTTCAGGTCTCTCACCATTCCAATTTATCCTCCATTCAGCTAAAATCACCGAAGTGATCTTTCTAAAGTGCAGGTATGAGTATTTCAGCCTTCTCAATAAACTCCAGTGACTCCCTATCACCTCCAGGACCAAATACAAAATCCTGGTTGGTATCCAAAGCCCTTCATAATCTGGCCTCCTCCTATTTTTCCAGTATTCTTACACCTTACTCTCCAATATATACTCTTTGATCCAGTGACACTGGCCTCCTTGCTCTTATATCTCTCAGCTCCAGGCATTTTCTCTGGAAGTCTCCCATACCTGGAATGCTCTCCCTCCTCATTTCCATTTAGTGGCTTCCCTGGCTTCAAGTCTCAACTAAAATTGCAAATGCTACAATAACCTTTTCCAACCTGTTTAACTCTAGTGCATTCTTTGTATTAATTATTTCCTATAGCTTGTTTATATATGATTGTTTATTTGTTTTCTCCTCCATTAGATTGTGAGCTTCTGAAGGGCAGGGAATGTCTTTTGCCTCTTTCTATCCTTGGTGCTTAGCATAGTGCCTGACACATAGTAGGTGCTTAACAAATGTTTGATTGACTTCATTTGAGCCTCACAACCATGAAAGTGTACATGCAATTCTAATACCTATTTTATAGATGAAAAAAATGAAACTGACAGGTTTTAAATGGCTTCCCCAAGGTTACACATCTGAAAGTGTCTAAGGTTGATTTGAATTTCGATCTTCCTCACTCCAATCCCAATGGTCAATCCACTGTGCCATTTAGCTACCTTTATCATCTCAGTGATTTAGTATATTTCATTCTATGCTGTTTAATTGTCAAACTGCTTTTGAGAGTTGCTTGTTCATATCTTTGATCATTTGTCTATTGGGAAATGTCTTTTGGTCTTCTATATTTCTATTAACCATTTATATGCCTGGGATATCAGAACATGCTCAGAGATATTTAAAACAAAGGTTTTTCCCAGTCATCTACTTTGTTTATCATCCAAAATGCATTAATTTTGTTCATCCAATACCTATTCAATTTAAAGCAATCTATATTATAGACTGCAATTGCTTCTGTGCCTTGCAGGGTTAAAGTTTCATCTCCTACTCATAATTGTGAAAGGTATATGATCTACATCTCTTCCAATTTTTTATGGCATGATTTTTTGATATTCAAGTCACATATGCATTTTTATTATGGAATATGGTGTAAGATGTTGGTCTAGACCTAATTCCTTCCAGACTGCTTTCCAGTTTCCCAGAAATTCTTTTCAAATAAGGAGCTCTTTCTTTAGTAATTTGTGTTTTAGGGTTTATGGAACACTGAAATATTGAGCTCATATATTTCTGACTCTTCCTTGTCTTGTTTCTTTCATTGGTCTACTTTTCCATTGTTCAAGTCATTATCAAATCATTTTGAAGATTGCTGCTTTATAATATGATTTTAAGGCAGGAAGTTCTTGTCCTTTATATTTACTTTTTAAATTATTATTTTCTTTGATATATTTTGCTAGTTCTGTAAAATATACCTTTTACCTAGTATTATAAAATATATTTTTGTTAGTTGAATTGATTGAGCAACAAATCTATAAATTAACTTGGTAGTATTACCATAATTATATTTTCATGACACAGTCATGATCACTGATAACATCCCTTCAGTTATTTAATTTTTTATTATTTCTTTAAGAAGCATTATAAAAGTTATATCTATTCATATACTGATATGACTGAATCTCAAATATTATATGCATTTCCATATTATGTCAGTGATCTAACAAAGTCTCTGCAGCACAAAAGGAAGTCCTGCATAGATCTCAAGCACAAACTTCTGGCATAGTTTGTATATATTCACTAGAGATCATGAAAAGTGGTGTTAAATGAGAGTGCTAAGGATTTGTGTTCCCCACTGCTAATTTCTAAGGTGTTTACCTTGTCAACATTCTTGTTTTTTCATCCTGTGAATTCCATTTTAATTGCTCTACAAATGGTAGTTAATTCCTCTTTGGGTAGGTAGAGTTGAGAATTCACAGGGATGAAGGACAATGCATAGTCTGCCATCATGTTGGTCACATGAACTAGAATTATCTTTTGGTCTTTTTGACAACTCTATGTTAGCCTCCTTTTATGAATCAGTCTCATACATGTATAGCTTCTAAAAGCAAGAAAGATTTTCTTGATGAATCTTAGCTTCCACTACTTTAAAACTTCATGATCCCAGAGTCTGCCTTCTACCCCACCTGCCGATTCAGGAGTAAGTGCTGTCACCTGTTAAGAAGCAAACCACTAACCCTAACAGACATGTAGCATACATGAATGTACTCAGTTAACAGTCACTTTGGAAATTCCCAAACTGTGAGGCTGAATTACCATGTAGAAACTGTGGTTACCAGGCAAACTAAAGTCTCAAACCACCTCTGAAAAATTCCAGAAGCCTTCTCTGTGTCACCATTTCAAAACAAAGCTTGTAATATTTTAATTCCTTCACCACAAGGGAATGTGCATTATAGCTTATAATGAAGCCAATAACTTAGAAAAGAATTTGGGCTTTTCCCCTCTTCCATCAATTCATTGATTAAAAAAAAAACAGAGAGAGAGAGAGAGAAGGTCTATTTTCAAAATGGTAGCAAATGAGGCCACTATAAGCAAATTGTGGGCTTTCTTCCAGCACTAATAATAATTTAAAATAATTATATGGATAGTTAGTGTTTAGGCCTTCCAGATTCTTCAATTAATGATATCATCACATATTTTGGAAAACCTTTTGAAAATAAAAATGACTGAATGTTCAGGAAACGGTCCAGGGTTTCATTCCTGGAAATTGCTTCTTTCTGTGTCTATTAAATAGGGACAGCAGTAGAACCACTCTACCCCTAGTTTTTCAGGGTCACCAGAATTATTGCTTACTTGCTTGCTCTGATGAGAAATATGAAAAGTCCACTGCATTGCTTACTTGCTTGCTCTGATGAGAAATATGAAAACTCCACTTACGAAATCTAATTAGTTCATTTATTGATGACGGGGGAAATGCTGGCAAGATCTAATGAAAGGATGGCATCCAAGGAAGCCAAGAAGCTAATCTGACTGAGATAAGACTTCCAAATTGGTGGGTTCCTAAACTCAGAATGAAAAATCTTAGAGGGTCTGGGGTCTCTACTTTGACACAGTCTTCATCCTGATACAGGTCCTAATGACCACATGCTTGAACTGTTGCAAGAGTTTTCTGGTTGGTCTCCCAGACTCAAGTCTCTCTCTCTCTACTTCTTTCCATTCTCCACTCATCTACCAAAGAGATCTTTTTTAAAGAACAAGTCTATGCCAATCCCTAGAAAATAAATTTCAGTGTCTCCCTATTCCTCCATAAAATCTGTTTGGCTTTTAAAATCTTTCATAACCTGATCTTCTTACATCTGTCTTTCTGCCCTGTACTATATAATCCAGTGACTTTGGTCAATTCGTTGTTCTTTGAATAAGATATACCGACTCCTGATTTTATTTTTACTGTCTGTCCTCTTGTGCCTGGGATTCCCTTCCACCTCACCTCTACCTCTTGGCTTCCTCCCACCTTCTGAAGGTCTTTTCTGATGGTCCTAAGTGTTGCTGACTTCCCTCTAAGATTATCTCAAGTTCATCCCATCTGTATCTTATTCGTCCATAGTTGTTTGCATAATGGCTCCCCCATTAGTTTGTGAGGTCCCTGAGGAAAGAGATTGATTTGTCTTTCTTTGTATTCTCAGCACTTCATACAGTGCCTGATATAATAGCAGGCACTCAATAAATGCTTGTTGACCACTGACTAAAAACAAGAATGACATTTACAGCATATATGAAAACGTGTCATCTAGTCTTGGATTGAAAATCATAAGGGGAACTCCACCACCTTCTGAGGTAACCCATTCTATTTCAGTTGACTCTATTTCTGCTTGGTTGAAATTTGCCTCTTTGAAATTTCTACCCATTATGCCCATTGCTTCTTTCCTCTGGGACAAAGCAGCATAAATCTAATCTTTCATATGACAGCCTTTCAAATACTGCAAGAAAATTAGCATGCTTAGAATTATCTTCCCCAAGGTCTGATTCTCATATGACATAAGGTCCTTTATCATTCCAGCCACCCTGCTTTGGATAATCTCCATCTTACAAATATTCCTCCTAAAATATTATACCCAGTAATGAAAATAATATTCCAAATGAGATCTACCCAAAAGAGAGCAGAAAGGGATCTCCCTGGACACTGCTTTTCTTAAATGCAGCCCAAGATTTTGTGTGTTTTGGATTGCCATATCACACTATTAACTCCTGTTGCCCTTGCAAATCCACAAAAATTCCATGATCTTTTTCAGATGGCCTCGTGTCTAGTTTTACTTATTTTATACTTATGAAGTCGATTCTTAAAAAACAAATTTTAAGCACACATTTATCCCTATTAATTTTACCATCTTAGAGTTGGTCCAATACATTAGCCCATCAAGACCAGCCTGTCATCCAATGTGTAGTAATCCTTACCTGCATTATATCATCGGTAAATTTCATTAACAGATCATCTATACTTTAATCAAACTCATTAATAAAATTGGCAAGTAACCCTACGCAGCATGCACAAAGTTGCTTGAACTTTATTCTGTAATCAATGGCGTGTCACTAAATGTTTTCTAATAGGGAAGTGACATGACAAAAGTATTTTCTTAGATAGTTTTCCAATTCAGCAAACAGGAAGGGAGAAGATAGAAGTAGTTTTCTTTTCTCTCTACCAGATTTTCAGGGGGTGGGGTGGGAGGAAAACTGTGAAGGTTTATCTAGGCTAGCCAGGGATGTAATAATCTCTCCTTCCTAACATATCCCCATTAGTCTGACAGAAAAACCAACCAGGGGCTTTGGAGGCTTTTGAAAAATGCAGAACCATATTGTATTAATCATACTACAAGAATTAGAAACTCATTATAATGTAAAACCTAATTTGAACTAGTTGGGGCCAGCCTCAATTAGTGAAAAGACTTAATTATAGAATAACATCGTATTCCTATGAAAGTACTTTCAAGTGCGAATTGAAACAGAGACAAGATTAACCAAATATTTCTCAGGGGATTTGCTTTCAATGACATATGGATAATGATTTATAATAACATATTAATCAAAAGTATTTATCAAGCATTTTTTTTTGGCCAGGCACTACCTAAGAAAATGTGTATGTGTGTATTTGTGTCTTGTATATGTGTGTGTGTTGTGTATGTGTGTGTGTGTACTGTACATGTGTATGTGTGTATTTGTGTCTTGTATATGTGTGTGTGTTGTGTATGTGTGTGTGTACTGTACATGTGTATGTGTGTTGTGTGTGTGCGTTGAGGCCATGAAATGATGTTTAAAAAAACATACCACTTCTACAATAAAATTAATACTCCTGTCTTTGGCATTTAAAGACCACCACAATATGACTCCAGCCTACCTTTCCAGAATTATTGAACACCATTACCTGAGACCATGCTGCTCATTTTGTTTGCCTTTTGGAATCCTTAGCTCTTTTCAGGGTTCAGTTCAATAACCACCTCCTTGGTGAGGTTTTTCCTGACTGACCCAGCTGTCAGGACTCCTCCCATCCCAAAGTGATTTTATATTTCTCAAGATAGACCTCCTGTTTACTTGCCAGCATATATACTATCTTCCTTTAGGCCTACCCCCAGGATAAAGTGGTCTCCTTAAGGACAGTGACTTGTTTTGCTCTTGTATTTTTGCCCCCAGAATTTTCCGTAGTAGCATATCATAGCCATGTTTTTTAAAAAATGTATTTCATGATCCCAAAGGAGTCTTAATGAAATGTCCCACCCACCTCCAGAGTGAGAAGTGATGAACTTAGAGATAAACTGAGGCTTTTTTGGTGGTGGTGGGTAATTCAGGAATATGGTTTGCTTGACCATATATGTTTGTGATAAATTTCATTTTTCTTTGTTTTCCTAGGTGGGGTAGGACGTTAAAATGCAAAAAAAAACCTGAATTTAAAAAATTAAACTAAGAAAATGAATAGTAATGTTAAGCAAATGAAAATGAGCAAAGAAAATGGATATTGACTTGAACTGATATGAAATTAATTGATAATCCCTACCATTAAAGACAAGGTAAAGATTCTTATAAACCTTAAATAATTCTATAAATGTGAGTTGAGGTAATATTCTACTTGAAGAGTAAGAGATACACAGATGAAAACATTAGAGAACAGGAGAGCAAATAGTTAGAAACTAAATATGCTGCTTAGACAAGGTTCATGGGTATCAGAAGTCATTACAGTCTTGAGTCTTTCAAAATGCATGAGGGACTGACAGCTTGACTTATAGATTAGATCTCAGAGGACCACAGATGGCCAAGGTAGATGTCAGGAACTTGGCAGGACAAGCAAGTGGTCTAATTGTTTTGGCTTGGTTGGAAACAGTAAGGAGGGAATTATTGGTGTTGAGAGTATGCCTTGAAAGCAGAAATATGAGAAGATACCCTCATTGTACCCCCTTGCAAAAGTAGGATGTCCCTGAGTATGATTCCTGTTATTCAGTCATGTTTTCAGTTGTCTAATTCTTTATGATCCCAGTTTGGGTTTTCTTGGCAAAGATCCTGGAGTGTTTTGCCATTTCCTTCTCCTGCTCATTTAACAGAAGAACTGAGGCAAACAGGGTTAAGTGACTTGCCCAGGATCACACAGCTAGCTAGTGAGTGTTTGAAGTCAGATTTGAGCTCAGGAAGAGAAGTCTTCCTGTTGTCAGGCCAGGCACTCTATCGCTATGCCACCTAGCTGCCCACTCATGAGTGTGGCACATATTTTAGACCTCTTCAATATATTTACCAGTTATTCTGATCTTTTTCTTCTTTTTGTATTTAAAATATTGTCTGTTATATTAGATGGTTATCTAGGAAGTATGCTAGAGGAAATTATATTTAAGTAAAAAAAGGCATCAGTAAAAACTTATTTAAAAAAAGAATCGTTGGGTCTGTTGTTCAGTGGTTCTTCAGTTCAGTGCATAAAGCAACACAAGATTCCACATTTATTTCTTTTTGAGGATCCTCACACCAATGATGCCTAATGCAATGTATAAATAATTACTTTTCATTCTCTAGTACACTTATTCTCATGCTCCCATTAATCTTCCATAGAAGATCTATCCAAAACACAAAGGGGTTTCTTCTAGATCTTCAACATGTATTTAATCAGCGTCTGTGTAAAGCATTGTGCAAGGTACTTGGCACACAAAAGCAAAAATGAAGTGACCCCTGCCTTCCAGAAACTTATAGTCTGCTCTTTTTCCAGCATTTCACAGGGCCCAGAAAAATACAAAATTTCTGGATCCAAATGAATAATGGTCCTATAGGCAGTTATGGTTGTCCTATTTTAAATCATCTACCTGTTATCTTTCTTGTTTGTTCCACCATTTCTGAAGAATAAGCTTGATAAGCATCCCAGGGCTGACTTTATAGAATTATCTCAAATTGGTTGAGTACCTGAAAGCTGATTGCACTACAGAGACAATGATGATTTTAATAACAAATAAAATATTATAGTCCTAGATTTAGAAGTGGAAGGAACCTTAAAAGTCATTTGGTCCAATCTAATCTTTTACAGTTGAGGAAAACAAAACCCCAAAAAGGTATGTGGCTATCTCAACATCACATTACAGGAAAGTGTAAAGTGGATCACTTGTTCAAATTCAGATCCTCTGAATTCAAATCTGGGGTATTTTCCATATACCATGCTACCTAAACCCATTTCATAACATAATTAAAATACATCTACAAAAGATAGTCCGCAAATATGTTTGCTGCATACTTTAAGATAGTAAGGATCATAATCTATTAAGTATGCAGGAAATTTATGAATAATTGGACTTTTAAGTGGTGACCAGAAACATTAAAAGTCTCTAAATTTTATTATTTTCATCCCAAAACTATTGAAGTTATATGTCAAACAACCATTATGCCCCACAAATATTCTTTTATTATATAATTTGTTTTACTTTCTAATTCTATGAATTATTTTTCTTTTCTTAAAGGCTTAATGCATTACAGGATCATAGACTTAGAGTTTGAAGGAACATTAAAGACCATCCAGTTCAACTCCCTCATTTATGAAAATAAAGAGACTGAATCATAGAGAGAAGTTAAGTGACCTACCCAGGGTCAAAAACTAGTAACTGTCAGAACCAGGATTTGAACTTAGGTCTTCCTGACTCAGAATCCAGTGTCCTTTTCAGTATGACCATAAGTGACAGCACCACATCTCATTACCAACAAAATCAAAATTAATTATTTCAAGATTTCTGGTTTGTTTTGTTTTTCCTGAATGAAGATCCTTTGGGTCACTGCATGGCAGAACTACATCATCATAGCTAAGAGAAAGATTGTCTCTATGCAGGATTTCACACTACCTCTGCCAGAGTATACCCATCAAAACTCCAAACCACAAGCCTCTCCTACTAAAAGGGATTCACTAGTCATATCATCTACCAGAAAGAAATAAGAGTCAAGAAAATGATTCCTTGAAAGTAGTAATTAGAGTCCTTAAACATATATTAATTACACACAGTAATGAATTGAAAGTTAGAAATTAGAGTATTCTGTTATTTAAAATATCAGTCTAATTCAATCCTTTCTGAAGGGGTGCTTTCTCTGTCTTTCTGCTCCAGGCTAAATATTGCTCAGATTCGAACAAGGCCAGGCATTTTCTCACCAATTATCCCAACATCAAAGCCATGCCTAACGACAAAGGACACCTGATCACTAAATACACAGGCATCTCTCAGTTCTCTTCTTCTTCCCCCTTTTGAAAAAAAAAAAACAACACTATTTTCATCTCAGTCTCAACATAACAAAGGACTAATTGATGGGGGCTTTTTTTTCCATCCTTCAAAAATAAATTGAGTCAGCCACACATGCTCATCTAGAGGAATTAATTAGTGAACAGGAAATCTCTGGAGCCATCCTTAAATTGAGATTGAACAAAGCCCATGGTCCAGATGGCTTTTCATCTGAATTCTTTAAAAAACCTTTAGCACTCTGCTAATTCCCCTACAGTACTGAAAACTTAGCTAAATTAATATGAGGAAGCTAATTCTCCAGGTGTTCAGTTCCCCCAAAGCTTGCAGTGCTCTATCAGAAAAGCCCAGCAGCTATCTTCTAGACAGATATTGTTATAAATTCAATTGTTAATGTGAAACTCCTCTCTCCACCCCTCACCAGCCCCAAATGCTCATTCTAAACCTCTCCAACATTTCTGGCAACCAGGCTTGAGAGTTATTCCCTTAATTGGTTCAGCTGATCATGTAGGATTTTTCAGAGTACAATGGCTATGTCAACACACACAAAATGAAGTTCAGAACTGAGGCCATTATCCAGGTTATTCAAGCAAAAAAGGGAAGAAAACAGTGTTGCCTCAGTTAATCTGGATAGTCCAGGGAAACACAGTTGGGAGGTAGAAAGAGTGGGAGGGGAGAGGAAGGGAAAATACAATATTGATGTATCCAGAGAATGGCTTCCGTTCTCCAATTCCCATTGCATGTGTAGACAGCAAAAGTTTGGTCTCAGCTTAAACAACCTAAAGGGGGCTGAAGTTGTCACCAGATAAGGTGCCGTTAATAGCTCTGGTTAGGTGGAGAATAGAGGTTTTTACTTTTTCATTGTATCTTAGCACTTAGCATAGTTCCTCTCACATAGTAAACATTTAATGCGTGAATTTCTACAAGGGATAGAAGTGATGTCATAAGACGAAATAGATAATTTTGATTACCTAAAGTTGAAAAACTTTTATATGGGGGGAAAATGCAGTTAGGACAAAAAGAGGAACAATAAATTGGAGAAGAATTTTATAAATGCCTCTGATAAGGGTGTAATAATGCAGACATATGTGATGGGGGCTGGATTTGTAATTTTACTGATCCAAGAGACAGTTGAGTGAGGAAGCTCTATCAGTGCAGATCAGCAGTCCCTTCACTAAGATGTAGTCTTAAAGAGCTGCCCAGGTCATTGAGAAGTGAAATGAAGTGTCCAGGGTCATGTTAGAGATGATAGTATAAGTCAGATCTTCCTATTTTTCCCAGGTTGCTATCCACTATATTGCCTTGCCTCTCTAAGATATGGAAGGAATCAACACAAATATACAAGATTCAATCTTATTCCCTAATGGATAAATGACCAAAAGATATGAACAAACAATTCTAAAAAAAAAAAAAAAGAACTGCAAGCAATTACAACCATATGGAATTGTCCAACAAGAGAAATGTAAATCCAAATAACTCTGAGGTTTCATCTCACAATCAGCAAATTGGCAAATATGACAAAATATGGGAATGATCAATGTTGGAGGGCTTTTGGACAGAAAAATAAGGAGGGAAGGGAGCGAACATTTATTAAGCACTATTTTCCAGGCATTGTAACCCATCACTTAGCATAACTTCTGGCACATAGTAAACCCTTAATAAGTGGATTTCAAGCAAGGGATAGAATTGATCCCATAAGACAAACTAAATAATTTTGACTACCTGAAGTTGAAAAAGCTTTTGTATGACAAAAATGCACTTAGGATAGAAAGGGAAGCAGTAAACTGAGAAAATATTTGTATAAAAGACCCCCGATAAGGGACTAATATTGCACACATACCCGGATGAGGACGAGAACTATAACCCTAAATTTGTGTTGTGTTAGATATATAAATAAAAGCTAAAAATAAAAAAGACAATCCCTGACCTTGGGCTTACATTCTAATGAGAAAAGACTACACATAAAATGAACCTGAAAATCTGGGGTGGAGGAAAGGAATGTACTCAACATAGGGGAATGGAAGGCATGAACAAGACTAGAAGGCAGAAGTAGGTCCCAGAGGTCCCAGGAGTGGGAAGAGGGGGTGGATCTTACAAACAGCTATTCAGGTTGAAGAGATCAACAGGTTGGTTGAATGTTCCAGGATAAGAAGGCCTCAGACACTAAAGAAAATGCCATAGCACACAGTGGCAGAGGCATGGTTTTGGAGTCTAGAAACTAGGAATGGAGCAGGAAGGAAAAGGAAAAGAATCACACTAAGATACTCTGGATGAAACTGAATTTGGTTCCAGTGATTATAGAAAAGTAATTTGGATTTATACTGAGGAAAAAAACTAAATATCCATACCCATTGATTCAGATAGTCCTTTGGTAGGAATATACTCCAAAGAGCGTTATATTGAGAACTGTAGATGATATAGAAACAAAAGATATTAGTAAAAAAGAAAAAAAGAGGTTATCCTACTCAGAAATTATAGAAGGGAATTGAGGGCATAGAAGGGAAATGCTGTTTATCCATTACAAATTTAGAATCAGTTGAAATACTATGACACCATGAAAATCAAATACATATACTGCACCAAATATAACAGACAAGTACTTTCTATTTGTGGTGGATTTTGATCCACTTTGGAATTGTGGTCCTCAAGGATCTAGCAGAAAAAAACTCCTCTCTCACATAAAAGCCCTTCAACTACTTGAAGATAGTTATCATGTTTCCCCTAAGTCCTTTCTTCTCTGGGCTAAATATCCCCTCTTCCTTTAATAAATCTTTACATATTATGTTCTCCAAACACCCTCCCCCACTTTTTTGTCCTTATTTGTAACATATTTAGCTTGTCTATGTCTTTCCTAAGATGTGGTAATGTAATACATAAGATTTAGTTCCACCAGGCCAGAGTACAATAAGTCATCATCATCTTTCCTCTGGACACTATGATCTTATAACAGTATCACATACACTTGCTTTACTAATTTAGTCTTCTTGGGGAGATAAGGTTAATACATGAAAGCAGAACAATGACAGATAATATGTAATAAAGAACTAAATTGTATGGTATATACAATGTATAATAAAGGCTAAATTCAGAGAAATGAGAGCCCAATGAGAATTAGAGTAAGTTAGAAAAGGTGCATGGATGATGTTAGATTACAACTAGTTTTGAAAAAAATAGGGTTTGGATAAAAAGGGAGAAAATTCTAGAACAAGGAAAAAGATAATGAAAGGAACCACTGTGATAATACCCCCAATGAAGTCAAAGACAGGAAAGGTCCCATGAGTAAAAAAAATATTTGTGACAGCAACTTCTATGATAGCAAAGAACTAGAAAATAGATACTCCTCAACAAGGAAGTAACTGATGATATCATGGTTTATGAACGTAATAGAATATCATTGTACCATAAGAATTCAGAAAATCTTGAAATTTTTATGGATAGAGAAAAAGTGGCAGTACAACCATAACAGTTTACACAATGACTACAACAGAGTAAAGAAAAACAGCATTTGAAAGACTTCAGGACTCTGATCCATACATACGGTAACCAATAGTGAGTTCAGAAGACAGAGGATAAAACATTATCTCCTATCATTTGGCAGAGTATGGTAGACTATAGTAGTAGAATGTGGAATGTTTGTCAGTCATGGTAAATATATATATATATATATATATATATATATATATACACATATATTTTGCTTGAATATACTTATCAAATACATATGAGACTTTAAGTAGCAGGGGAAGAATTGAGGTCAGGTTTTCATGGGGAAATGAAAGTGATAGAAAAAAAAGAAATGGACGTAATTTTTTAAAAAAATAAATAAAAAGGAACTAAGAAGTATACGATAGAGGGTTATGGGTGTGACCAGATGCTGGAAGGCCTCAGAAACTATTAAAAAGTCCAGGGTGATTTAGCTGATGGAGCTTACAAACCATCCCCTAAGTAAAGACAGTCACCAAATAAACAGGATTTTTTTTATTACCCCTTCAACTCTGATTCTATCTAATTCAGTTTGACAGGTGACATTAAGAAAAGAGGAACTGACAAAAAGTAACAATCTTCAAAAATATTTCTATACATGAAAATATTTTCTAATTCTACTTTGGGAACAATGTTTAACAAAGTATTTAGATAACAGAAAGTTTTTTGTTATGTTTTGTTTTGGTTTTTTCCATCCAGGTATTGCCTGTTAAACATAAACTTTTGGGGCAGAAGTTTTGTTTTATAGATGTACAATTTAATATAATCCTCATACTTGAGCTAATGATATGCATTTTCGGTGTTTGCCTTTCCACTCTGCTGGCCAGACACCTGGTCTTACGACTGATTATGTGTCAAGTCTTGAACATCATCCCAGTCACTGAGTGCATTGTGTTTAAAGGGAATTTGGCCACGACTTAAACAGCACACTAAGACTAGAATGCTAAGAGGAACCCAGTCTGAGCATGACCTCCATTAGAAAAAAATCCCCCCCCCACTAATTTAAGAAGCAGATTTGTCAGAGTGACTTCTTTCTAGGGGAGATTCTGCTGACTCGGCTGCCCAGCTTCATGGGGGAAGTGGTTCCCCAACATGCCCAACTCCATTTCCTGAACTTTACCATTCCTAGATAATTACTATTCCAAAAGTATCTGCAACTATTTAAATTTTTCCTCAAGAAATGACAAAAATGCTTTCAAGTGAGACCCTGCAATAATAAAGCCGTTGCAGGTCCTTACAAGGAACGCATTTTGGGGGGATTCTCTGCCATGCTTTATTTATTTTCATTACATGTCATGAACCACAATCTATTTTCATTGTACCCTCAGACCCAAATTTTCTGCCTGGTAGTGAGAACTAACGTCAACATGGTGGGAGAGGGCTCTACTGGTGATGAATTTCAAATGACAATTTCATAGCCTCCTGAGCAGCCTATAGTTTTATTGGGGCTTTGTTTTTTCCTCTCTATATACCATACCTCACACAGAAGTCTCATATGCACAGTAAAATGCTCATTAACAATGGAATCCAAAATTCCCAACCAGTACCAGATTGTCGAAACTATGTACATACTGTAATCATGAGAAACTCAGGAAGACAGATGTCAACTTGGAATTTGTTAACCGCTTTATCCAAACTCATCACTAGCTTATTTGTTTGTTCATGTCAAATAAAATAGCTCATGTTGGTGCTTTCCCCTACTGCTCTATACCATGTGGACCCTTGGGAAACTCTCAATGTTCAGAGGTGCTAAGGTATTTATTCTATATTGAAATAAAGAATATTTATTCAACTTTGTTTTATTTTACTGGTACTTTCTTCTGGGTTTATATTGAGGATTATATTAAATGGTGGGTCAGCTTGATACTAATTGAATGTGAATCATTTCTATTTTAAGAAGTCCTATGAAATTAAATGAAGTGACAAGGGAAAGTGACACTTTGGGACCATGCTGAAGGTTTGTTTTAATAGGCACTTTTGAAGGGATCTCTCAGTCTCATGAGCCAGCCCCATGAAAGACTTGTAGCTAAGATATTCATCATACTCTTACAAAGAAGTATCTTAACTTCATCTTGACATCATCCACAATTTAGGAACCCCCAAAAGCATTCCCGGCAGTTTAATCTTCTCCTGTACACGCCCCAGTGTGTGTCATAAAAGTGATAACTCATGGAAAATCATAATACTAGGGAAACAAAGATGATGTATGCCATCACTGCAAGGAGAAAGAACAGTTTCTGTTGGTTTTGAAATTCATCTCTCTACCTGCTTTGTGGGCAGATTTGAAAAGCTAAGAATTGTATGCTTCTAGACATTTATGGATATCCTTCAGTTTTGCAACTGGCCGCAAACCACATGGCCTTGAAACTTCAACTGTCATAGATTTGGCCAGACGATCCGTTCAGAGAATGTTTCAGACCATTGACGTCAACAAACGCTGTATGCTGGGACTTTGGTTAGTTCTCTTGTAAAGAAGATTCTCCAATACATAGCTCACTCCTTTGTCACGGGAAACCAACACCTCACTCTTCCTGGACATGTGAAAAAGGAAAAATCTCATATTAACTTTCTACAAGACTGAACAGTATAACATTTCTTGGGAATTTTTAATTATGGGATAGAAAGCCATATGGTTTGGATGACATAAAGTAGAAGCTGGACAAAATGAATCTGAGGTCAATTAAAATGTACACATCATTGTACCCTTAAAAATTAGGCACAGAATTACTTTCAGTGACCTAGCTATAAGTGTACCTTCTTTACTACTCTCTAGATGTATAATTCACCTTAGGCTTAGGCTCCAACCGTACATAAAACAAATATTTGTTGATTGTAAGAGTGCAAGAGAATACAACCTCCTTGAGGGCAAGTATTTCATTTTTTCCTTTGCATCTCCAGCATCTATCAGAGAACCTGGCTGTTAGTAAATGTTTAATAAATGCTTAATAATTGAAGAGGATCCAAAGTCGTCATCCTGGGTTACCAAATGTATTTGCCATTCTTCTTTATATGATGTGGCAATTTGATTTGAGTTACCTAGTTCGGGGTCTCAGCACTTCCTGTTCATGTCTCAGAATTCCCAATCAATAAAATCTTATGATCTTAAGGTGCCATTTATATTATATTTATTTTTGGTTCAAATCTTCTCCTTCCCTCCAACTTCTCCCCTACCCATCGAAAAGGACAAGAAATACAATTCCCATTATACATATGAAGTCTTGTAAAACATATTGCCACACTTACATTGCAAAAGAAAAAAAGCAAGAAAAAGAAAATGAGATAAATCATGCTTAGATCTGCAATCTAGAGCACTCATCCGATCAACCTCTGGAGATGGATACCATGTTTCATCATGAATCCATTGGAACTCTTATGATTCACCGTATTGTTCAACGTATTCAGCAAAGTTGCTAAATCTTTCAAATCTAATTATTGTTACAATGTTGCTATTATTATATACAATGTTCTAGCTCTGTTCACTTCACTTTGCCTACGATCATATATGCCTTCTTAGGTTTTTATGAAATCATCCTCTATCATTTCTTACATCACAATGTATTTCATCATAATCACATGCTACAACTTATTCAGCCAATCCCCAACTGATGGATATCCTCTGAGTTTCCAATTCTTTGCTGCCACAAAAGGAATTGTTATGTGGCACAGTGAATAGAACACCAGTCCTGTAGTCAGGAAGACATATCCCTGAGTTCATATCTGGCCTCAGACACTTACTATAATTGTATGATCCTGGGCAAGTCACTTAACCCTGTTTACCTCAGTTCCTTCATCTGTAAAATGATCTGGAGAAAGAAATGGCAAACCACTCCAGTATCTTTTCCAAGAAACCCCCAAAATAGGTCACAAAGAATCAGATGTGACTGAAAAAAATGAACAACAATAAATATTTTTGTACATATGAATCCTTTTTCTCTAATCTCTTTTAGGGTACAGACATAGTAGGAGTATTATCAGGTCAAAGGGTATGCACAGTTTTATAGCCCTTTGACCATAGTTCTGAATTGTTCTCCAGAATGGTTGGACTAGTTCACAACTCCACCAACAGTACCTATGTTTTCACATCAGCTCCAGTATTTGTCATTTTCCTTTTCTACCATGTGAGTCAATCTGATAGATGTGAGGTAGTACCTCAAAGTAGTTTTAATTTGCATTTCTCTAATTATTACTGATTCAGAGCATTTTAATATGACTTAATAGTTTTGATTTCTTCTTCTGAAAACTGGTTGTTCATATTCTTTGACTATCATTGAGAAATGACCTTTTCTCTATGGAATCAGTTCAGTTCTCTATATATTAGAGAAGTAAGGCATTTATCAAAGAAACTTGATGTAAACATTTTTCCCAGTTTTCTGCTTTCCTTTTAAAAGTTTTATAGTATTGCTTTCGTTTGTGCAATTTATTTTTTATTTTAATATCATCAAAGTCATCCACTTCACCTCCCATGAACCTCTCTATCTTGTTTAGTTATAAATTCTTCCATTATCCATAGACCTGGCAGGTAATTTTTTCCATGTTTACTAATTTATTTATTTTAAATATATATTTCATTTTTCCCCAGTTACATTATAATACTTTTAAAACATTTTTTGAAGTTTTCAGTTCCAATTTCTATCCCTCCCTCCTTCCTTTCTTTTCCCCCACCCATGGTAAGCAATCACATATAGGTTGTACATGTGCAATCATGTAAAATATTTACATAGTAATCATTTTGAACAAGAAAATTCAAATAAAAAAATCCATGAAGCAACCTAATTTGCTCATAATATTATCTTTTATGTCTAAATAACGTATCCCATTTTGAACTTATCTTGGTATATAGTGTAAGATAGGTCTATACCTAGTTTCTGTTAGACTTTTTCAATTTTCCTAATTTTAGCTAATAGCATTTTCATTTTTGTAAATCCTGAATCCAGTACATTATAAGAAATCCCCCAAAAAACAAGTTTTAACAAGTTTATTGAGCAAATCAATCAATCAGCAAATGGCTTTTTTTAGCTCCTCATCTCTGCTAGGCACTAGAAATGGGAGAAGTATTATATTTTGTTAGTTATCTTTCTATGCATATATGCCTTGAAAGAATTCACAGATCTTGTTGGAAAGAAAAGACATAAGCACACACACACACAAAGATAACAATATACGTCAGTTTGTGTTCATTTCTATCCTTTACTATTAATAATATTAATATGGTACTTTCACATTCATAATAATATCTTCATAACAACCCTCTGATATAGTGCAAGTATTGTTATGCACATTTTATGAATGAGGAAAAAAATTCTGAATGACTTGCTCAAGGACAAAATCTACATCTTGGACAAAATCCAAATGTTCTCATTCTAGATCCAGTCATCTTCTTACTATATCATACTAAGTAAATGTTAAGTGACAGTTAAGGTATACCCATTTCCCAAAAATTCAGAGCAAGTAAGAGGTCTATAAGACACATGGGATATTAAAACTTTGTTTCATAAAATCAAAGGGCATAAAGTAGATATGTGGAAGGGAATTTGAAACAAGATTTACAGTCATTCTCAACAGAAGAAAATTGTTAAGTAATTTCTTGTAATTACTTAATTTAAATTTCTTATTTAAGGAGATGTTTCCTTTCATGAACTATAGTCTTCCTGATTTTCTATATGAGAACAATGGAAAGAAAGAGAACAAAGATCCTAAAAATTACGAATTATAGGTTTCAGTTCTAGGTCTTCCATGAATGTACCGTGTGACCTCTCCGGACCTATGCTTTCTTATCTTTAAGACAAGGAGTTGCCTTTCCAAGCTCATTTTGTGGTGCCTTTTGTATTCTCCACCTCTCAGTCCAACTCGCCTATTTGTTATTTCCTATACTCAGCATTTTTACATTATATATTCCTATACTTAGTGTTTTTATTGTCCTCCATTTTACAGTTGAGGAAATTGAGGCAGACAGGTTAAAGTGACTTCCCCAAGATCACACACCTAGTAAGTGCCTGAGGCTAGATTTGAATTCATGTCTTCCAGATTCCAGAGTAATCTATTAACTGCTTAGAAAGTCATGGTGGTAACAGGAACTATTTGAACTTCTAAATATTTAAGCGATACCCAAAACAAATACAGATCACCAGAAAGTTTAGTATCTTGTTAACATTATCTCACTTCCAAAGAATGCCTTCACTGGGTTGTTGATTAATGTGATAACAGTTCAGGGACAATCAACATAAGAAGCTTTCTTTGGATAGGATTTCTGTGTCTTCTTAACAGCTTATATAGTTTTGTTTATTAACAGAATTCTGTTTTCCCTCAGTCCCACTTTCTCACCACACTGGAAAACAAAAATTCCTTGTAACAAATATGTGTGTCATACTTGACAACATTTTCTGATGCAATACAATAAATTCTTTGAATTTACTTCCAGGAAAAGTCTGTCTTTATGCACAAACATGAATGCTTTCTTTAGCTAAACAATGACTATGAATAATAACAGTATTTACATAGCACTTTAAGGATTGCAAAGTATAAAACTATGTCATTCAAGGAAAATCTATGAAAGTCAACTTATGTACTTTTTTCATTGCTGCTGATTAAAAGGTAATTGGTATCAAGTTCCTCAATTGATAACTGGTCAAAGGATATTAGCAGGTGGTTTTCAGATGAAGAAATTAAAGCTATCTATAGTCATATAAAAAAATCCTCTAAATCACTATTGATTAGAGAAATGCAAATTAAAACAACTCTGAGGTACCCTGTCACACCTATCAGATTGACTAACATAACAAAACTGGAAAATAATAAATGTTGGAGAAGATGGGGAAAATTGGAACACTAATGCATTGTTGGTGAAGTTGTGAACCTATCCAACCATTCTAGAAAGCAATTTGGAATTATGCCCAAACGGTTATAAACTTGTGTATACCCTTTGACCAACAATACCACTTCTAGGTCTGTATCCCAAACAGATCCTAAAAATCAGAAAAGGACCCACATGTACAAAAATATTTATAGCAGTTCTTTTGTGGTGGCCAAGAACTGGAAATTGAAAGGATTCGCCATCAATTGGGAAATAGCTGAATGAGTTATGGTATGTGAATGTAATGGAATACTATTGTGCTATAAGAAATGATGAGCAGGAAAACTTCAGAAAAACCTGAAAAGATTTATATGAATTGATGTTGAGTGAAGTAAGCAGAACCAGGACAACATTGTACACAGTAACCACCACATTGTGTGATAACCAACTTTCATGGATTTCGTAGAATCCATTGCTCTTCCCAGCAATGCAAGGTTCTAAGACAACTCCAAAAGGCTCATGATGGAAAATGCTATCGATCTCCAGAGAAAGAACCAAAGAAAGAAGATCCAAGTATAACATTTGCTCTTTTTAGTTTGCTATTTTGTTTTGTTTTTTCTTTCTCATGGTTTTTCCCATTGGTTCTAATACTTCTTTGCAACATGACTAATGTGAAAATATGTTTAATATGAACGTATATGTAGAGCCTATATCAAATTACACAATGTCTTGGAGAGGGAATAAGGAAGGGAAGGGAGAGGAGAATTGAAAACTCAGAAGCTTATGTAAGTGAATGTTGAAAAATTGAATAAATAAATTTTAAAAATTGGTGCAAAACCATCATAATCAGTATGTGACAGGTGTCCACTAATATCTATTCACTCACTCTTCTCTTTTCAGATCATCCCTTTTTTGTTTTTGTTCTTGATTATTCTGTCTTATCAACCTTTTGATTTTGGTAAGTTGCTTCAAATAGTTTTAGAGGTAAAGTCATAGTTGTGTACAGATTGTTATGCTAGTAAGTATGAACCAGTGATAAGTTCTAAATACATGAATGAATGCTATATGTACTTTAATGAATCTGTGATCTCATAGATGGTGAAGATCATAACCCATGTGGAACTCAGCTTTGTACCTACTATTTGCATCCTCATATCAGTCCTATACAGGACATCCTCCAACATTCTGGGGCTTTCTTCTATATCAATTGACATTATGTGGAACATATAAGTTGCTGTCTCTTATCCTTCAGCCTTGCTGCATGACAGACCTTCCTACTTTTTCAGTCATTCATGACTTTTATGATATATTTTCCAGCACTTCTTACATACAAAAATTTTTCAACTTTTAGCATGCTGCATGTTATTTTTTATGGAAATGTTGTTTTATTCCATAATTTAGCAGTAAAACAACTATCTTTTTAAAAGAAATTGTTGAAAAATAAGTATCTTAATGGATAAGATTTCAGATGAGGAAGAAGTGGGGTGCACAGAACAGAAGGCAGGCTTTGTTTATTTTACTACTAAAAGGAACTGAATTGCAACTAGAGTTGGAGTCTTTGAGCTTTCAGCGGTTTATAAATTATATTATTGGTTCACCAAATATTTATTGTTTCATTTTGTACTTTTCCTGAAACTCACTATGTATGTTGCCTTGGACAAACTAGCCCACCTCCTTGGGTCATAGTTACAATATCTCTAAAACAGGTGGATTCCTGAGATCCCTTCCACCTCTATGTCTACGTTTCTGTGATCCTATAGCACTGTGCCTGCTGATGGGCACAGAGTATAACACAAGCACGTGTTACGATCCTCTAACAATAGCTCACATTTACTGCATGCAGGGCTGAAGGTTTCCTCCTAGAAAACCTGAAAGTTAAATGGTACAGGAATAAAACATGGCCCTGGCCATGAAGGCTCGTACATTCTAGTTAGAGAGAATTTACTTAAACTGTAATTGTACAGTTGGTTTTTCTAGAGTATATTCCCTCACAAATTAGTTTGATTGGGATGATTTTGCAGATTAGAGCATTTGTTGGTTTGCTGAATGTTTAAATATAGATACTCATATTACTGAATTTTTACTGTTATTGAGTCTAATATGAGAAATATGGAGTTTGCTTCACTTCAGGACTGATTTCTGGTTGAATATGGTTGTTGTTGTTGTTATTTACATTAAAAACAGACAGACTTTTTGTCTTACTGTGAGATCCATATGCCTTGAAAGTCGACAGAGTGAAGTTTTCCTGTGTGATTGCAAATCCTGCTTCATCAACCCAAAGTGCTTAGTTCCTTTCCCTTGCCTAACCTTCCTTTCTACTCCCATACCTAGAGTATGTTGGTAATGGAAAAATTTGATGAGCTCTATGTGTTGTGGAATCCAGAAGAATTTTCACCTTTACAGTCAAACTTAGATCTCCCATCCCAGTTGATATCTTCATAGGGTTCCAACTTCTATGAAAGAAGAGAATTGATTTTCTTATATCTTTTCTTTATTAGTTCTGGGTTGACTCAGGCCAATGCAACCACCAAGTCAAGACCTCCTATGAGCATTTGGTGCAATGATGCATGATGGTTACATTGTACAACCATATATTTGGGAGTGATTGTAATCTTCAGAACTACTATAATTGGTAGGGCTGGGTCCTCAGGGAAGAATGTTAATTACTGGATTTTAAGAGTGGTTTCACATGGACTTTTCTGAAAACTTTAGTACAATGCACTAGGGAAGAAGCTCCAGGAGAAACTGCTTTAGTCACTGAAGTCATTCAAGAGTTATCCAGAATTTGGGAATTGGACAGTGCCAAAAGCAGCCCAGTTCATTTGCTGGAGACAGTAAATGTTTAATGGGGGACAGGATAGGGGACTATGAGGGGGAAATTTATCATGACAGATGATGAGATATCAATGCATTAATAAGAGTTGTTTTGGAAAGCTTCAGAAAGAGCTGACTACAGACCAGAGAATTGCAGCAGTAACTCTACTTTTGACTCTCTGGAGCTTATCTATCAAGCCATAGAAAACTCCTCACCCTGGAATCTCACTTTGATCCCATTCACGTGGGATATTCTGCCCCCATGGTTTCTTCCTCTGATTGGTTGGTTCCTCCTAGCTAAGCAACATGCCTAGGAAAACTTTTGTGACTAGAGTAGGGTTTCATGCAGACTCCACAAGGAGATAAAACACAGTGGGGACCTATAATTCTGGAGCTGTGAAATTACCTTAGCTACTCCCTGCATGTGCCTCACTACCAATGTATTCTATGCATGGGAAGGGAAAGAAAGAGAAGAGAAGGGAAAGGAAGCAAAGGAAAGGAAAGAAAAGGAAAAGGAAAGGAAAAAGCATTAATTAAGCATCAACTATCTGCCAGGCACTGTGTTAAGTAACTTGTCCGAGGTCACAACTATTAAGTGAGTACAAGGTGTAACTCAAGTCTTCCTAAGTATTTCAATGGGAGACTGTAACAGGATAATGTCAACAAATTCAAAAGCATAAGACAAAGAAGGCATCTGAAAAGCAGGTAAGGAGGAATATCTGGGTTTGGGGGAAGGTATCTTTTAGGTATTGGGAAAGAGGAACATGATACCATAACTTGCACCTCCTCATTCAATTTGAGTCATAATAGGTCCACTTACGAAAGTGGACCTTGAGGGCAGGGATCATATCATTTTTTTTTTGCTATATCTCCAGTATCTACTAGATTCAGTATTTAGTATATAGTAGGTACTTTAAAAGAACATGTTGATTGATATTACTTGCTGACGATTTGTCTTCCTTCTGTTAACATGATTTCAACCCACGACCTAGAACGAAATACTTGAGATTATCAGGGCTTCTGAACTTTCTTGATTTTATCTCTGTCTGCCTTCCTAATAGAGTGGCAGGCAACATCTTTGTTCCTGTTTCTCTTGGCAGGCAATGGAATGAAAGACAGTATTTTTTTATTCATGTTCAATATGTCTCTTTTCTTCAATTCTTTCTCCTCTTTGTCTCCTTCACCATCCCCCACGCCCATCCCATCATTTTAGCCAGTGCTGAAAGTACATATTTTGGTATCGTACAGGAAGCCCTGTGTAGTCTCTTGGTCTTCCTCTATCCTGTGACAGCTGCAAGGGGTCCTGGGTGCTGTCTCACATAAAAGGAGAAAAAGTTTCCTGATAACTTACTTTCATTGACCTTATAGGTGTCATAAGGAAAGTAGACTTCCATCTTTGAGGGGTAAGAGTATGGGCTGGTCTTTCCCCTCTTTAGAATCATAATAACCACACTAAACCACTCTCATATGGTGGCTAGAGTTGAGGAACTCAGCCAAATGAGTTTAAGCCTCAGCCCCTAACTACCTTTTCACTTTGTGCATCCTTTCCTAAGTAGGAGACTGAGCATCTACCTTGCAACAGATATATTTAGTTTTGGAGGTGACTTTGTGAGTTTGAGAGGACCAGAAGTCCATTAAATTCAGCTGACCAGATACATGAGGAGGTTCTTAATCTGTGAAGACAGCCACTAGCAGAAAGATGACTCACCAGAGGTTGTTTCAGTACAGAGCTGAAATGAAATAGGAACACCACTCCTATTCAGTGGGCCCACAAACTGCTTTATATTCTGATGAGATTTAACTGTCAGCCTCACTGGACAGATTATAACATTGTCTACAAGGTGCTGAATCTCATTTTAGGTTCTGTTCTTGTGTGCTGGAGTCTTTTGTACTTGGGCTTTTCTTTTCTTGTATAGAAAATAAATACCAGCCATGTACATGATTCATGTTACACTTTGAATATCTTTCTACTTTTTCCTCTGGAGAGACCTCAACATGAGCCAAGAAAACCTAATTCTTGAATGATTTGTGCCTAGAGTGCTAGGATAAAGGTTTAACAAGGTAAAGAAAAGGAACTCTAATTTCCTTCTCATTAAAGACCAGACCTTTTCAGGACAGAAACAAGGCAGACTGAATGCCAGAGCCTAGTGTACATGGGTCCCTTAGTGAAGAAGGAGATTGTATGGTGCCTCAGGCCTTTAGATTTAGCAGTGATTCATTTATGTTACAAGTAACCCTATACAAATCCATTCACCTTTGAGGTCCCACTTCTCATCAATAAAAATGATAACACTAACATCATTTTTTCAATAGGATCAAATGAAATATAAAATTACTTGGTGACTAGGAAACTGTCATTGTTAACATATTTTAAGTTTTCTAATTGTTTCATGGACCCAATTTCTCCTCCCTAATGCAGTAAGCTTTTTGAGGGCATAGACTATGCTTTATTCCCGTAGAATCCCCAGTATTTCCCCTGATGCCAAGCTGAACTGATTAGACTGTCTATACAATTCCACAAATGTCATGGTCCCTAGTCACTACACAGCCAATTCTATTACTGCTGTCTTTAAATCTGTGAGGGAAGAGTAATAGGAACACATTAACACTGGCTCATATGACTCACATTCCATAATTTTACTACCCCACCACACAAGGAAGTTGAGAATTAGTTGGCTTGTCAGCAAAATAAGAATCTACCATTGGTTATCTCCAGTTGCTTCCCATTCTCAAATTCCATGATCCTCTGATTAAAGTATAATTATTGAGACCTGATAAGACTTGCCTCTTGAACAATGGTTGGATTTTCCCCTTCACACTTAAATCACACAATGTCCACTGATGTCAAGGAAAGTAAGGAGAGTGTTTTTCTTTCAGATAACACCTTTTGTCTGTTATTCATATGTACAAGACAAGAACTTTCAGCCTTGGTAAATGGCAGACTAAGAGAACAGGCCACCCTTTTCTGGATCACAAGGTGACATTTGCCAGAGGAAATTAAGAAACTTTTTTCTTACTCCTGAACCTGGATTTGGAAGAATTTTCTCCTGTCTTCACCTGGCAAACCATATCATAACTCAAGAACGACATCTTGAAAATGATGTTTATTATTTATTTTAGTTATCAATCACTAAGTCATCTTACCTACTTATACAATGGAATTTTTTTTAAAAAAGGTAAAAAGTATTCTAGGCATTATAAAGTACAACAACAAAACAAAACAAAACAAAACAAAACCTCCTCACAGGAGACCTAAACTTTATCTTTGCCAACAAAATTGTTGCCTGTAAGGGGAGAACTGTACTCAAAATTCCTCATGATCTAAAGTCCTCTTAGCTTCATCAGCTTTGTAAAGTCACTATTTTTTGAAGTTTTGTCCTTCTCCATGTGAAATGCTGCTGCACAGTAAAGGTGAGACTTCTTATAATCCAGGGACATGGGAAATGGCTCAAACTAAGGCAGCATCTGGTTATAATAATTAGCTCATTTTAATCTTAAGAGCAATGTATCATCCCTTCAGGTCCAGATGGTTTCTTCCTCCGCTGCTTTAGGGAGCTTATATTAAACAAAAAATTAGAAATACAATCACAATCACTCCGAGCCCCCAGTTAGGAAAATTCTTCATGTTTAGGCAGAGGACTGGCTCTCTGCCATAATTTACATGTATATTTATGTGTGGGTAACTCTTGGCTTCTTTGTGATTGAGGAAAATGAAGGCTGCTAGAAATGTTTTGGGAGAGTATTTTGCAGTGTCCATTAATAGCAGATGGGTAGGATAGACAGTGGCTAGAGAACTGGGCCTAGAGTCAGGAAGATCTGAGTTTAAATCCAGCCTCAGAAACATTGTGACCGGTGTGACCTTGGACAAATCATTTAAGTACTAACTGCCTCAGTTTCCTCAACTGTATAATGGGGACAATTAAGAGCATCTACTTTTCAGGCTGGTTGTAAGCACAAAACAAATAATAATTGTAAAGTGTTTCACACAGTGCTTGGTACATAGGACGATATACATGCTGGCGCACTGTTGATGCTGCTTTAGCAAGCAATGGGAGGTAGAGAAAGAGTAGATGTTTCCCTTAGAAGTTCTTTCAGTTCTTAAGGTGGTGGGCATAGGGGGTGGCAACAATGAGGACTTTCTGTTTTGAGATCCCTTCAAAGCTGATGACTTTCCTTGACCTTTCCCTCTCTACCACAACTCCATCCTACTTTCTCTTTCTCTTGTTTCACCAGTCCCTCCCGTGAAGCCAATTCTTTCCAACTTAGCTGCAGATGTCCCCACTCCACCTGGTCCCTCAAAAATATCTCTACAATTCCTAGACAGTTCATTGTTTTATGCAGTTTCCTTGTCTACACAGAGACGGTCATACCTGTGTCGTCTTCCACTCCACTACCCTCAGGTTCTCCCCATCCCTACCAAGGACATCACATAGTTACAGACTCCTCTCCCCTCTTCCCTTTCTTAATGCCTTCTGTAGTTTTATACTATACCTTTTATTGTTTGACACCTTATCATGCTTTTCAAAAAATTAATAATTTAATTTTGGTTTTCATCATTCATTTCCACAAGATTTTGAGTTCCAAATTTTCTCCTCATCTCTTCCCTTCCCCCCACCCAATCACCCTTTCCTCAATATTTTCTCTCGGGTTTTTTGACACTATTCTCTCCCAGTTCCCCTATCACTCTATCTATCTATCTATCCACTTTCTATCAGTCTCATCTAGGTCATACTCCTTGACAGTTGGGGGGTACCAAAAGTTCTGTTTGAGGCCTCTTGTCTTCTCATTCTATGATATTTCACTTGGCAATCTCATAGGCTCACATGGTTTCATGATTACTACCTCTATGCAGATAACTCTCACATCAAATTATCCAGCCTTAACCTCTCTCCTGACTTCAGTCTCCCATCTCCAAAAGTCTACTAGAAATCTTGAGATCCCTGTCCTATAGATACCTGAAACTCAACATGCCCAAAATGGAATTCATTTTTTATTTTTCCTCTAAAATTCTTCATTTTTCCAAACATTCCTCTAATTGTCACCATCAAACTCTCAGTCCTCCAGCCTCACAAGCTAAGGGTCATCCTTGACTCCTCATTCGTACTTACCCCACATGGAACCTCTTACCATATACAGCTGATTCTAGATTCACAATTGCTTTCCTGTGTATCTCTTTCTCCCCTCTAACACAACTACATTCCAGTAGAGGTTTTCATTTTCTCATAAGTGGACCATTACAACAGCCTTCTGATTGGTTTCTCTGTCTCATGTCTCTCCTCACTCCAATGCACTGTCCATTCAGCTGTCAAAGTGACATTCCTAAAGCACAAGACTGACCATGTCATATCCCCTTCAGTAAATTCCAGTGATTCCCTATTACTGCAATGAGCAATTATAAAATTCTATTTGTCTTTTAAAACCCTTCTCAATTTAACCCCCTTCTTCTACCTTTTGAGTTTTCTTATACTTTACTTTCTTCTACACGCTCTGTAACAGCACACCATTGTACCCCTTGTTATCCCTTACATAAGATACTCCATTTTATGATTTTATTACTTTTCTCCAGCTTCCCTAAAATCCTAGAAATTTTTCCTTCCTCATTTCTGTGTCCTGATTTTCCCAGGTGCAGTGAATGAAGTTGGCATCTTCAATGTCTGATCAAAGTCAAAGCATTCCTCAAGTTCTTTTGGTAAAGATCAGACTGCAGACTAGAAGAGCAGTGACCGCACCTCTACTAGGATAACACCACATTAGAAGCACCAAAAACTTATAGGCCTCCATAACTACTTCTGAAAATACCCTCACAAAAAAGCCTAAAGCTTGGTACAGTGCCACTCCACCCCCAAGTGAACAAAGCCCAACTTTAATATAAAGTTCAAAGTCAAGAAGTAGGCTGAGAAAATGAGCAAACAACAAAATGACCTTAAAAAGGTACTACAATATCAGGGAAAGACAAAAATATAAGCTTAGAAAAAGACAATAACTTGATAACAACTACAAGCAAAGCCTAAAAGGAAAATGCAAAGTGTACTCAAACCCAACAAGAATTCTTGGAGGAGTTATTTTAAAAAGAGAGTGAAGAAGGGAGAGAGATAATAGTGGTAGAGGAAAAACTGGAAAAAGAATGACTGATGCAAGAAACTTCTGAAAAGAGAGTCAATAGCTTGGTAAAAGAGGAATAAAAAATATGGAAGAAAATAACACCCTAAAAAACAGAACTAGCCTAATGGCAAAAGAGAAACAAAAATTCACTGAAGAAAAGAAGTCTTTAAAAAGCAGAGTCAGTGAAATGGAAATAAAATGCACAAAAGTACCCTGAAGAAAATATTTCCCTAAAAATTAGAATTGAGCTAGTGGAATTTAATGACTTCATGAAACATCAAGAAACAATAAAACAAAGTCAAAAGAATGAAATAAAAAAGAAAATATGAATGCTCTCATTGAAAAAAAACAACTGACCAGGAAAATAGAACAAGGAGACATAATTTAAGAATTGCTGATCTCACTGGAAGTCATGGTCAAAAAAGAGCTTAGGCCTCATATTTGAAAAATTATAAAAGAAAATTGTCTCATTATCTTAGATTAAGATGATCAAATAGAAATTGAAAGAATCCACCAATCACCTACTGCAAGAGATCTCAAAATTAAAATTCTCAGGAATATTATAGCCAAATTCCAGAGCTTCCAATCAATGAGAAAATATTGCAGGCAGTCAAGGATTTGGGATGAGGGAGAGTATGATAAAGGGGAAGGAAGATTAAGGTAGTGGTCAGAAGCAAAACAAACTTTCAAAGAAGCAGAGGGCAAAAAGAAAGAGAAAGAAGGATAAATAGAGAAAAATAGAATAGAAGGAAATGCACAGATAGTAATCATAACTGTGGATGGGAATGGAATGAATTCACCCATAGTACAGAACCAGATAGTAGAAAGGATTAGAAACCAGAATCTAACAATTGTTTTTGGTTTTTTTTTTTATAAGAAACAGACTTGAAATAGAAAGGCAAATAGTGGGTTAAAATAAAAGCTAGAATCAGACATGACAGAAATGATAGAACAACAACATGAAAAAAAGCAAAATCTATCATGCTTCAGCTGAAGTAAAAAATGCAGGGTTAGTAATTATAATCTCAGATAAAGAAAAGGCAAAAGTAGACCTAATTTAAAGAGAGAGGGAAACTACATCTTGCTAAAAGACACCATAAATAATGAAGTAATATCAATACTAAACACATATACACCAAATGGCATAGCATTCAAATTCTTAAAGAAATATTAGATGAATTATAAAAGGAAGTAGACAGTAAAGCTATACTAGCAGAGGGCTTCAATTTCCCCCTCAGAAGTAGAAAATAAATAAATAAGAAATTAAAAAGAGAAATATAACTTTAGAAAAGTTAGAAAGTATAGACCTCTGGGGAAAAACTTAATAGAAATAGACTTTTTCTCAACTATACATGGCACCTTCAAAAGCACTGACCATGTATCAGGCCATGAAACCCCACAAACAAATGCAGAAAGGTTGAAACATTAAATATACCCTTTACAGATCATAATGCAATAAAATTATATTCAATAAAGAGTTGGAGAAGCAGAGATAAAAATTAATTGAAAACTAAATAATCTAAGCCTAAAAATGAATGGGTCAAAGAAAAATTCCTAGAAACAATCAATAATTTCATTAAAGAGAATGGCGACAATGAAATGACATACCAAAATTGGTGGGATTCAGCCAAGCAGTACTTAGGGGGAAAAAATCTATATCTCTAAACATCTACATTAATTAGAGAGAGAAAAAGCAGATCAATGAATTGAGTATACAACTGAAAAATAGAAAAATAACAAATTAAAATTTCCCAATTAAATACCAAAATGAAAATCCTGAAAATCAAAGGAGAGATAAATAAAAATTAAAAGCAAAAGTGAAATAATAAATAAAACTTTTGTTGTTCAATTATTTTCAGTCATGGTTGATTCTTTGTGATACCATTTGGTGTTTCTTGGAAGAGATAGTAGAATGGTTTGCCAAGTTCTCCTCCAGCTTCTTTCACACATGAAGAACAAGGTAAAATGACTTGCCAAGAATCACATAGTTATTGTCTGAGGCCAGATTTGAACTCAGGAAGATGAGTCTCCTGACTTGAGGCCCAGCACTCTGTTTACTGTATCAAAAAAAAGTAAAATAGATAAACCATTGGTTAATTTGATTTCAAAAAAGAAAAAAAATCAATGATCAGTATGAAAAATGAAGAGTGAATGCACCACTAAGGAAGATGAAAGTAAAGCAATTGTTAGGTGCTATTTTACTCAATTATATAGTGTGTTAAGAGCTCCATTAATGTTCCAAAGAGATCAAAGAAAAGTGGAAAAGACCCATTTGTTCAAAAATATTTATAGCAACTCTTTTTTTGTGGTGGAAAAGAATTGGATATTAAGGGAATTCCTATCAATTGCAGAATGACTGAACAAATAAGATATAAAGGGTAGGATGGTTTCACAAAAACTTGGGAGGACTTATTTGAACAGTTGCCAAGTGGAATGAGCAGAACCACGAGAATGTTGTACACAGTAATATCTACATTGTAGTCATGATCAACTGTGAAAGACTAAGCTACCTTCATTAACACAACAATCCAAGACAATTCCAAAGGACACATGATGACAAATACTAGGCCCCTTCAGAAAGAGAACTGATGAGTTCTCAGTACAGATTGAAGCATACTTTTTTACTTAATTTTTTTGCTATTTTTTTGCAACATAGCTAATATGGATATATATATTTATATATATATATATATATATATATATATGTGTGTGTGTGTGTGTGTGTGTGTATGCGTGTGTGTGTGTGTGTGTGTGTGTGTGTGTGTGTGTATATGTATATATCATGAAAATGAAAATGAAACTAGGCTCATTGAAGGCAGCCTTTCTTTGTATCCCCAGCAGATAGCATTAGATGCTAAATAAATCTTTGCTGACTTGCTCCCATTGAAATAGACTTATGCATAGAGATAATAAAAATGAAATCATGGGAGTTGATGAGATCATCTGACAAAATTGTATAGAGGACAAAGAGAAGAACACCCAGGAAACTCTGGGAGGACCTCCCACTATTAGCAGAAATGACCTGGATAAAAATCCAGGAAAGGAGACAGAGAACAAGCCATCCATACATAGAAGGACCTGGAAAGAGTAGTAAGAATATCTCAAAAGAAAAGAGTATCAAGAAAACAGTGATTAGCAGAGTCAAAGGATGTTAAGAGGTCAAGAAAGGATCAGAACTAAGAAAAGGGTATTATATTTGGCCACTTAAAAACCACCAGGAACTTTGGAGAGAGTAGTTTAGGTTGAATGATGAGATCAAAGCCAGACTACAAAAGGCTGTGAAGACAGCAAGGGGAAAGGATGTGGAAATTATTATTGTAGATAGCCACCTTGAGGACTTTAGGTAAAGAAGGGAGGAGAAATGCAGGAGAATAGATAGCAGGGATGGATGGAATAAGTGAGAATTGTTTTGTGAGAATGCAAGAAACATGGGCATGTTTGTAGACAGTAAGGAAGCAGCCAGTAGACAGGAAGAGATTGAAGAAAAGTGAAAAAAAATGCAATTATGGGAGGGTGGAGAAGATGGAAAGAAATGGGATGACTTGTGCATGAAGAAGGGTTGACCTTGGCAAACAGGAAAATTATTTCTTCCCATGAAATAAGGGAGAAAGAGGAGATAGTAATGGAAGGTATCTGAGTGATGTGAGATGAAGAGGAGGGGAAAAGACAGAGCTCTCTGCTGATAGTTTCAATTTTTTCAGTGAAATATGAACTGAAATTCTCTTCTCAGAAGTGGAGGAGGGGAAGCTACTGGCAATTTGAGGAGAAATGAAAAAGTTCAGAAAAGCTACTGTAGTCAATTGATTAGGGATGTGTAAAAGGGTTGTCTTGTAGCAGTGAGGGCCCAGTTTAGATTATGTAAGTTGAATTAGTAGTGGACCCATTCAATATAATTTCTTGATTTTTTCCAACTTCTTTTTTCCCCAAAATTTATTAATTTATTTGTTTTTAGTTTTCGACAATCACTTCCATAAGTTCCAATTTTTCTCCCTTCTTCCTCCCCAAGATGGCATGCAATCTTATACGGTCTCTACACATACATTCCTATTAAACCCATTTTCACTTTAGTCATGTTGCATAGAAGAATTAAAATGAATGGAGAAATAATGAGAAAAACAAAACAAAAGGGAAAATAATCTGTTTCATTCTGTGTTCCGACTTCATAGTTCTTTCTCTGGATGTGGATGGCATTTTGCATCAAGAGTCCTTCGGAAATATTTTAGGTCCTAGCATTGCTGTGAAGAGCTAAGTATATTTTAAAAAATCCTCACACTCTGTGGCTATTACTGTGTATAATGTTTTCCTGGATCTGCTCACTTCATTTAGCATCAGTTCATGTAAGTCTTTCCAAGTTTTTCTAAAGTCCACCTGTTCATCATTTATTATAGCACAATGGTGTTCCATTACATTCATAAATCACAGCTTGCTCAGCCATTTCCCCAATTGATGGATATCCTTTCTATTTGCAGTTCTTGGTCACCATGAAAAGAGTTACAAGAAATATTTTTATACATGTGGGTGCTTTTCCCATTTTTATGATCTCTTTGTGATACAACCCTAAAAGAGATATTGCTGGGCCAAAGTGTATGTACATTTTTATAGACTTTTGGGCATAGTTTCAAATTGCTCTCCAGAATGGTTGGGTCAGTTCACAGCTCCACCACCAATGAATTAGTGTTCCTACTTGCCCACATCTTCTCCAGCATTTATCATTTTCCTGTTTTGTCATGTTAGCCAATCTGACAGGTGTAATGTGGTACCTCAGAGTTGTTTTGATTTTCATCTCTCTAATCCATAGCAATTTAGAACATTTTTGCATATGACTATAGATAGCTTTAATTTCTTCCTCTGAAAACTACCTGTTCATATCCTTTGACCATTTATCAATTGGGGAATGACTTGCATTCTTATAAATTTAACTCAGTCCTGTATATATTTTAGAAATGAGGCCTTTATCACAGACACTAGTTGTAAAAATTGTTTCCCAGTTTTCTACTTCCCTCCTAATCTTGGTTCCAATTACTTTACATAGTACATGAGTAAGAAGTAGTTAATAGGAGAAATCTAAGGCTAAGGTTTAGTAGGGAAAGGTCTTCTATAAGGATAAAGAGGTAACGACCCAAGAGAAAAAGACAAAGTAAAGTTGAACTGTTTTACCTAATAGTACAGATGGGGAAAAGGAGAGAATGTAGCCAGTGCAGGGGTGATCATCTGGGAAAGAACTGAGCAGTCAGAGGTTTAGAGATCTCTGCAAGGAAACAGACAGTGGTTTGGAATTGTAAGGCAAAGGAAGATGTGGCATGACAACAGATTATGTTCAAATAAAAGATTTTCAGAATTCGCGAACATGGATGTGGAACACTTGACTGTGATGGCAAGACCAAAGTTTTAACCATTTCTCTTTGTAATTGTAGTGGAAGAGGAGGAATAGTTCAGGGAAAATGAGCAATTTGAGGAACTGACAGGTTATTATATTTGAGAGAATATGTTGAAGGTCTCTAGTATGAAGGCAGGAGTAGATAGGAGAAAAAGTCTGTGAACCAAGAACTGAACTCATTGAGAAAAAGAATATTCTGGAGATCAGTAGACAACAGCTCCCAGAATCTTGGTTAGGCAAAAAGTATGCATTGAAACAATCACAAAGGAGCAGAAGTCGCTGAGTAATACTGCCAGAGGCAGAGAAAAAGTACCAACAGGGAACAAAGAGTAATCAAACTCCCTCACCAAGACCAGGGGACCTAGTAATAATGCAAACAGTGTTGGAAAGGATATCCAGGAAAACCGCCATCAGGAAGGAACCAGGTCCAGTGAGTACATGAAGATGGAGGGAGTGAAAAAGGGAAAAAAAGGTTTAAGATGAAACGTAGTTTGATACCTAAGGAACAGGCATTAGAGAAAATACAGTGGGAGGGTTGAATAGGTTTAAAATGGGAGCTTGGTTGGGGGTAAGGGACAGTTAGGTTGAGAAGGATAGGAATAAAGAAGCAGTCAACCGAGAAAGGTTGACAGGTTTTAAATATCAGTGAAACATTTAGAATCACTGGAATGGGGTGAGTAGGACAGAGTGGAAATATGTTACCTACTAAAGGAATGAGTTCGGGTGAGTTATCATTGTCCACTGAAGTTTGTCCTTGGGTGGAGTAGTCCTAGGTAGAGGTGAGACAGTTGAATGTGGCTAAGGGAAGGAAGGAAGTGAAGGCAAGGAGGGCTATAAGGAGTATTGATAGGGATAAGACCTATAGCACCGAAAAGCTAAAGGTAGCCACAGATGTTACCTGTCTTGGATATGATGGAAAGGAAAGCAGATCCAAAAACTATGCTTACCTAGAGCATGATATAAAAGCCTTAGGAAGGCAGACCTTGAAGAGAATGATACAACAGGTCTAAAGTTACCCCTGAAAGAAAAAGCACTTTGTGCAATGGAAAGTCAGGACATATGGCATCTAGCCTTAGCTCTGCCTCTGACTTGCTATGGAACCTTGAACAAGTTATTTCAGCTATCATGGTCTTCTTTCTTTCATTCTGTAAAAATTAAAGGGTTAGACTAAATGATCTTTAAAATTCTTCCACCTCTAAAATTGAATCACCCTACCTTAATACCCTCAGTTGGATAAGCCACTACTTACATTTTACAGAAGAGGCAACCAAGGGCTAAAGAGATTGTCACTTACTCAAAGTCCCATAACTAATAACTAGCAGGAGACATTTAGGTTACAACTAGGAAGAGACCCCAGCTCTCCTTCCCAAAGACAGTGTATTATAAATCCAAACGAAAGCTTAAGTCAGTTATAGGCTTCCTGAAACATCCCTAAGGTATCAGTTATTACCCTTCCAAAGTCCTATCGTAGGCATTTATCTAATATTCAAGGTGAATTCAAGCATAACTAATATGGTGACAGTCATATCATTGTGGGACATCTTGGGATCTTAGGATCAAAAGTTTAGAGCTCAGATGGGTCTATGAGGTCATCAAGTCCAAATCTCACCTTTTGTGGATAAAGAAACTAGACTGCAGAGATGGTAAATGACTTCCTTGGGGTCACATAACTGGTAAATGTCTGAAGTGTGATTTTATCTCAGACCCAGTTAACTACCTTCTCCCCTACCCCTCATCTCTCAATACTAGAAGAGATTAGCCCAGTCCCTGTGGATATTCCGTTGTTGTAGCCACAACCACTGTTATTGCTGCAACCTTCTTTGGCTTCCCTCTCACTATCATTACACTGCTTTTTTGAGACTGGGGTACAGGAGAAAGCTGGACCTTCTTCTGACTGGTTTACCTCTCTGTCCAGATCCTCTACTAAATTAGTTCTTAACTTTTTTTAAAAATATGATCCCCTTTGTCAGTTTCCTGAAGTTTCTGGACCTCTCAGAATTATTTCACCTATATTAATAACAGAAGGAAACATTACCTTTCAACTAGAAGTTAGTGAAAATAAAGATATTATTGTTTTTCTTTCCAAGTTCATGGACCCCAGCAATCTATTGGCAGACCTATTGGGAGTCTAGGGACCCCAGTTAAAAACTCCAACTCTAATGCATTCCAGACTCTTCTAAAGGCTCTGCCTCACCTATTCTGTGTCCCTTTCTGCTTCCCAGAGCCTGATTCCTGTAGATGTCAGGTCTTCTGCTTGCTTACTTTCATTCCTAAGAGATCTTCCCTCCCATCCAGAGACTCTAAAAATTAACACAGATTGATTAAGGATAAATCAGTTGAACTTGTTTTCTTACCCCTATGACTCCATTTACTATTTTATTTTCCATGACTCAGTCCAGTACCATATATCCTTGGGAATCTAATAGGCACAGGAAAGGGAAAAACCAAAGATAAAATCTTACATTAAAACAAAATAGTATCTAGTCATCAGTCCTTAAATTTCACTATCAGCCTTCTATGGAAAGAAATATAGGGCAAAGGGAACAGTTGGAATTTTACCTTTTTAGCTAAATGAGTAAGGCTGGAAATTTTTTTCTGTATTTTAGGGTAAAGGGATGGGTTTTATTAAAAGGATGCTCTTACAAAGTTTGTATTTTTTTAATGTGAAGTCTAGTTGTTAAATTTTTTAAATTACATTTCAAGTTTTCTTAGTTGTTTTGATAAATAAAAAAATGTAATTATAATTGAGTAATCAACAAATGTTTCCACTTAAAAATAAATGAATTTAATTCCCTGGGTGCACACCATAAAGAAATAGTCTCCATATGCCTGTATGCAATAGTGATAAAGATCTAGGTAACTGATTAATAAAATGGTGGCTCAGAATAACACTTGAATGACCTAAAGTATAGTCTGTGGGTCAGGAAGAGAGAGTACCTAATGACTGCTGAAAAAAATACATTTGAACATCACATGATCAGTGAGATAGATGGTAGAGTAGTTGTTTTCATCATAATTCCCCTAATCTATCAACTTCAAAAGAAAGAAAAATATGCCAAATCAATAGTAATTGAAGCTGGGTCCAAAAGATAAGAAGAAAAAAAAACACTGTATACAGTAAAAAAGCCTTATGAAATAATACTGGAGACCTGAAATAATAAAAGCTCCCACTTATATCCTCACATACACAGTCCCCAGGCCTCCTCACATGTCAGGCACAGCCAATATAAACAACGTGACAAACTTGAGTTTCATGATTAGGATACTATAGTCCCTACCTGGTTCTCCTCACCCACCCAACAACCCTATAGACATGACAATGACTCATTCTAAATTCCTCACATTCCAAAAAGAAAAGCAGAAATAATTGTTCATGCCCAGTCATTCCAAAAAAAAAAAAAAGAATACAGTCAGGAATAAGTAGAAAGATATGACAGCAGAGAGACAGTCAAAGTAGAAGGGAGAGCTAGTACCCAAGAGAAAGGGAGATAGAAATCCAGCAGCAATAAATCACTATCCTGGTAGAGATAACCGAAGACAGGGTCTCAGATAGTCCCTATCACCCTATCTGGAGGAGACTGAGGATACCTCGCCTCAGTAGTCTGTGTAGGAGAATGAAAATAATACTTCTAAAAGATATAAAATGATGGAAATTAGATTGGGAATCAAACCTTTTAAATCAGAAACAAATATACAAAGAATACATGATGGAACAATCTCTTCAAAGCAGTAAAGGCTCTCAAAAAATAATGACTGAATTAGAACCCAAAAATTCAGAAGTAGAAGAAAATTTAGCAGAAGAGCCAAAGACAAAACTTTCAAAGAACATATGAATTCCATATAATCCAATGTGACTGACCATAAAAATGCAACATACAGAAATAATTTCAGTATCATGGCCCTTTCACGGTGAAAAAATATATGAATTTTAAGAGTTTGAGAAATACACTACAAGAATTAAGAAAACTTCCAAGAAGTTTTAAAAATAGACAACAGCAGAACCAGTAAAGCAGTATGTATGCTAACAATCACATAATTAGAAAGAAATTAACAATAAAGTAATTGAACTGAAGGTTGCAAAGCCATCATCATAAAGCTTGTCCCCAAATATGAGATTTCTTCCCCTACATATTTGCATCAGCATTGGAGGTTGCACATAACATCACTTTTTCAATTTGTTTAGTGTGGTGGGGGCAGAGGAGTAAGGTGTTTCTCCCTCTTTTTTCTTTCTATATTATAAGGAATGTCTTCCTGGGAGGGACTGGAGAGAGAGGTACAAGAGGAAACATAGGTGATACAAGAACTAAAAGATATTAATAAATAATTACTTTTTAAAAGAGTTGGTCCTTTAATAGAATTAAGGTCAATATCAATCAATAGCAGAAAGAAAAGCTAATTCTGCCTTAGGTTGCATTAAGAAATGAATAATATTCAAATGAAGGAAAGTAATAGTCCCACTGTACTTTGCTGCGGTCAGACCACATTTGGAATAGTATTCAATTCTAGGAATACATTTTTAAGGACATTGACATACCAGAATATGCAGGGGAATGATGAGCAGTGTAGAGAATGTGTCATACATAGATCAGTTTAAGAAACTGACAATGGCTAGTCTTGGGAAGAGAAAAATTGATGGGGTAGTTCATTATAACATGCCATATATTTCAAGGGCTTCCATACTGAAGAAGGATTAAACTTTTTTTCTACTTAGTTTTTAAGAAAATGGGTGGAAGTTGTAAGACAGGCAGACAGAGATGTGTTTTTAAGAAAAAAATTCAAGTAATTAGAACTCTACTAACTTGGGAGGCAAGAGTTTTCCTCTCACTGGGAATTATCAAGCTAAAACTGCATAATGACTGCTTTTAATTGATATGTTTTAGAAGGGATAGCTCTTCAGGTACTGGTTAGATTTCTTGCCCTTTGATTTCTCATCCATCTCTGACAATCTGTGATTCTGTGTACAGAAGAATCCTTGCTTTAGAAATCAAACCAGACTTCTTTTCCCGAAGGGGAAAGTTCAAAGAAAGTCAGGGGATAAGGAAAGAGGAATGTTTTTTTCAGTGTTTTCTTTTTTTAATTACATATTTCTCAGCTTCCAGATTCAGAAGTTGGAAAAAAAAAAAAAGCTATTGAAATTTTACCAGGGAACACAGTATTCTAGGCTTGCCTATCAAATTGAGAACAAAGACCATTCAACTGAACAATATCCATGACCAGAGGATTTACAAGCATATTGTTGAATTCTGTTTTTCTTGCAAAGCCAAAGGCTACAGAATGTGTTGATTTAATTGAGAGAAAAATTTTGTCACATTCCCTTCCTTTTACTATCATTGAAATCAGATTCGATCTAAATTTTCAACACAAAAAGGGTGGCCAACTCTCCTTAAATTATTTGTGGAATATATTTAATCCCAAATTCCCACCTCCTTTAACTCCCAAACCCTTGGTGTGTGCTCAAGAGTAGCCTAATTGAATGAATTGTGGTCAATTTCTTCTCCACTGTTTGGCAATTGCTGGCTTCTTTTTTTCCCATAGTCCCTTTTGAAACAAGGCCTGTTTTTGACATTTGGTAGTCTCTTGAAGGGTTTTCAGTGCTCTGTTAAATACTAGTTGTAATTCAATTTGTCATTATCATGTACACAGCCTTTTAAGGTTTGTGAAATACTTTATGTATATTATTCCATTTGATGCTCATGAACAACCATATGGTAGCTACACAATAGGTATTTTTATCTCTGTTTTACATATGGAGAAATTGAACCTCAGAGAAGGTAAGGTGGTTTTGCCTGTTATCACATAGATAATCTGAACTCAGGTCTCCATGACTCTAAACCTCCACCTATTTTACTCAAATTATTATGCTATTTTGAAATAAAATGGTGGGTGAGAACATTTCCAAATGAACACAAATTCTGAAAGATTCAGTGAAATCTGGCTGTTGGGTAGAATTGACAGAAATATATCTTTAAAAGTGACAACTACAACCCACAGAACCATTACTTTTAATTCTAGGTGATATAGACACATATGTACATATAAATATACATATATACATATGTGTGTACATGTATATATATATATATATATATATATATATGCCCCTCCTCCCAAAAATCACTTATGAGCTTAATTGAAATTATTTTAGTTATTTGCAAAGCTAATTTGATCCATTAATACTATTTGACTCTGCCTACAATTCTGTCAAACCACAGTGGATTTGCTGATCTGACCTTTCAGTCTATTCCGTTTAGCTAGGGTACCATGAGAAAAGACAAATATGAAATATGGCTTTTCCCCATGAAGCACAGATACAATTCATATCCTTTAACAGATATTCTAGGAGCTTTGTAACCACTTACCCAATGACCTCAGGATAAACCTGAACATTGGGCATTTTTCTAAAATGTTAGAATGTATTATTATATATTCTATTGAAAACTCTATTGAGTGTTCACAGAAGGGGTGCGAGAGGGTGGGAAAGGAGCCACCAAGGTGAGGCAGACTACACGCTGGTAACGTAACTAAGGCAATTGTCACCAGTTCCTAGCAATCTTAGTCCCAAAGCAGATATCATGATAGAACAGAAAGAGTACTATATTAGGAAATAAGGAACTCAAGTTAGAGATTTAGCTCTGACTTCTTACTTATTTTATTTTGGGTAAGTCAATTAAACATTTTGGGCCCCATTTCTTAATTTTTTAAACTGAAAGTGGTTAGCTTAGATGGTTCCTAACACTCTTCCAGCATTAAACTTAGGATACCGCTGCACAACCCTCCAAGTTTCTTTTCACTTCCCTTTTATGTGTTCCCTTCCCACATTAGAACTTTTATTCCTTTAGGCCAGGAACCATCTTTCTTTTTGAATATATTTGTATTCTCAACGCTTAGAGCAATGCCTAGCACATAAGGGCTTAATAAATGTTCTATCTACGGGTAACCTATGAAAGAACTTCCAGTTCTTATGGTGGTTACTTCACATCTTCTCATAGGTGACATTCAACAATTGCTACCCATTTATTTTTGCTTATTTGTTTATAATTTTTTTTAAAAATTTGAATTCCAAATTCTCTCCTGCTCTCTTCAACAATGACTTTTAAAATATTAAGCCAAAGAAATGTCTAGGGGCCACTGGTTTCCCCCTACCCTGATGGGAGCAGTGCCTTGCTCATCTCTTCAAAAGAGGGAGTCTTTCACTTGTTCCAGAAACAAAAAATTCTAGTTTGATTCTGGAGTGACCCTTCAAAAGCCTTGAAAGATGTCTTTGTGTCTTAGTTTTTTCTTCAGTGTTAAATGCAAATAATAACAGCGCCTATCTTGAAGTCCTTAGACCCAAATGGCACAACCTATGGATAGTATTTGGTAAACCTTAAAGAGCTAGCTAAGTATGAGCTATTTTTATCTTTTCAAATGGAGCTTATATAGAAATAGTCCTGTAACCGATCACTCTCCTATCATTATATTTTTATTCTGAATATTCTGTTAATTGTTGCATAAATAGACAAAACAACTGCTTTTTTGTAGCTTAGTAAAAAAATGTTATGAAATCCTCTCATTTTCACTAAAAGTATCTTTGGCACAGTACCAGTAGGAGACAGGATAAGTTGGATGCAATAGACTTCATTCATTTCCACATGATTTTGAACTCCTCTGCTTGATCTCTATGTTCTGAAAGCTTTTCCCTCCATGTAGTTTGAATCTTTACTAAGGCAATATCTATTAAAAACTGTTTATGTTTCTATAAACCAATGTTGTGCCCAGGAAATTGTAAGTAACAGTTCAGTTTTTTATAATGGTCTAATTTTAATGAAATTTGTTTGTTGAGTTCTCCAAGCTGTTTGGAGTCTGTATTTGGTGTATGAGAATTTTTTATCTGTAAGTACATAATTATAATTATTTTTAATAATTACTGGTATTTCTGTAGCACTTTAATGTTTACAGATAAAATGTATCACGTGATTCTCAAAACAACCCTGAGAGATAGATGCTAATATCATCACCATTTTACAGATGAGAAAAAATGAGGCCGAAAGGTTAAAAGTAACTTTCCCACGGTCACACAGCTGTTCGTTCGAATTCAGCCTTTTCGGACTCCAGGTCCAATGGGCTGGTCACTGTGTCACCAAGTATTATTATGAGTCTGGCTTAGAACACAATGCAATAAAGAGAAAATTTTCTAATATTGCATGTATCTTAGATAGAATGTCCAATAATCCGCATTTCCCAAACTATTTTCCAATTCCTCATTTTCATCAATGAAACTAGGATATCTTTTCTTTCAATATTGTGGTATTAAGCTCTCCTCAAATAGTGGCTTTCATTTCTAAGACTCCCCAAAAAACAGAAAAGGTGTTGGGCATCAAGGCATGATAAAGCTTGAAGTTTTATTGGTGGGCCAGCTCTAATTATTTTATGGAATCTAATTTTAGATTTGGACAACTAGTTTTAGCTATGGATCTTGGAGGTCATGTAATTTCACCCTCATTTTACAGATGAGGAAATAAGGACACAAAGAGGCAACTTGCCCTACCTGGAGTTAATTGATGGCAGAGCTTTGGAATTCAGCCTCTATATCTCCTGATACTCAGTCCCATGTTGATTCTTTTTGTTTTTCCCCAATACTCCTCTCCAGAAGTCCACAGGACACTCCTAAGCGCAGGTTTAATGAGATTAAAATGTAATTGGGGAATATTTAACAAAATAAATTAAAATACAATACAATAGAACCTAGATAATGTTAGTATGTGATTCTGTAAGTTAATATGTGACCTGCAGAGATCCTAGGTATGGTCTGGTGGTCTTGGTTTCTGTTTGAGTTTGACACCACTGCTCCAGACTATCAAAACCAGGGTTTGCCTTTTAAGCGCATTTCTGACCCAGATCACACAGGGGTTAGTTAACCTGAAGTGGTCAGCACTTTGCTAATCCTAATTCTCAGAATTATAGGAAATAATTTATTGAAAGCTTGTGAAACCTTGGTGATCTACAAGGATCATAAAAGAGCATGCTCAACAGTCACCGAGGGCAGATAGCATATCCAGCATCACATAATCACGGGGCTGCTCTTTCACTTCCATAGGATATGTAGGCAGAACTTGAAAAGACTGGTCAGAAATAGGAAACATACGGAAGAGTCCTGAAGGGCACAGCCACAGTCATCTGTTGGCATAAGGGTGCCCCCTGTTGTCACAGTCAACTCACTTTGTGAGTTTCTGTGCCCTAAATAAGTACAGGGCAAGTTACCCACTTTTAAATTGGGAATTTAGCAAAACCTATTGCTTTGATGGTTTGCTATTTAAAACCATTCCCCCCCCCCCTCCACATTTTGCATTATTTTCAACTGTTTCCTCTGGTGGAGATCAAGCAAAACCAAGGTGACTTATTTTTTAAGCTCAAAAAAATAAAAGCCAGAAAAGTTTCTGCAGCTGGATCTTTTTGCACTTGTAAGTAACTTATCATTAGGTCAAGTTATTGGTGAGCATAGCAAAAGTTAAAAGGGAACTATCTGGAGGTCGAACCGGAACCAAATTCTTTACTTGAATTTGGTTCAACTTGGTTTGGGACTCTTGGAAAGATATTTAACCCTTCTGTTCCTGGAGGATAATATGCAAGATATCTACTCTCTCTTGCTTCTTCATATTAACATGCATTTTTGAAATGGGGAAACACCTGCACTACTTTGTTTTACAGGTCCCAAAGTGCTATATAAAATGTAAAGTATTATTACGTAGGAGTCTGTAAGGTAGCTCAATGGATAGAGCACTGGATCTGGAAGCAGAATTCAAAAGTAGTTTCAGATACTGTGACCCTGGACAAGTCACTTAACCTCTGTTTGAGTCAATCCACTAGAGAAGGAAATGGCAAACCACTCCAAGTATCTTTGCCAAGAAAATTCCACATGGGGTGTGATGAAGAGTCAGACACAACTGAACAACAACAAATTATTTATCAGTATTATAAATCAGAAAGAGAAGAGGGAGGAACGAGAGGCAAACATTCTGAGAAAGCTGAAATAAGTCACACTCAAACATACTCTAAGGGAAAATGCAGTTCAATTAAATTCATTGATCCTTATAAGCAAAGCTCATTGCTAGATGGCCAGGAATATAAATACATATATGAAACAATGTACATATTTTATCTACCCCATCCCCAATAGAAAGTAAACTGTTATCTTTGCTGCTGTAACTACAGAGCTTTGGTGTGCTGACAGTGCTTGATACATGTTTGTTAGATTTAATTGAATCAGAGAAGAGGTAAATCGCTGTATCTTTTAATTTGCTTCCATCTTCTTCATCAAGGAGAAACATCCTTACCTGAAATGTTTAAGCCCATCATAGGAAAGAAGGTCATGGTAGCATTTACATGCTTTAAATTGTGCATGTTTTGTGTGCATTCATCCTTCGTCGCTGAAGACCGTGCTATCAGAGAAATGATGACATGACTTGCACTTGACTTTGTTTTGAATGAGGGAGGGCTGTGCAAAGTCACCAGCCTCACTTCTCCTCCAGAGCCATCTGCATCCAGTGACCAGATATTCATCAGGATGACTGGAGATGACCCAGGATGCAATATCTGTTTCCAAACCAAGATTAATTGTAACGTCAGGTATTGAATGAACTGGAAGAAATAAATAGATCTGCAGAGTTTCGTGGCAATAAGCATAGACAAATGGAAATTTTGATATTAGCAGATAAGGTTTATAATAATGGGAAGGGAATAAGCATTAATAAAGCAGTTACATTCCAAGCACTGTGCTAAGTGCCATTTGATTCTTACAACAACTGCAAGGTAGGTGTTATTGCCATTATATTTTCGTTATTCCCATTTTAAAGTTAAAGAAAATGAGGCAAACAGAAGTTTAGCATCTTGCCCAAGATCACACAGCTGGTAAGTCTCTGAAGTCATATTTGAACTCATGTTTTCCTTCAGTGCTCTAACCACTGCACCAACACCTGCCTCATGGTGGCTTACTTAGGGACACCAAAAGATTTGACTGAAATTGATGGAAACAACGAATAACTTAAGCAAAGTAGCAGGATAGAAAGAAAATCCAAGAAGTCAGTCAACCCTACTGAAAATCACTAACAAAACCTAACAAGAAGAGATACAGAAACTAACAAAGTAAGCACTCTGAGGTCCCACCTCATACCCATTAGACTAACAAGATTGACAAAAATGGGAAAATGACAAATGCTGGAGAGGCTGTAGGAAACTACAATTGAAGCACTGTTTTTGAAGTTGTAAATGAGTTTGGCCATTCTGGAAAGCTATTTTGAACTGTAACCTGTCAGGGTCTACCTGGCACTCTCCCTTTTGCTTCTGAGTGGCAAGGACATGGACATGATCGTGTGACCAGGTATCTGCCTGCATCCCAGTGTTGAGCCTTGCCAGGCTTCAGAAGAAAATAGTTTTACTGTCATTTTCTTGATTTACTTCTTATTCAGAAAAAAAAATCTTTTCTTAAATAAAAAACTTTCTTACTTTCCTTTCTTAAAGATACCAAACTGCATTCCCTTTGACCCAGCAAAATCACAGGTTGTGTTTGTCCTTCATTCTCGAAGAGTACCATGATATCAGGGAGATGATGACATGACTTGCAGTTGATTAATTTGAGTGAGGGAGGATTGTGTAAGGTCACCAGCCTCACTTTCTCCTCCAGAACTGTCTGGGTCAGTGGCCAGATATTCATCAGGACTGGAGATAGCCCAGGATGCAATGGGAGCTAAAGTCTTTTAAGCTAAAGTCTTTTCAGGTTTTCATTTTGAGTGAGGTAATGCCCAGTCAGTGAATAGGCCTCTTTAGGAAGTGAATCCAAGGATGGCCCCTTTAATCAATCAATAAATAAGTAAATAAAACTGGGAGCAGAAGACTCTCAGGTTTGCTGGGCAAAAGAGAAAGAGTTACTATTTACATTCACTTTGAGCTAGGGAGGCAGGGACTCCTATGGGTTCCAGAGTGAACTGGGTTTAAGGCTTGGTCTTTGAGAAAAAAATCTAGCCAGTAAATTCCAGGTTAGGGAGGGAGCAATAATTTTGATTATAGCTTTTAAACAAATAGAAACAATACAATTATATGAAGAAAGCAATTCACTAGAGAAAAGTCTTTGTAATATCTCTGATAAATTTCTAATATGCAAAATGTGTTGATAATTGAAACATATATAAGAACAAAAGCTATTCTTTAATTGGTAAGTAGTCAAAAGAAAGAGGCAATATTTCTAAAATCCAAGCTGTCAGCCACAATATAAAAAATGCTACACATTAATAATAAGACAAATACAAATTGAAATAATTCCAAGGTCATACCTTAAACCATCAGTTTGGCAAAGATGACAAAAGAAGAAGATGACAATCATTATAGGAGCTACTGGAAGTTAGGCATATTGATGCACTATTGGTGGAGTCATGAAATGGTTCAACCGTTCTGGAAAACAATTCAGGACCATGCCTCAGAATTCACTTAACTATATACTGTTTGACTCAGTGATACCATTATTAGGCAACATACCAAAGAGTTCAAAGAAAGAAGAAAAAAGATCACTTACTTATACAAAAAAAATTTATAATAATTCTTTATTTGTAGCAAAGAATTAAAAACAAAATGAATGCCCATCAATTAGGAATTGGCAGAACAAATTGTGGTGTGTGAATACAATGGAATATTATTGTGCTATGAGAAATGACGAATATGAAAAATTCAGAAAAATCTTGGGAAAATGTATGTGAACTTATGCAGAGTGAAATTAGCAGAACTGGGAGAAAAATTCAAGATGATTAGAAAAATGTAATGGAAAAGAATTGTGAAAGCCTTCAAAACTGTTATCAAAGCAATGAATAATCTTGACTTCAAAACCCTGAAGATGAAGCATGTCTCCCACCTCTTGGCTGAAAGGTGATTGCCTAGAGATAAAGAATGAGTCATTTTCAGAAATGGTCAATATGTGGATCTGTTTTGATTAACAAAAGTAAAATGCTGCTTGTTTTGGTTTGTTTGATTGCTACTCAGAGCTTCTACCTGGGGAAGGTAAGCCTAAGAGTATAAATTGTAAATAACGACACAGATTTTTAAAAAAGAAAAAAATCAGTAAAACATGAAAAAGTACATGGAATGAAACAAAATGAAGTGCAGAAATGGATACAAATATGGCAATTCTATTACCATTATATTGAATCAAATATACACTTTTTAAAAATACTTAAGAGTTTTTGGTTTTATATATAATTATCATTTGTTCTTTACATTTCAAAATGATTGTTTTGCTGATGATTAAATTTACGATAAAAATGTAAGAAATAATAGGAATCAAGGAAAATGTAAAAGGTCTCAGTAGACTGATAACAAGCAAATGCGGTTCTAACTTTTTTAAGCAATATCCTCTTTTTTTCCCTCTACACTATTAGACTTTATCTCATCAGCTCCCATGGATTCAGTTATCATCTCTATGATGATGATTTTCTTGTCTACTTATCCAGCCTTAACCTCTCTTCTAACTTCAAATTCCCATCTCCATTTGCCTACTGGCAACCTAGCTGTACCATAGACACCTTAAACTCAAAATTTTCAAACTGAACTCATTGTTTTTCCTTTAAAACTCTTTCATCTTCCTTATTGAGCTATTATTGTGGATTGTACCGATAGTCACCCAGGCTTACAACCAAGGTGTCACTCTTCATTCTTTTTCAACTCCCAAATCCAATCTGCTGCCAAATCCTGTCAACTTTTTGTTTATATTGTAGTTTTTTTCTTCTGACACAGTAATCACCCTAATTCAGGTCCTCACTCTCAGAAGAGTCTTTTTTCTGAAATGTTGCCTCAGGTCACTCCCCATTCCAATCTCTCTCTGTCTCTCTGTCTCTCTCTGTCTCTCTGCCTGTCTCCCTCCCTCTCCCTCTCCCTCTCCCTCCCTCCCTGTCTCTCTCTTTCTCTCTGTCTCTCTCTCTCTCTGTCTCTATCTCTATCTCTCTGTTTCTCTCTGTCTCTCTGTTTCTCTCTCTCTGTCTTGCTCTGTCTCTATCTCTCTTTCTCTGTCTCTCTCTCTGCCTCTCTATCTCTCTGTCTCTTTCTCTCTCTCTATCTTTCTGTCTCTATCTTTGTCTCTCTCTAATATGTAAGTGCACACATGCATGCATGTATGTATACACACACACACACTCAGTAAGCTCCAATGGCCTCCTACCACTTTCAGGAGCAAAAATAAGACCCTCTGTTTGGCATTCAAAGCCTTTCAAAATCTGACCCCCTTTTACCCTTTCTTATTTCTTACTTATCCTCACATACTTTTCATTCAAGTGACTCTGACCTCCTTACTGTTCTTAACACAAGAGACTTCATCTTAATATAGCTATAAAAAGTAAAAACTTTCATAGTTCACCTAAAGCAGAGGTGTCAGACATGACCTGCAGGCCCCTGCATGTGTCTCACACCATTCCTGAGTACAACCTAAACCAAATTAAAATGTAATTGGGAAATATTTAATAAAATAAATAAAAGTAGAATAAACTGTAGGTGACATCATATTTTAAAACTAAGATAATATGAAGCCCAGAGGGATCTTTATGTATGGTTTAGTGGCCTGTTTCTGTTGAATTTCGACACCATTGCTTCAGAGGATAGAACATGAATCAATGGATGGAAGTTATATTAAGGCAGATTTATTTTTTATTCTATTCAAATTAGAGCACATCAGTGACTCACAAAAATCAAAGAACCTCTTAGCTGAAAAAGATAAGGAAGACCATAGAAGACCTGTACAAAATTCTCATTTTACAACATTGATAGCAAATAGCCATTTCTTCTTTTCTCAAAGACTTCTAGGTGGGGAGAATTCACAACCTTCCAAAGCAGTTCATTCTACTTTAAAAAATTTGCCATTTCTATATCCATAAATTCTTTTATATTCATTTCCTCTCCATTCATAGGACCACCATCCTAATTCAGATCCTTAACACCTTTTGCCTGTACTGTTGCAATGGGCTTCTTACCAGCCTCCCTGCTCTAATCCATCTGCCACTCAGCTATAACACTCATGGTCTTGAAACACAATTCTTTTACTTCTCAACAGAATCTAGTGGTTCCCTATTAACTCCAGGATCAAATATTAACTCCTCTGTTCAATATTTCAAGCTCTTAACAATCTGGTTCCAACTTTGCTTTCTAGGTTTATTAAACATTACTCCCTATTGTAGGCTAAGTCAAAACTGGCTTACTTCACCAAGTTCAAGGTTTTTTGTTTGTTTTTCAATGTAATAGGTACTATTGAACCATACAATCCAATTAAAATGATTTTAATAATTGAAATTTTAAAACCTGTAATGCAGGAATAACAAAGGATAGTATAACTTTCCCTCTACCTGTGAAAAATGGAAGAAAATGCCCTGTAGTCATTTAAACTCAGGAAAATGTTCCTGACTGCCCCCACCACCAAGCCACTCCATTTATAATTCAAACCAGAAAGCTTTTAGAACACCAGAAGTAGCTGATCCAAGCAAGGTTGGGGAGGAAAGAAGGGCTATGTCTGCAACAGGTGAAACAGTTCAGGAGCCCACCCATGCTCCCCATTACCTCCCACCCCTTGTTAATAAAGTCCTAGAAATTTTCAGGGGCATCTTTCATCATTAAAATTTCAGTTCTTTTGAAGGTACAAGCCTAGTTATTCAGTTCAACGGAGGGCATATGATGTCTTTGACAGGCATTCTCAGCACTTAGCACAATGGCTCATGGGTAGGAGTAATTTATAAATGCTTGTTGACTAATAACCCACAAACAGTTGTAGGTTGTAAGAAATACAAACAAAACTCTTCCATTGGTCCAGAACCCAAATTGTAGTGTTTTAAATTGTGCAATTACATTCTTCCTAACTCCAATTCCACTAAACCAAACCCATAGTCTACAATAGGGAATCAGTATAAATAAAAGTTTTATCTGCCTTGTCCATCAAGGCTTTCTCTCACAAGCCAGATATGACTTGCCAGGACCCCTATCTCTTCAGGTATCTCTAGTCACTGTGCAAATAACTGTCAAAGTCAAGTTGTACACATCTTTCTCATAACAGGTAGAACCATTTGTAAACTAAAACAAATGGTATTCCTCTAGAGCTAGCACCCTTTGAGATGGCAGAAATGGTGAAACATTGGTGCTGAGACTGGAGCTCTCAGGCTCTAATAATGTTATAACTTGTTCATAATGGGCATTGATGCCTGAGGACTCAGATTAGCATAATCTTTTATTTGTCATCTCTATTTGACAATGGAAGTCTTTTGTGCCCTATCCATCTTGTTATAAAACCCATCTTGTATTATCCAACTCATGATAGGCAATTCCAGAAAAAAAAGTTAATTGTGTGGCCCTATCTCATCTTATTAATAGCAGTCAAAGTCCAATAATTGGAAAGCAACTGTTCCTTGACATAGTATAAAGAATGGCTACTTCAATGAGTTTATAACTCCAGAAGTTCAACGGTCACTGAATCTGGACACCCCTTGATGGTGGCCAAATAGTCTACTCAGTCTAATCATCCAGGAAATAGGTTCCTGTCGAATCATATTGGCACAAAGGGAAAGACTGATAGGCAGTTGCCTCTAAATCATCCAAAATTAAAACTTATTTTCAGAGTAGGCATTCTAATGAGTAATTTTGATAAATAGTAGCCATAAAATACTCAGAAGTAGAATACTGGCACTTTCAACTGAAGAATCCAATAAGCCTTTGAAGTTCCTTTATAACTTGTGAAGGAACAAGTATCAACAGCTTATTGATATCACCCTAAAAACTTAACTGGACAGTTGGACCCTGAATTTTCTTTGGGTTGATCTCCCATACTAAACTCTCTACCATTGGATCTCAGGCTTCTGCCACTATGGCCTCATTTGTCCCAGTCAGAATTAGATCACTGATACAATCAAGGATTTCAATGCCTTCAGGAACTGGGGCCTCTTTCAGGTTTCTGCCAAAAATAACAGCAATGTGAGTGTATGGTACAACCACCTGAAATGATCTACCAATGCTCATCAAGTGATCTAGTGGTGAAAACCTGAGGCTTGGTGGAGGAGGGGGCATCCACCCAAAAGGTATAATCCAATTGTACCTAAAACAGGCTGGTCATAAGAAATGGGGAACCATGAAGTCCAATAAATAAATCTAATCCACCACACCCATCTCTTTAAAATCATCCTTTGCTGTCCTCCATCTGGGAATTGACTTTAGAGAGAAATCATCTATATGAGGTCAATCATATAGGATTCCTCACTTTGCCCACCTGAAAAGAGGTATAAGGTGATCCCCATATAGAGTTAGTGGATTTAATTAATTATGCAAGAGCAAATCATCTGTGAGTTCTTCCAGTCAATGGAGCTTTGCAATTGACAAAACTAATTCACCCCTATTCAACCACATCCTCATTAGACATTGCTCTAAATTTTCACTGACTTGTTTGATTTTTTTCTTACCACCACTCAAGTCCTTAACTTTAAAATGCAGTGATGAGGAAAGTGACATTTGGTCAATAGGAAATAAAATAATGGGGAAAACAGTGGTGCCCTGGACTGCTGGGTAATAACCCTTATAAGTGATAGTTTTGGCAGCAGCAAAATAATGGAAAATAGCATCACCTTGGTATCCAGAGCTCCAACAGTGACAGTGAAACAACGACCTTGGCAATCACGACAGCTTGCAGGCAGCATTTCCAACAGCACCTGCAGCATCAAGGCAGTGGAAAGAGTAGTGATAACGCTAGTCTGTAGACCCAAGCCAACCAGACCAACAGTAGTGTACACCACAAATGGCTAAAAGCAAATTCCAGCAAGTTATAGGCAGCTAGCCAGCAGCAAGCACAGGCCCACAAAGGATCTTTTTTTTGCTATTTTGATGGGTCCCCCTACGCTTTACTACAAAGATGAGGAAGGAAGAGCTCTTTACTGTGAAGCTGACATCTGTGACCATGGCAGCCAGGGGTCAAAGGCTACAGTATTGTGGGCAAAGAAACTGCTGGAAGTAAGTTAAGCTTCAGCCTCCAACAGTGCCAGTAGGGAGTGTTGTGAGTAAAGATATGGAACAGACCAAGGGCAGTTTCAGTAAATGTTGCCCCTAGGTGGATTGATATGGCATCCAGATGTGGACCCTCTGGGCAAGAAGAGTATAAAAACAGCTCTGAGACTCTAAAAGGGAGATCCCTTGCTCACTCTTTTTAACCTTTTTGCTAGTGGCTTTTATCTTCCTTGGAATTTACTTTACCTAGAAGTATTTTTAATATTTTTAAAAGAACTGATTCTTATAACCTTCAGATTCTGACTGGTCCATTGTACCAGATATCAAACCACAACCCCTTCACACAATCTATGATCCAGCAAAATGGGTCTTTTTATGGTTCTTCACACAAACACTCCATTACTCATCTCAAGGGCCTCTGAACAAGACATCCGTTATACTCGAAATGAGCTCCTCTTACCTGCATCTCTTAGAACTCTAGTTCCTTAAACTCCACAAATATGCTACTTAGAGAATGAGTACCCCACCATTTTTTATCTTATGCTTACTTTATATATACCCATGTTAACATGTACATGTAGAGTGCCCTATAAAACATAAGTTCCTTGTGGTCAAGAACTGTCTGATTTCTCTCTGTATATCTCTAGCATTTAGTTGAGAGTATTTGCTTGACTTGTGATTTTGGCAGTTATACCTAATAAATTCATCTGGATTGATTTAATAAGTCCTGAGGAAGATGAGATTCGTTGGAGAGGGGAGCAAAGTAGTCTCTATGGTTTCTGAGTTCTGATTCTGATGTGAGTTTTTTGAATTGATATGATAATTCTATGTCGTTGTATGGCACAAAATGGTGTCACGCATGGTAGCACAGTGGATAGAATGTTGGACTTCGAGTCAAGAAGACCTGAGTTCAAATCTGGCCTTAGATACTAACCATGTGAACCTGGGCAAGCAACTTAAACTTCTGCTTGCTTTAATTTACACAACCGAAAATCGGGGACTTGTAAGGATAAGATGAAATAATATTTGTAAAGTGCCTGAAAACATTAAAGTGATAGATAAATGCTATCTAAAGCCTGTCTTGTGTTCAGTGCACTGTTAACCTGATCATTAACATTGAATCCAAGAGTCCATTTCCTTTGTTATTTCCAAGGAAGACCCTGAGTAGGGGCATAGGCCAAAGAGAATTTTTGTAAGAAGCCTTCAGGGTATTGGTCATAGATTAAAGGACTATTCTCTTGAATATATATAGGTAAGTGAGTAGTAAATAAGGGAATAAACGTGATGACTATAATGAATATCTTTTTTAATCACAATGAAATTAAATTCACTTTTAGCAAAGCTCATTATGAGGCCATCATGGCACTGTGTGAAGAATTAAAGGACTTGGATTCAAATTCTGACTCCAATAATTATTTACTTATATTTCTTTACTATTGACTACCATAGGGGCTCTGCATCTTTTTGTATCATGCTAGATGGCACAGTGGGTAGAAAATTACTCCCAGAGTCAAAAAGACCTGAATTCAAATATGGCCTCAGACACTTATTAGTTGTAGGAACTTGGGCAAGTCAGTTAATCTATGTTGACCTTAGTGTCTTCACCCAGGGTATTATGAGGATCAAATGAGAGAATATTTTAAAAACACTTAGCATAGTGCCTGGCACATAGTAAGCATATGTAAATGTTAGTTATTAATATTGTTGCTGTAATTAATATCATTAACATGGACTTACTTGACAATCTGGTGAAATCTATGGACCCTTTCCCTGAATGTTTTTAAATGCACAAGATAAAATATTTAGGATTATAAAGGAAACCAATTATATTGAAATACAGTTGTCGACTCTTTAAAATTAAATTCACCAGGTTAAGGACTCCTTAATTACTAGTATGGATAAGTCATTTCACTGTTCCATTTCTCAGTTTCTTCATCTACATGAGAGGACTGGACTAGATGCTCCCTAAAGCCCCGGCTCTTATGATTCTAATTTCATAGTTATGCAGCCAATCCAAACAGGACACCACAAACAATTAAGCCATCTAATATTAGATTAGGTCATTGCCTTTCTTGGTCCAAACCCTTTCCTTCAAGAGACAATAGATTTCTTCACAGGAAGTTTCTGATGGTAGTCCTACGTTCAATTAATCCCCACTGCATTAGGCCCTTCCCTAAAGTAAAAAGTGCACATCTGCCCTGACAGAAGGCTCATCTTCCCTGAGGTATAATTCCCAGACTTTAATATTATGAGTAAGAGTTTCCACTGGCAGAAGACACATTCAATGATTCTTTTAACACTGAAGTGGTACATTAATGAGATACTCTCAGGCTGTTTCCAAGCTCTGGTACTCATGCCCTCTTTTCAAACTGTGCTATTGGTTTCCCCAGAATGACAAGTGTAATTCACATAGGGATCTTTAAAACAAATACAAACTCTTCTACCGGGTTACCAAGGGCCTGTTTAATCTATACATCCCTATGTCCCCAGGACATGCCATCAGTTTCCTGATTATATTTCTAATATTCAATATCTCCTTTATGTTAGAACTTCCAAGTAAGATGTCCTGCCTTCTACTCCACTGCAATTGCTCCCAGGGCAAGCTCAGTTCCCATCTCTTCTAGGAAGAGTTTCTTGATTGACGGACCCTACTTTTCTTCCATTCCTCTGTAATCTATAGGACACGTGGTCTTCCCTGAGAACTCACTATTCTGATAAAATAATGAATATATTTTTATGATTATCTCCAGTATTTTACCCATTTAGTATTTTCCGTGGTCCCTGATACAATGCTGGGCATGTGCAGAAGCACTCAAACATTATTCTTGAGATGACGGATGTAGGGATGACAAGAAGGGCTAAAATTAGAGAATAAAGATGCCATGTCAGGAGGAACACAATGCCCTGTAAATATTTCAACTGTAAGCAGAACTCTTCATGTTCCCCCTTAAACCAACTCCTGGACCTGGTTTTCCTAACTATGGAAGTCATTATTTTCTTCTTACACAGAGGAAATACTTTGGAATCACTTTTTCCTTCTCTTCCCTCAACTTCAGAATTCTATTTATAAATTAGCAAATTATAGTTTTATAATTTTATAGGAAGTTTTATAAAAATCTTACAGATTCCTCCTCTTAATGTCTTCCCAATATATTCCTTTTCTCTGCCATCTCCCTAGTTCAGAATCTATCATGACTTATTATTTTAAATGCTCCCTGCCTACAGAAAATTGCAATATGGGTCAATCTTCACAATGTTTTGCTTGCTGTGGTACCAGTCTACAAAAGGAAGCTTTGACCTTGCTTTGTTTCAGACTCTGCTAATTGGGTTGTTTGTTTGTTTGTTTTAACTCCAAAACTTCTTCTAAGTACCTTGACAGTAAGAGTTGTGAGTTGCCCATCTTTGTATTCTCCACAGTACCAACAACACTACCATAGGCACAGTTCTCAGAACTCACATGACTATGTCAGCTAACTCCATAGTGTGACTATGTCCTTCATAGCCATCTATGCCCATCTATCCTTATGGGACTCATTCATTTCTCCCATAGGCTTGCCACAAGGGATCACCCAATACAATGTGGAACTTTTTGTTGTGGTTGTGAAAATACTGTTGAAGCACATATGCTTTTTGTTGTCATTTGTTCAGATCAAATAACCAGTCTGCCTTCCTTGGTCCTGATAGCTATCTTCAAGTATTTGATAATTTTGTTCATATTAACCAATAGGTTGTCTATTTTGTTGGGATTTTTTAAAATAAAATCAACTCCTAGTTTTATTTATTAATTCAATGTTTTTTTAAATTTGTTATGTGAAAGATAGACTAGACTTTCTGTGTGTGGACCAAAGGCAGAAATCAGAGCAATGTTCCAAAATTTGGTAGTCTTGATGTCAGAAAAAACTTCCAAAATTTGAATGGGCTGCCTTGATACAGAGAAAATTGCCCCTACTTGGAGGTCTTCAAGAAGAAATTGGACAACCACTTGTTGAGTATGTTATATTACAATGGAGACTCCTTTTGTCCATGAATTGGAATAGACAACCTCTTAAGTCCCCTTTGAGCTTTTCAATTGTTTATTATGTGATATCTCTGATGACATCATTTGTAACACTAGGTGTGGCCTATAGTCACAGATCATACACTCTCCATTTCCCTTTGGGTAGGACTCATTTTCAATTCTTTGGAGACTTGTGTGTTTTTGACATTTTTTAAAAAAATAAACACTGCGATTTTAATCTGGATAAAATCACATATCTGCAAAGGATCTTCAATGATCAAATTACAGCTAAACTTTCTAAAATTGTTAAAAATCCATCCAACTTTTAAAGATTTTGACACAGGCAGCCTAAAATGGAAAAATAGAATTATTAAATATTTTTATGTTGATTGAAAAAGATGACAAAAAAAACTGGGAAAATAAGCTCAAGAAATGGCAGGACCTGTTTGGATAACAGATTAGACCCAGAAAAAAACCCAACAACAAAAAACAACTCTTTGCCACTGAGGAACTCCTAGCCCTTCAATATAATCCTAACTTTAAAAAATATTGATCACTCGAGGTACAATCCAATTAAAAGTACTTAATGCAAAACCCTGGGTGCTAGTGATACATAGACAAAAACAAGAAAATCACTTCCTTCTGGGAGCTTATATGCTGATGAGGAATCTGGGTAAGATTGGAGGAATGAAATATATGTACATATAGTCACATACATAACCATATATACATATATACACATACTATATACATATATATATATACATATGTAGCATGAAGCAAATAAAGAAATAAAAGGTACTTTTTGATTGTCAGTCTAAGAGTACTAACTAGGAGAAACCATGAAAATCTTTGTACAGGATATCACACTTTCACTGAGGTCTTAAGGGAGATAGGAGTTCCAAAAGTAGAGATAACAAGGGAGAGCATTCCCAGAACAGAGATGTAATGTTAATATGGAGAACAACAAGGAAGTCAATTTGGCTGAAACAGAGTTTTATGATGAAGATTATATGATAGGTCTAGAAAGTTTGGCAGAAGCCAACTTGTAAAAGGATTTAAATACCAAAGAGAGAAACTAAGGAGCCATTCTAGTTTCTTGGGCAAAAGAGAAACGTGGCTGTCCCTTAGCTTAAGGAAGATTCCTTTTGGCAGTCATGTGCAAGTTGGATTGAAGTTTGAAGAGACTAGAAGCAGAGAACCGAGTTATTCACCTAGTCCAGGTAAGAAGTGATAAAGGATTGAAATAAGGTGGTAGCAATGAAAGAATACAGAATGAAGAAGTGTGTGAGATATGAAGGTAGAGGCAATGGAAGTTGGTAACACATTGGAAGTAATAAGGGAGAATAAAGAGACAGAAACAAAAACAACTCTAAGTATATGAACTTAGGTTGTGGAAAGAACAGTGTGGTCATTTCAATAGATACTGGGAAGTTTAGAGGAAAAGTAAATCTCCATGCTATACACACACAAAAAAATAAATAACATTTTCTCTATTTCTTGAAAAGTTTTTAGTCCATGATAAGCTTGAATTTGTAGCTGGAAGATCTGAAAAGGAAGACAATCTTGTAATAGCAGCAGTGGTAAGCTCAAGTTTCCATTAACAGAAAGAAACAAAGCTTAGGCGAAATTAGGAAGCAGGTCAGGGGAAAAAATGCTGAAAAAATATCTACTAGGAGGATGTCTCCTCTTTACAAGTAGAGTGGAAAATTACTTTCATTTGTTTGGGGAAAAAATGAATCACAAAATTATGTGTACTCTTAGAAAAGACACATACTGTAGAGTTTTGTCTACTCCTTCCTGCCTGGAGAAAGAGAAGAAAGGGGCCTATGATAATGGGAGGTGACAATCCCACTGCAGTCTGACCTAGTCAAACTGCTTTTGGAATGTTGCAGTGAATTGTAGGTATCTCTATTAAGACATATTGTTAATCTACCCCTCCTCCCAGATAACTGTGAAAAGCCAGTCAGTCAGTAAACATTTATTCAGTGCCTACCATGTGCCAGTCATTGTGCTAACTACTGGGGATAGAAACAAAGGCAAAAGACAATCTCTGCCCTGAGACAGTTTATTAAGGGAGACAACATACAAACAATGATGTACAAACAAGCTATATACAGGATAAATTGGAAATAAATCAATTGGAAAGGCACTGGATTAAGAATTAAGGGGGATAGGGAAAAATTTACTATAGAAAATGGAATTTTAGCTGGATCTTGAAAAAGAGTCAGGGAAGACTGAAGGCAGTGATAAGGAGTAGGAATGTTGCAGGCATGGGCTATAGCCAGTGAAAAATGCCAGGAATCAGCAGATGGAGGGTCTTGTTTAAGGGATAGTAGGGTGACATTGGATCACAGAGTAAGTACCAGGGCAGGGGAAGGAAGGAGGCTTTTGAATGCCAAAGGAAGGATTTTATATTTGATCTTAGAAATAAGAGGTAGCCATGAGATTTTGAGTTACAGGAGGGGGATCAGGGAATGGCTTAAGTGATCAGATCTGTGCTTTAGAAATATCACTTTGACAGCTGATTATAGGATGGACTGGAGTGAGGAGAGACTTGTGGCAGGGAGACCAACTAGTAGGCTATTGCAATAGTCCTGGCATGAAAAGATGAGGGACTCATCTCCAAGGCAGTGACGGTGTCAGAGAAGAGAAGAGGACATATATGAGAGATGTTTGAAAGTAAATTAAGAAATAGTGATTCAAGTACTATGAGCTAGACAATTTGATGAACAGTTTTATGTTCTCACTTTCATTGTAAGTGTGAACACTAGGGCTCAGATTAGTGTCCAGCCTCATTTAAAGTATTTCTCTGACTGCACATACACTCACTAAAATCACCCTTGCTATATATTCTTCCACTTCCCAAACTTTCTGAAGCATAAAATCAAGACACTTAACACAAACATTTGTTCTGTGTCTGCGTAGTCCCTCAATCTCTACTTGAGTTTTCATCTTCCACTGACCAGCTTTGAGGCAATTTCCTGACACTGAGAAATCACTGGTCCTTGAAATTTCTTTGATGACACTGAGGAATAGTCTATTCCTTTTTTCTTCTAGCAACATGTCTCAAGTTGCTGATAAGCTTTTTGAAGAGGGATGTTGGTAAACTGGGAGTCTTATCATTTTGTCAATATAACCAGTATAGTGAGGAATCTGGAAGATATGTTATACAAGTGTAATGAGCAGCTGTCCTCCACATGTAGCATGGGGGGAAGGATCAGAGAAGAGCTCAAAGGGAGGGAGAACAGACATCTCCATCCTCTTCCTCCCCATCCTTCATTTTCATGTTCATTCCTTCCAGGAGGGGAATTAGAAGGTTAGAACCAGAAGCTTGGTCACTCTGATCTCCTCAGAGAGAGGGGATACAAGGCTAGAATTTTATCTATCTGCTCCCATAATATTAGTCTGAGGAATATGATTTTGGGATTCAAGCTAAACTTCTGATTTCTGTTTATTAATTGGGAAAGGATGGCATAAGCTTTATAGCAAAAACTTGACTTCCTTTCCACCAAATACCAGTTCTACAATGAACATGCATAGAGCCCATAGTGGAGAAACCCATTTATCTAAGTCAACCGCAAAACTGAATCAGAGAAAATATACATGAAACTATATACCTGACAATATAAAGTGAAGAAACTTGCCCCATGGGAGTGAGACAAGTCAGTTCAACCAATAGAGAAAATTGATAGACCCTGGAGAAGTTAAGAAATAATGAATCAAATACTAGAAGTAAAACTAGATGCAACTGAGATTGGGGGCTAGGGGGAAAGAGAGAAGGGATGGAGAGCGAACAAACATTTATTAAGCACCTCTCATATGCCAGGCACTGTGCTGGGCATCGAAAAAATGTTATCTCATTTTGTCTTCACGGCAATCCCAGGAGGTAGGTGCTTCTATTACCTCCATTTGACAAATGAGGGAACTACAGCACACAAAAATGAAGTGATATGGCCAGCGCTACACAGCTAATAAGTCTCTAAGGCTGGATTTGAACTCCTGACTTTAGGCCCAGCACTCTATCCATTCTATCACTTAGCTGCCATGGATGGATAGAGCGCTGGGCGTGGATTCAGGAAGACCAGAGTTCAAATCCAGCCTCAAACATTTACTAGCTATATGACCCTGATCAAGTCAATTAACCTCTCTATCGGCCTCAGTTTCCTCATTTGTCTAATGGGAATAAAAAAGCGCTTAACTCGGGGTCATTGTGAGGACATGAGAATAATTGTAAAGCATTTAGCATAGTGCTATATTAATGTGGCAATTATGATTATTTGAAGAAGAAGATAAAACCTTAAGGAAAGGAAAAATTTCACAACAGTTAATTAACCCCAAGTGAAATGGACTGCTTTGAAGGTTCCCTATCACTTAAGGCTATAAGTAAAGGTTAGATGACCAATTTACAGCACAAAGTAGAGTGACAATTCTTGGCCAGGTATGGGCAGGTCTACGTGATGCTTTGACTTGTAGACATGTGTCAACCAAAAGGTTGAAGACAAGCTGCTGAAATTACTTTTTAAGCTATACTATATCCTAAACCTATGTATACTATACATACTATGTATGCTATGTCCTAAACCTAAACTTGTTATGATATAGCATCCAACAGGAATCAGAAATGAATATTCTGATCACATCTAGGGATAAGATTATTATGAGTTAGGACTTACAGAATAGGGATAAAAGTATCCCATTGTACCTAGGTTTTCTATCTTTCAAAACTTTGCCTTCTAATATTATCTACTTTATATTTAGCTTGAGGTTTTAAACTTTTTTTCTTGCTCCCTGCAAAGTATTCTTTTCCATGAGGAAATGTGGTACTCTGAATGTTTAAGCTGGCAACAAGAAAGTGTTCCCGTGTGACTAGGCCTCCGGAGCCATCACCCAGGCCTTGAGATCACTCTACCTCTCCTTCTGTTCACCACACTGTCACCCTCTTCTTTCTTTACTTCCCCTCACAGTGTAGGAGGTAGCCTTACACGTCTGTGGTGAGAAACTACTCTTGTGGCCTTCCCAGAAGGGAAGCCAGAAAGAACAGGCCAGTAAAAACAATCTGCTGGTTAGGGTCAGGGCTGAGGAACACGGATGCTTCAGGGTGTGAAAACAGGGACCTTAAAAGGAGACTGAGGCATGAGATGGCACTTCAAAACAGATAAAGTTTTGCAACCACTTGCTGGTCAGTAGGGTGTTTTATTTGGGTTCTGACAATTCACAATATTAACTGGGAGTTCAAGAAGGTGGATTTGTGGTAGAAGCCATAAGAGGTAGTTTGTAGTTTATGTTTTAAATGGATATGAGAAGGGTAAAATTTTGCCATATATCCAATAAAATTCATGCAACAGCACACGGTTTGAGAACTCCACATCTCTACCTCCTGGCTTCCCAAGTCTCAAAATTCCACCTTTTTTAAAAAATTAAAATAATTTTATTTTTAATTTATGGAATAAAACAAGTATTTCCATAATATAGTACAAGAAAAAAGACAAATGCTCATGAAAATATGAATCTATTACGTACAACTTGCTATATCTTTTAAATTTATAATAAAGTTATAAAACCCTGCCTTTTATAGGAAGTCATCCCCACCCCCTCTTAATTCTAGAGCCTTCTTTCTTTTAATTATTTCCTACTTATCTTGTATATGTCTTACTTTGCATATATTTGTTTGCATTTTGTCTCTTCCGTTACTGAGGGCAGGGGCTACCTTTTGCCTCTTCTTGTGTCCTCAGACCTTAGCACAGTCCTATCACATAGCAGGCACTTAATGCATGTTTATTGATTGATCAGCTTTCAAGACTTTCTCCAAGTCTCAATTAAAATCCTGCCTTCTACAAGAAGGTTTCCTTATTCAGCTTAATGCTAATGTATTCCCTCCTTGAATTATCTTCTCTTTTAGGTTCTGAGCATCTTGAGAGCAAAGTTTGTCTTTAGTCTTTCTTTGTATTTCCATTGCTTAGCACAGGACCTGGCACTTCATAGGCTCTTAACAAATGTGTGTCAACCGCCTAAACACTGGCTTAACTGTTTTTGTTTTGTTTGTTAAAGGAGAAGAAAATTCAGAACTGTGATTCTGATCTCGGATAAAACATGACTTACAACTTGGACCATCTGAATCCAGGTCCCCAGTGTTCTCTTCTCACTAACACTTTGGACTTGACTCTGATTCTTGTTTCTATTTCAGACACAGCTTAACCACATCTAGTATTTTCTATAACTTGGATTCCTTGACGTGATCTTGACTTTTTCTGCAATTCTTCAAAGGGTTGGAGCAAAATTTATTATATCTAAGCTGAAATAAAGGAGGGGAAGCAATTATAATTTTGGACAAGGAAACAGCACAAATAAACTTGATTAAAAGAGATGAAGGAGGAAACTGCTTTTTGCTGAAAGGTAGCAGAGACAACATGATATCAATATTTAATATATATGCATCAAACTGAAGAGACTTTCTAGAGCCAGCTCCAACCAGCTTGAGAAGACTACTGAGGATTCAGTGTGAGCTTTTACATTTTAGAAATCATCCAACCCTACAAATCAGAGCTTGATTTATGGTTTTCTTTATTGTTCAGACTTAAGAAAGGGTTGGAGAAAACATTAATGATACTGCTTGAACTTAAGTGTATTGTGCATACATTTTTTAATCAGAGAATTTGTTTTACCAGCACACTTCTGACTGAATGGCTTAGCTTCCAAACACTTAAAGGAAAAACCAAATGAATTATAAAGAGAAATAGATAATAAAACTATAGCTGTGGGAGACTTCAAGTTACTCCTGTAGGCCCTATGTAAATCTAAACAAAGAAATAAAAGAAGATGAAGAATGAGGAGCAGCAGCAGTAGGAGTCTATGACTTGACTAGAATTTTAGAAAATTAAAAAAACAAAAACAAAAAAGCAGACCTCTGTTGATTACTAAATGGAAATAAAAGAGCTTGTTTACTTTACAGTTTTTCATGTATCTTTGCAAAAACTGACCATATTTTAGGACACAAAAATGTAACAAAGAAATACAAAAAAAGCAGAAATATTATACATATCTTTTATAGACCACAAATGCTATAAAAATTATAGTAAATATAAGGCCACTGGAAACAAGCATTAACGATTCACTGGAAGTAAAATAATCCTAAAGAAGTGGTGAATTAAAAAAACAACTCAGAAATTATGGAAGATATAATGAAAGTTAATGATAGCAATGGGACAGTATACCAAAATTTGAGAGATGCAGCCTTAGGGCAAAGTCTGAATCACTAACACTTCTATAAACAAAAAAGAGAGAGGAAGAAGTGAAAGAACAGATCAATAAATTGACAATGCAAGTAAAATACAAGAAAATCAGCAAATTTAAAAACAATTCAATACCAAAATACAGCTGAATATCAAAGACTAAAATGAATGAAAACCAAAATGAACAAAACTAGAAGATTTTACAAAAACAAAGAAGATAGACAACTAGATAATTTAATTAAAAAGAAACTAAGTAAACCGAATTACCAGGTCAAAAAATGAAAAAGAATTTATAACAAATGGAGCACAGAGGGTATTATTAGAGATTAATTTTTACCCAAAAATGAGTCAACCAAACTCATATTTAAATGAAATAAATGAATATGTATTTTAAAAAAATAGAAAATGAAATAAAGAATTTAAACAATCCAATTTCAGAGAAACTTTTTTTTAAAATGAGCTTCTAAAAGAAAGAACTCAAGTCTATATGGATTCATAATTGGATTCCATTATTCAAAGAATAATTAATTACAGTATTACATAAATTGTTTGCATAAGCACCAAAGGAGAAATCCTACCTACTCTCTTCTGTGATACAGATATGATCTTGACAAATAAACTGGGGAGAGCTCAAACAGAAACAAAGGAAACTACAAGATAATATTTTAAATCAATATGGATGAAAAAATTTAAATAAAATATCGGTAAAGAGGATAAAACAATATATCTCAAAGATAATACATTATGACCAGGTTGGATTTATACCAGGAATGTAGGGTGGGATTGACATTAGGAAAATTATAAACCTGATTAGTTATCTTAATAACAAAACCAATAAAATATTTATATAATCATTTCAATGAATGTAGAAAATCTTTTGACAAAATATAATACCCATTTCAGTTAAAAGAGAAAACCTGCATGGACATAGCCAAGATGGTGGAGTAGAAGGACAGGCCTGCTCTAGCTCTCCCCCATATCCCATAAAATACCTGTAGAAAATGACTCTAAACAAATTCTAGAGCATCACAAGTCACAAAATGACAGAGTGAAAGGTATTTCCAGCCCAAGACAGCCTGGAAGGCTGACAGGAAAGGTCTATTGCACTGGACTCAGAGCTCAGCACAGCATGGAGAGGACTGGAGCAGGCTTCAGGGCACAAAATCACAGGTAGCAGCTGTGGTTCCCAGATTTCTCAACCCACAAACACCAACAATAGTTTCAAAAGTCAGTAAGAAAGCTCTGTCTGGGTGAGAGGGGAGCTGGGATCCAGCCCCATCCCCGGCCCCGGGGTAGCAATAGTCACTGTGGTAGCATCCACTTTTGGAGCCCTAGGCCTAAAGACCCTGGGGGAATCAAGAAACTGATCTGGATCTCAGCCCTGAGTGGCAGCCATGGGGTCAGGAGGAGAACTGGTACTGGCATGGTGGAGTTGGTGGTGGCTGTGAAGAGGAAACTCTACTTGCAAATCCTGGGCAGAAAAGAGTGCTTGTGGTTGCTCACAGACAAGAGTACAGACAAAGAGAGACGTAAACTCCTCTTCCTTGATTTGTGCCACCGTAGAGGAACTGAGAACTTACAGGTTCCTGGAGTATATCCTACATTTGACAAGGGACTCAAAAGTCAAGTAACTGACTATGAAAATGCCCCCAAAAAAGGGAAAAAAAGTAAGACTATGGAAGGTTACTTTCTCGGTGAAAAGGTATTTTCTTCCATCCTTTCAGATGAGGAAGAACAAAGCATACCATCAGAGGAAGACATTAAAATCAAGCCTTCCACATCCACAATCTCCAAAAATAATATGCAATGGTCTCAGGCCATGAAAGGGCTCAAAAAGGATTTTGAAAATCAAGTAAGAGAGATGAAAGAAAAACTGAGAAGAGAAATGAGAGTGATGCAAGCAAATCATGAAAAGTGAGTCAACAATTTGCTAAAGGAGATCCAAAAAAAATGTTGAAGAAAATAACACCTTTAAAAATAGACAAACTCAAATGGCAAAAGAGATCCAAAAAGCCAATGAGGAGAAGAATACTTTAAAAAGCAGAATTGGCCAAATGGAAAAGGACTTTCCAAAGCTCAATGAAGAAAATATTTCTTTAAAAATTAGAATGGAGAAGATAGAAGCTAATGACTTTATGAGAAATCAAGAAATTATAATACAGATTGATAAGAATGAAAAAGTAGAAGACAATGTGAAATTTATCATTGGAAAAAACAGCTGACCTGGAAAATAGATCCAGGAAAGATAATTTTAAAATTATTGGTATAACTGAAAACCACGATCAAAAAAGAGAGCCTAGACATCATCTTCCAAGAAATTATCAAGGAAATTTACCCTGATATTGTAGAACCAGAGGGCAAACTCAAAATGGAAAGAATTCACTGATCACCTCCTGAAATAGATCCCAAAAGAAAAACTCCTAGAAATATTGTAGCGAAATCCCAGAGTTTCCAGGTCAAGGAGAAAATATTATAAGCAGCCAGGAAGAAACAATTCAATTATGGTGGAAATATAATCAGGTTAACACAGGATTTAACAGCTTCTACACTAAGGGATCAAAGGGCTTGGAATATGATATTCCAGAGTTCAAAGGAGGTAGGATTAAAACCTAGAATCACCTACCCAGCAAAACTGAGTATAGTACTTCAGGAGAAAAAAAATGGAATTTCAATGAAATAGAGGACTTCCAAGCATTCTTGTTGAAAAGACCAGAGCTGAATATAAAATTTGACTTTCAAATACAAGAATCAAGAGAAACATGAAAAGGTAAACAGGAAAGAGAAGCCTTAAGGAACTCATTAAAGTTGAACTATTTACATTCCTAGATGGAAAGATGTTATTTGAAACTCACGAGAACTCTTTTAGCATTAGGATAGTTAGAGGGAATATATATATAAATATAGATATATACATATATATATGTAGATGTGTATGAGTATGTATGTATATATTATATATGTGTAAGTATGTAAATTGATATGGGTGTATGTGTCTATGTGTGTACATATATGTGTGCATGTATACATAGAGGGCACAGGTTGAGTTGAATATGAAGGGAGAATACCTAAAAAAGTTAAAATTTACTGTTGAATGGTATATACTAGGAGTAAGAGAAAGGGAGAGGCAAAATGTAGCAAATCATCTCACATATAAGGGGGAAGAAAGAACTTTTACAATGCAGGGGTAGAAGGGGGAGATGAAAAGAAGTAACTGTGCCTTACCCTCATGGGATTTCACTTAAGGAGGGAATAACACACACTCAATTGTATATGGAAATCTAGTTTACCCTGCAGGAAGGCAAGAGGGAAGGGGGGAGATGAAAATAGAAGGGACAGAAAATTGGGGAAAGGGATAATCAGAAGCAAACACTATTGTGGGAGGACAGGTCAAGGGAGAGAATGGAATAAATGGAGGGCAGGATAGGACAGGGGAAAATGTGGTTACTCTTTTACAACACAACTATTATGGAAGTGCTTTGCATTGTTACACATGAATGACTTGTATTGAATTGCTTGTTTTCTCAATGAGGGTGGATGGGGAGGAAGGGAGATTATGGAACTCAAAGCTTTAATAATGAATGTTAAAAATTGTTTTAACATGCAACTGGAAATTAAGATATATAGGCAATGAAGTATAGAAATCTATTTTGCCCTATAGGAAAATAGAGGGGAAGGGGGATGGAAGAAGGATGGATAATAGAAGGGAGGACAGACTAAAGAAAGGGGTGAGTGTGGTACATGCTGTCCTGGGATGGGGGCTGGGGAGAGATGGTGAGAAAATTTTTAATTCAAATTCTTGTGGAAGTAAATAGTAAGAACTGAAAAATAAATTATATATTGAAAAAAAAACCTATGAATAAATAGACCTTTCCTTCAACTGATAAATAGTATGAATCCAAAACAAAGAGTTTTTACTCTATATGAGGAAATAAATTTTCAATAAGATTAGGGGTGAATATGGATGTCCATTTTCACCATTTTCATCCTAAAAGTTCAAATAAAAATTAAATTCAATGATAACTTCAGCAATCTTGCAGAATATAAAATAAATCCACACAAATCATTCCAATTTCGAGGTAACAATAAAACCTATTAGAAGAGATAAAAAGAGAACTTTTATTTCAAATCATTACAGAATATATAGAATATTTGACACTCTATCTACCAAGAAATATAAAAACAGTATTTTGCAATTATTGAGGTTTTTTAGTTCTGTTAACAGTGGTTTGAAGCTAATAATTTATAGTAGTTTATAGTTAATAATTTCAAAAAATATTTGTTGGTCATGAATAGGAGGATTCATTATAATAAAATTATTATATTACCTAAATTATTTTACTTGTGAAATGCATTACAATCATATTACCCAAGGATAATTTTATAGAGTTATAAAAATAATAATGAAATAACAAAAAATAAAAAAATAATGAAAGTCATATGGAAGTAAACAAGTTCTAGAACCTCAAGGAAGAAACTTAAAAAGAAATAGGAATATATGAGACTTAGTGGTGCCACATCTCAAACTAAACTACAAAGCAGTAATTCTCAATTAATACAATTCTTAATAATATGTTATTGGTTAAAAACAGATAACTTAATCAATGGAAGAAATAAGGTAAACCATGTACAGAAGCAAATGTATTTGGTCGATTTGTATTGAATAAATACAAAGATCTGAGTTACAGAGCTAAGGACTTATCATTTGACAAAACTGTTAGGAAAATTAAATAACAGTATGGAAGAAATTAGATTTATTTCAAAACTTCACACTTATACCAAGATAAGCTCCAAATGCATCTATGATCTTGGTAAAGATTTGTAACAGCAAGCAAAGTGATATCTTTTGCTGTTTCTGTTTTAGACAATCAAGTTTTAGACAACCTAATTGAGTCTTGCCTTTGACTAATTGAGAGTCTTTAACTAGAAATGATGTGGGCGTGGGTGTGTATACATATATGTGTGTGTGTGTGTGTGTGTGTGTGTGTGTGTGTGTGTATTGGAGAGAGTTTTAACCAATCAACCATGGACAAGTGGCCTCTAATCAATCATGGGCTCTAGCCAGTCAGATGCTGACTGAGTAGAATTGTATGTAAAGAGAGCCAGAGTTGAGAGAAGCAGACCTGAAGAGAGCCAGCACTGAGAAGAGGGCTGAGAGGAGACCTCTGATAGAGAGGAAGACCTCTGAGAGCTGGGAGGAACCCCTGTCTATTGACCTGTGTTGATTTCTCAGACAGAAGCCCTGTCTGCTGGTCTTTATGAGTGAATTGAGATGATGGGACTTATGGTGTGTATTAGTATCACTCTTGCCCTGCAGAGCTTTGTTTTCCCAGAATCGGAAGTTGCTTAATGGAACAGTCCCCATGAGCTGAGACATGGAGCAGGAGCAGAGAGCTGCCTACGCTGGAAGTTAACCTCAAGTTAAGAAGAAAGGGGACTTAGACACATGATATTGATTAAGAAGATCGTTCTTACAGTCACCAAGGGGTGGGTGGTGTGGTACTTTGAAAAAGGATACTTGATATTGATTGATGTTTTATTTAAAACATTGCTATTGTTATGAGATATATACTGATTGAATGATGCGTTTTACTTAAGGATGTTGCTATGAATGTCATGCTTGACTTTATTGAACAATGCTTAGTTTGTTACTGAATAGAAAATTCATTATACTATGCAATTAGGCCCTTAAAATCATTCACAGCAGCAGTCCTCAAGTGTGTAGCCATGATTGGCTTTACAAGATTATATCATAAGTAAATTTGAGAAATAAAGGAAAAATTACCTATCAAATATATAACTAGGAAAAAACTTCCTGACCAGAAAAGAACAGAGATGACCACAGAAGATAAGATGAAAAATTTTGATTACATGCAATTAAAAAGCTTTTGTAAAAATATAATACATCTAAGATTAAAAGAAACTGTTAGTTGAGAAATAATTTTTGCAGTAAGCTTCTCCAATACAGGTTTCATTTTCAAGATACTTAAGGAACTGATTCAAATTTACAAGAAAAATATATTTCCCACTAATAAATTGATAAATAGTCCAAGTATGGTAACAGGCAGTTCTCATATGAAGAAATAAAAATGATCCACAGCCATATGAAAAAATGTTTCAACTCCCCACTAATTAGAGAAATAAACATGAATATAATTCTGAGATTCTACTTCACATCCCTCAGGCTGGCACAAAAAAAGAAAATGGCAAATTTTAAAAGTTCTGTGGGAAAACTGGCACGTTGATACTTGGTGCATCTATGAATGGGTTCCATGAACCATTCGAGAAAATATTGAGCATTATACACAAAATGTTACTAAATAGTGCATGTCCACTACTAGGCCTTATCCATAAAAAAGAGAGGAAGTAATTCTGAATATACAAAAACATATATTTATAGCAGCTCTTTTAGTTTATTTTAGAATCTAAAGGGATGACTGTCAGTTTGGGAAATTTTGGAAAAATTGTGTTATGTAAACATAAATATGATTCTATTGTCCTATAAGAAATGAGGAAACATCATCTCAAAGAGACATAGAAAGACAAATAAACTGATGCAGAGGGAAATAAACAGAACCAAAATCATTTATACTGTGACATCTACATTATGAAAATGAATCATTTTGAAGACTTTCTTAAATTGATAGAATGAAATAAGCAGAACCAGGAGTACAATTTATACAATAACAAAAACTCTGTAAAGACAAGGAACTTTGAAAGCTGAAAGAATTGTGACCAATGCAATGATCATCTATAATTCTGTAATGCACAAAAAGTCTGAGATAAATAATTTCTGGGTAATTAATATCAATTTATTAATTTTAGCTAGCTAAAAATTAATCAATGAGGTCAGTGACACTGAAGAACCAAAGCCAAACTTTGGGGCCCATTGAGAATTTAGATACTCTTGGAAGAGTGGGTGTTCCCAACATGCAGAAATCAACTCTGACTGGTTAACAATTAATGAGAGAATCAATATTATAATGAAAGGTAGGCTTATCCTACCGAGAAGTTGGGGGACATGACTTTGATTAAGTCATTCTTATTCATCTCTACCCAGACCACCCTTACCTTGGGCAATCTAAACAAAAGGATTTACCTCCATCTAAGCTACTTATATCCCTGTTAGGTGGAGTCTCACCCAAGATTGAAGGAAATGTTAACCCAATCTCATCTGCCAGTAATGTCCTTCATGGGGACTAGGTTTGGAACGAGGAACTAGAAAGGGAAAAATAATATAAAGAAAAATTAATCATTTCTCTCAATTCCAAAGAACTGATGATGAAATATACTATCCAGTTTCTGACTGAGAGATAATAGATTTAGATGTGTACACAAAAATAAATAGATAAATATGAATATCACTGAGAAGCAGCTAGGTGGCACAGTGGATAGAAGTACAGAACCTGCAGTTAGAAAGACTCATCTTTGTGAGTTCAAATCTGAACTCAGACACTTACTAATTACATGATCCTGAGCAAGTCATTTAGCCTGATTGTCTCAGTTTCCTCATCTGTAGGATGAGCTAGAAAAGAAAATCATTGCCAAGAAAAGCCCCAAATAAGATCACAGAGGGTCAGACATGACTAAAATGACTGTATAACAACAAACAACATAGATTTCAATGATGTAGATATATACACATATATCTGTATATGTTAATAGATAGATTAATAAATGGATGGATGGATTTAGGTGCATCCATAAAGATAGATACAGGTAACAGAGATGTAGATATATATGCATAGATCCATGTACACATGTATTTATGCGTAGTTATCCATATATGCATATATGTGTGTATATAAATATCTATATATAGATACTTGTTTTCTTTGACTTCGCATATTTGTTAAAAAGAATGCTTTCATTTTTTCTTTTTACAATGGCAACAGGGAGAAACAGATTTCTGCTCATTTTTTAAAATAATTGAAACAGAAAGGTTGGGGAGGGGGTGCTACAGATGTGGAATGCTGCATGCACTTTCAGATGAGGTCACTGAGTTGTAACTTCTACTTGTTTGCTTTACTTTGTTACAAGAGTTCTCTCACAAGTGGGAGCAGTCTATAAATATTTGTAATGTCAAAACAAAACATATCAATAAAACTTTTTTTTTTTTTTAAAGCAAGAGAGTTCTCCCTTCCCCTTCTTATTCAGCTGTGATGCCTCCTCCCATCTCCAAAAAAAAATGGCTTCCGTCAGCACCATGGAACCTGCTCAGCCACAGTCCATCCCAGGTCATGCAGCAGGGAATAGCCCACCTACCACCATATCCTGGCAGTTTGCCTAAAATGCAAGCAAAATACCCAAGAGGAAAAAGCCTACCTCATGTGCTGAATCTGCAAACCAAAAGTTATATAGTAACAACACAAGTTACAAGGCAATCATGGCTAACCCACTAGACAAGAAGAATAAACCAGAAGTTTATTTCTCTTTTTATATAACGATTTAAAGGGGGTGGGGGTAGAGAAGAATTAACAGGATTTTAGAGAATCACAGAAAAATGCCTCAAGATTAAGAAATGGCAGTTTTTGGGGCGGAGCCAAGATGGCGGAGTAGAAAGACTCACCTATGCTAGGTCCGAACCCACAGCCCATAGATTTCCTGTAAAAAGAACTCCTGACAAATTCTGGAACAGTGGAAGCCGCACAGAAACACAGTGAAGG
>CM053769.1:230125080-230148123 GCA_028658325.1 Potorous gilbertii | reverse complement strand
GGAACCCAAAATCTTGTGAAAATGAATGTAAAAAGTTAAATAAATTTATTAAAAAAAAAAAAAAAAAAAAAAAAGAAATGGCAGTTTTTGCAAATAATATAGTATGGATAAGCTTAATAAAATCTTGGTGTTGTCTCTTCCTGAATACCTATAAATATAGGTATCACTAAACTAATAAAGAAATGGGGATTACCACACCATATACTCAGATAAAATTAGGTTAGAATAACACCACGTAAATCCCACAGTTCTGTGAATTCAAGCACATGTGAAAAGAAAAGCCACAGTTTGAGATCCATTAAAGCAGTTGGGCTAAATTTCAGCATTTTAAATCATCTGGGTTCCAGGTTTTCAGTGTGTTATGGATATTTTATTACCTGTGGTAGTTTAATTACATTAAAAGATAGTATGGTATATAGCAATCTACTTCTGTTGGGAAAAAAAATCATGAAGCCCCCCAAAAATTGAACAATCCCCTTCATTCAGGATTTGTGTTTATAGAGATTTATATTAAATTAACATTAGTGGAATGGAATGGAAGGAATACTGAATAGAAGAACAGAAGACCAGGTTCTAGTCTTATGCTTGCTGTGAGACTGTGTGAGTCAGGCTCTTAACTTTTCCACACCTCAATTTTCTTATATTTAGAATGAGGTTAGAATATATCATTCTCTAAGATCTGTTTTAGGCCTAACATTATCTAATTATTTAATTTTCACCTTCAAATTATCTAAAGTTATATGTTACCGTGATATCCTTGAATGGACATGTTATGACAACAAGAAAATGAAGCTCACTCAGTCTTAGTTTTTTTGTTTTTGTTTTATCCTAGGAAAAATATTTCCCATACAGTGATTTACTCCTTAAAAATAATACTCTATCTCTGTCTCTATGCCTTCGCACTGGCCATCCATCATGCCTATAATAGCATCTCTCCCCCTCTCTTCTTTCCTGACACTTAAGTTTTCCCTGATCCTTCCCCATCATCAGCTTCTAGTGCCCTCCCCTCCCATAGTGTCTTGTAGTTATTTGTATGTTTGTATGTGTGACTACATATATATACATACATGTGACATCACACACATATACGTATATATGTATATAAATACTGTTTTCCCGCTTCAGAATATAAATCTCTTCATGAATAGAGACTGTTTTATTCTTTACATTTATGTCTCCAATGACTAGTATAGAGTAAGCACTTAATAAATGCTACCTGATTGTCATGATGGATAATTCTAGTTAACTACATGGAAAACGTTGGGGAAAGTGTCTTTTGAAAATCATATAGCAGTGGTGTCTGCTTCCTAAATTTTTTGTTTCACCTACCCCACCAGTTCTGCTATCCCCTTCTTTCTCAGGGTGATACATTCCCCCACTCTCTCACTCCAAAAGAAAATACTTCTACATAGACCAATGCCTGACACCATACACAAGAATAAAGTCCAAATGGATACATGATCTAAGTATAAAGACTGATACTATAAACAAATTAGGGGAGCAAGGAATAATGTATTTGTCAGATTTATGGAGAAATTTATGACCAAACAAGAGATAAAAGTCATTATAAAGTGCAAAATGGATAATTTTGATTACATAAATTGAAAAGTTTTTGAACAAAGAAATCCATTGCAACCAAGATTAGGAGGGAAACAGAAAACTGGGAAAGAATTTTTGCAACTAGTGTCTGTGATAAAGGCCTCATTTCTAAAATATATAGAGACCTTAGTCAAATGTACAAGAATACAAATCATTCCCCAGTTGATAAATGATCAAAGGATATGAACAGAGAGTTTTCAGAGGAAAAATTTAAAGCTATCTCTAGTCATATAAAAAAATGCTCTAAATGATTATTGATTAGAGAAATGCAAATGAAGCACCTCTGAGGCACCATATCACACCTATCAGATTGGCTAACAAGACAAAACAGAAAGATGGTAAATGTTGGAGAAAATGTGGGAGAGTTGGAACACTAATTCATTGCTGGTGGAGCTGTGAGCTGATCCAACCATTCCGGAGAGCAATTTGGAACTATGTCCAAAGGGCTACAAAAATGTATACATCCTTTGACCCAGCAATATCGCTTCTAGGACTGTATCCCAAGGAGATCATAAAAATGGGGGAGGGTCTCACATGTACAAAAATATTTACAGCAGCTCTTTTTGTGGTGGCCAAGAACTGGAAATTAAGGGGATACCCATCAATTGAGGAATGGCCAAACAAGTTGTGGTATATGAATGTAATGGAATACTATTGTGCTATAAGAAATGATGAACAGGAAGACTTCAGAGAGGCCTGGGAAGGACTTATATGAACTTATGCTGAGTGAAAGGAGGACCAGGAGATCATCGTACATAGTAACAACTGCAATGTGCGAGGAATTTTTCTGGTAGACTTAGCCCTTCACAGTAATGCAAGGACCTAAAACATTCCCAAAGGAGTTCTGAGGCAAAATTCCATCCACATCTAGAGAAAGAACTATGGAATTGGAATGCAGAATGAAGCCTATTATAGGCATTTCTCTTCTGTTATACTTGGTTGCGTTTGGGTTTTTCTCATGGTATCTCACATTCATTTTAATTCTGCTATGCAACATGCCTAAAATGAAAATGTATATAATAAGAACATATGTGTAGAACCGCCCTCCCCAAAAAAAGAGAAAACTTCTATCAACATTGTGAAATCTACTCAGCGGCAACCCATGCAGGGTCATGACAATGGGGAACAGACCAATTACTACTACATAATACAGCTTGCCAATATTGTAAGGAACTTACCATGTATATGACACCCAAGCCATAGGCTTCTTGACTTAATTTTAGGAAATTCTAAGGCAAAATCATAGCTAGCAATTTTTGCATCCAAGATAAGCTGTACAAAACATGTTGTTTGTTCAGTTGAGGTAATATAAGGGTAGAGGAGAGACAGCTATACTAGAGGGAGTGAGCAAAAAAGTGGCCAGGCTAGAGAGGGGCTTCACCTGTCAGATGAATGCCATCAATCATTAGCTTCCTTTTTTAAATGAATTATCTTTGCTAGCTAAGTGTTAAGCTAAGTTGGACAGTTAGTACTTTGTTGTTGAAGACCTAAAAGTACTGTCTGTGGTCCTCTCAATTTCACTATTGAGGAACAGAGCTCCTTTTCCTCTGCTTATATATATATACACACATATATGTATACACACATATATGTATATACACATATGTGTATATACATATATGTGTGTATATATATATATATGTATGTATATATATATATATATATATATATATATATATATATGTATATTGCTCTACTTTCAGGTTCTTTAGATCAGTTTTATGAGTAACCTGGGGGAAAGTCTCCAGTCTCCAATCCCCATTGCCTTTATGCAGGTTCTTAACCCAAGGTCCACGATTTTTTAAAAATTATTTTGAAGACTGTATTCCATAGAATTAGTTTCCTTTCTAATTCTCTGCATTTTATTATTTCTGTATTTAACAATATTAGTCAAAGAATGGTCCATAGGTTTCACCAGACAGTCTCAGGGGTCCATGACACACAAAAAGATAAGAACCTTTGACCTAGGCATAGGTTCCCAAGTGGGCAGTAGCACCTGAGGGGGACTGTAGCAATCCATGTGGGTGATAGTATCCTCTCATGCAATGAGGTAGGGGGCACATTGAATAAATGTAAGAGGGAGGTGGAAACATAAGGAAAGAAGAGAAGACAAAATTTTGAAAAACAATTCATATGTCTTTTATATGTTGTGTAACAGAGTTAAAGTCAGTGATTACATATATTTCCTAATAAACACACATAATGCAAGCTAGAACCATCAATGGTCAAGTGCGCTGACAAGTCTTAAGAAGCAAGTGTTGGCAGGCAAGCATGTTAAGCATTGTCAGGAAGGGCAGAATGCATAGGCAGGCATATGTGCATGTAATGATTTGTTAACAATATGATATCACATAGTTACATGATGCAATACTGCATCATCAAAATTTCAATACAGAAAAAAACAAATTTACAATTAATTATTAAATGTAAGATGTCATTTTAAATATATATATTATATTTTTTGAAACCACCCAAATGTAAAAAAAAATCATTTAAGGGTTAAAGAAAATAGATTTCCAGGGGTATGCTGAGTATATTTTTAAAGGAAGTAGGAGGTCAAATAAGTTTGGGAGCCTCCGGCCGAGAGGATTACCATGTGTTCCTTTCAAGCTGAACAGTTTAACTCCTGAACATCATTGAATCAGATTATAAATGGTGGCTCAATTATTAGTGACAATTAAAGCTTGAGGGTCCAAATCAGGAGGAAGCTAATGAGGAATATACCACTCAGTAATCCTCTTTACCTGCTCTCTTCCAAAGAAGTAAATTCATTGTCACCTTACTTCAGCTGCCTATCCAGTGACAGGTGTGCTCACATTATCTCAGGACGTATGACTTGACCTCTAGCTGTTTCTTCTACAACAGAGCCTGCAGTCTGACACCTGTGGCAAGGCTGGACTCAGTGGGAACCATGACTGCCAGGGGAAGCAGGAGGTCGTAGGAATGTAGCCCCTCTCTCTTATGAAACTCAGTGACTCCAGCACATACAACTGCATGTGTTGTACTTCCAAAGTGTGGGTTACATATCATGTGTCCACGGATAGAACATGTGGTACATCACTAAGGCTGCTTCAGCTGCTGCAGGTACCAAATGTTTGGTTAGCCAAAAACAGAGGTCTCCCTAGACCCAAAGTCAATAGCAACTATAAAACAGGGAGCCACTGTCTCAAGTCAAGACTTGTCTTCCAAAGTTACAGGTTACCCAGCCTATTTCCTGTTGCTCAATGCTGCTGTAAGTAGCAACTAGCTATTTGGAAGGAAAAGGAGCACCATGAGCCTGCCAGCTGTCAGACAATAGCTGGCTCCAGGTCTCTAAGTCTAAAGAAAGACTCAGACTCTAACTTGAACTTGAGTGTGTGCTAACACTTCTGCCCCAAGATCATAGGATGAAAATGATAATAGGAAAAATAATATTGGTATCGTACGTTAAATTTCGCCAAAAAATTTACTCATCGTATCTCATTAGAGCCTCACAATAACCCTGTAAGGTAGATGTTATTTTTGTGGTTAACATCTCAGTTTTAAAGAAGAGGAAAATGAAGTTGAGAGATTAAAACAAGGATGGGGAAACTGCGCCATTGATGTGGCCTTGAGCAACAAATTCCCCCTCCCTGGAAAAGATTTGTCTAGGATCATGGAGTTTTGAAGTTTTGGAGGCAGAAATTGAACTCAGGTCTTAACTCCAAGTCCAGAATTCTCCCCACTATCCTACCTAGGAATATTAGAGAATCATCAGGGCCAGAGGTAGCCAACACTTCCCCTAAGTGCTGCCTGGACAAGAGAGATGTAATTGGGATATAGTTCATAAAATAAAGAAAAACACAATAGAACGTAGGTAATGTTAACATGTGATTTTTAAAGTCATCATGCCCCAGAAAGTGTCAATCCTTAGGTAAGTTTTAGGAGCCCCTGTCGCTATTTGAGTCTGATAATGGCCAAAATTATCTTCCTTTAAATAGAAGCAAACTAAAAAATTACCAAATAGAGCATGGCAGAGACTTGGCACCCCAGAAGATATGTTCACCCCTGACCTTGAAGACATGTGACTATTTAGATGATGAGTCAAATTGGAGCACTCTTACAGAGACAACTAGGTGCTGTAGTGGATAGAGTACGGAATCAGGGAGAACCGCGTTTCAATCCTGCCTCCGATACTTACTAGTTGTGTAACCCTGAGTAAGTCACTTGACCCCTACATACTTCAATGTTCTCACCTGTATAATAGCACCTACCTCACAAGGTTGTTGTGAGAAACAGAGTTAACATTCAGTCCATCAGGGTCCGCTCTTCACCAGGCACTATGCTAAGCGCTAAAATAAAGACAAGAGACAGCCGCTACCCTCCAAAAGTTGACAATCTCATGAAGGGAGGACAACACGTAAAAAAAGAAGCTGAAAAGGGGGGTGAGGGATGAAAGGAGGGAAGGCAGACAGATAGAAAATGATGGGGTGCCTGCCCTGAGCCCCTGCCTTAAATGGAGCATCTGGGAGGCACTGGCTGATAACCACCCTGCACCCTCTACAATCAAACAGAGGTTGGGACCCTGGGGCAGCCACCTCACATATCTAAATCATTTTGCAAATCTTGCAACACTATGGGGTTGGTGCTGTTGTTATCAGACAACAATTATGATCAAATTTTATTGCAATTATTTGTTTTAAAAAAACAACAGCCCTCGCCCTGCCTCTGCTGTCACTTTTGCTGCCATCATTTGAAGATTTGGCAGCTTCTTCTAGAAGATCTAGGACACACTTTCCCCAACAGTTTCCTTACACCACCCCCCAACTTAGTATTAAGGTATTAATAGGAATAAGCTCTCAAATCAGTTGTCTAGAGTTCGCAAAAGTTCCTTGACATGTGTAAAGATTAATCAGGGTTGCTTTGGGGTAATTACTGTTATAGGGGATTGTGTCTAAGAGATTCAGTTTATGAAGAGCTCCTACAAGATCCTCAGTCATCATTTACCACCAGCCCTTCCTTCCTTACTGCAATTAAGCCTTTGGAAGCCAGAATCAGTGATGGTCCCATCTCCCACCTTCTATTTAGAACCTTGAGACTGATCTCTTCTGCACGAGTCTTCCTGCTTGGTCCCCCCCATACCTTCGAACAGAAAATCCCAACCTCTTGTTCTCTTAGTCCCTATCAATCCAAATCGATTCCTTTCTAAGTAAAATCACTTTTGGCAGCCTGCCCTGTCACGCCATTCTGTTCAGCCTCATCCCTCCCCGTCTTTACCTTTCTCTGTTCTATCCATTGTATTTTCAGAGACCTCTACTCTATTATTAACAAACTTCATTTGCTCTTGAACTCATCCTCCTATGCTCTCCTTCCACTTCCTAACACTCATTGAATTCTGACTTTCCCCCGAAGACACTTGGAGTTCAGTGCTATTTGTTCTTTCTCACCTTTCCTACTCCACCATCACATGCATTGACAGAGTGAGAAAGAAGAGTCAGATGACTCATTATTCTGTTATCATTCCAGATGACCATCATTCCATAAAATCTGTGTCTATCAAATGAACAACACCCAACTGAATCATCCTATTCAGATGATGCCGCAATTCAGAATATTTTTAAGAATTAAGATGTTTAAGATTCAAAATATTGTCACCTCCTTTACATATTATCATTTTAGCATTAATAATAACTTACATTCATATATCAATCAATCAACAAGCATTTTTTTAAGTGCCTCCCATATGCCATTGACCATACAAATGCAGTTGAAGAAATGATCCCAGCTGGCAAGAAGCTCGTATTCTAATGGCAGAGACAATAAGGTGTTTATATACAGGATAAGTATAAGAAAGTTAAAAGACAAGAGAGATTAAGAGGGAGGACATTCTCAACTGAAGAAACTGGTAGAGGCATTACACAGAAGGTGGTGGATTTTGCAGGAAAAGTTATTCTTTATGATGGAAATGAGAAGGGTGTGCTTTCCAGGTATCTGATATAGCTAGTACAAAGTCGAGGAGAGAGGAGATTGATTGTAGGGTGTGAAGAAACAAAGAGAAGACCAGTTTAACTGGATCATACATAGAAGGGGAATGTTGCCTTATGAGAGCACTCTAAAGGGAAACTAGGTGGTACAGTAAATAAAGCACTCAGTCAGTTTTCAGGAAGATCTGAGTTCAAATTTGAACTTAGGTTCTTACTAACTGTATGGTGACCCTGGACAAATCAGTTAACTTCTATCTACCACAATTTCCTCAACTGTCAAATGGTGATTAATAGGAATGATAATGTTAAGATTTGCCTTCCTGAATTATTATAAGGATCAAATAACATAATATTTGTAAAGCATTTTTCAGACCTTAAAGTTCTATATAAATGCTAGATATTATTTCCCCACTGCCTTAGATACCCACAGGGATAGTTGCACCTAGACACCTTTCCCCCTCAAAAAATAAAAAAAAAAAAAAAAAAAAAAAAAAAAGAATGACATCTATGGATTAGTAAATTTGACTTTGATTTCTAGCAGAAGTTCAGAATTATTAACATGATGAAATGTGAACCTCCCAAAAAGAAGTAAACCATGAAAAGACAGAACAGCATTATTTAAAAAAAAATAGATCATGTGAGACTAACTTCATTTCCTAATCTAGGGTTACTAGACATATATTGAAGAAATGTGATATATTTGGGGGTAGTGAGGTGGTACCATGGAAAAGAGTGACAAGCCTGGAGTCAGGAAGACCTGAGTTCAACTCTGGCCTCAGACACTTACTAGCTGTGTGACACTGGGCAAGTCATTTAACCCTATTTGCCTCAGTTTCCTCATCTATAACATGGGCTAGAGAAGGACATGGCAAAACCTCTCTAGTATCTTTGCCAAGAAAACCCCAAATGGGATCGTGAAGAGTCAGAAGTGACTGAAATGACTGAACAATAAATTATACATTTAGTTTATTTAGATTTTAGCAAAGCATTGTACAAAGTTTCCTACTATCCTTGTGGATAGTAGAAAAATGTGGCTCATTGATTCTATCTCTACCATATCTTTTTTTATCATTTCCATTCTCTCCTATCATATAACAACCACTCTATTAGGCCTGCATTATCTCACCCGAGCTATTCTAACAACTTCCTAACTAATCTCTGTGCCTACAGTCTCCCTTTCTTAGAATAACAGTCACCAAAATTATCTTTCATAAGCAGATCTTTTGACCTGTCAATCAGATCAATTTTCTGTCAATTTGATCCATTGATTCCTTGCTCAAAATTATTCCATGGCTCTAGAAGATAAATTCCTTAGCTTCACATTTAAAGTACTCCATAATCTCTATCTATTCTACTTTATTCCACTCTAGTTAATATCCAAACCATTCTTGTTCCTTTTCCTTCTCTACTTTCACACTATCCTTAAGGAGATCTAGATGCCATTTACCTTCTATCTTCATTAATTTTGACTTCTACACTCATAATCATAGATCTCAGAGACAAAAAGAGCATCAGAGGTCAACTAATCCAACCTACTCATAGAATACCCTCCACAATACTATGTATGCCCCTCTTCGTTAAGTGGTAACCCAGTGTTTCCTTTAAGATACCCCTTAATTTATAAAAATAATAATCAATATTGATAGCAGCTAGCATTTATATAATACCCACTATGCACCAGGTCATGTCTATGTGCTTGACAATTACTATCTCAAGCAGTAATTCCACTTTAGAGCATACCTACTTGTTAGGTATTTCAGAGATAAACATCTGTCTTCCTGTAGCTTCTCCCTATTAGTCCTAGTTATATGTTACAGAGCCAAGAAAAACAAGGTCTGATTTGATTTCTGTCTCCAAGAGTGTGGTGTTCACTGTGATATTACCATAGAGGACTATGGCAATAATCTACTAGTTAAGTCTGTCCCTAATCTGGAATGTCCCCTACAATATCTCTCACAAAGTCATCTAGCCTTCCATGAAAGACCTACTTAAGGAGAACTCAGCAAATTTCAAGGTAGCTCCTTTTATTTTGAAACACCTCCAATTATTGGGAACTTCTTTATCTGGGGTTAAAATTTACCTTCTTCTTATTCTGTTCTCTCTTTTCTGTCCTTTGGACCAAGAAAAATCAGATCAAATCTTCTTTCACAGACATTCCTGGACGTGAAAAAAAAATATTCTAAGGAATCTTTATCATTTTCCACCATAAATTAGCATGTATATCCATGCTAATCTTTCTACAAATCTCTGGCAACACGAAGAATTTCTGCCTAAACATATAGCAGTGAAAGGGGCTTGATATATGTAGAATTTTGCTGAAATTTTTCAAAGGTGTCTTCTTTTCCACATTTATCTCACATGACACCTGGTTATGTTTTTCAGCTAACTGGCCCCAAACTTCTGGTTTCATCACCTATCTCTGAGTTTTCATGCTTGGGACCTACTCCCTTATCACTTCCATGTCTTAGAATCTATCACCTTCAACGCTAACACCATTCATCCCTTCCTTGTTGGTGTTCTCTTCCTCCTCAAATTGTCTTGAAGCAAATTATTTAACCTATTCCACTAGCCACTGTAATTCCCTTGAGGGCAGAGACTCATTTGCCTTGATTTGCTTTCCTTTGTAGAAACATCTCCTGGTATTGTGCCTGGCACAATACTTGGCACTTAATTAAATTCCTTAATTATGCCTCTATTAAATAGTAGCTTGAAAGCAATCCTATTATCTTGTCTGTCAGTTTATACACCCCAACAGCTTTTTTTTCTGTCATTCACACCAGCCCATATTGGAAAATGATTCCAGCTGTTTTAAATGGGATGCTCACCCTCAAATGACAATTGCCAAGCACAGAGTTCCTCGACTGGATGTGGGAACAAAGAGTAGAGTGTGTTAGACTTAGTAAAATAAGCACTCTTGAAAAATACTAATGTCCTACAATTATTTTTCCATCAGAATAAAATAGTGCCAAGTGAATGGTCCCTTCCAAGTAACGAATCTTCAAAACCAAATGAAATTCTAAAAAACCACTCTTGCAAATAATACTCATCCGGACTGCGCAGATGGTATTTTCTAGTTCCTTTCCTATTTCAGTTTGGCAGGGTGACTGATGATATTTTGGGAGGCAATGGGTAATTAGGAATTGGGTGCCAGGTCAGGTATTTGATTTGGAAATTGGACTTCTGGAAATTCTCAATTCTAAATACAGGTTGAGCCTGCCTTCTAATGTTATCCCTGGGACTCAGAATAAGAAAAGGCTGAAAACATTTATAAATGGGACATCACAAGCCTGATTCTTTGTGTCCGGGTTGGAGGGAATACTGTTGCCAGGATACATAAGGCCATTTACTATGTCCTTGAATGTCCTCTGGGTGAGGAAGAGGGGACACAGCATTATTCATGATTAAAAAATTATGAGCTAATGTGATTTGAGAGACTTCCCCCAAAATAGAGTGCAAGAAGGAGAAGAGTCCATGGTATAGGAAACTGCCTAGGACACTTCTACAACCAAGAGTCTATGGCAGCCAACAGACAGTGCAACATGAAGATACTCAAGAGAGTATGTTCTACCATTAACCAGCCCTGTGGTATTTTACCCTTCATTTAACTTCTCTGTGCCTCAGTTTCCTCCATGTAAAAGAAGGGGTTTGGCTAGGCGATCTTGAGAATTCACCAGTACTAGCCATCTATGAACTTAGGATGGCTTAAAGTCATCTCTGGCCCTCTAGTATACAAGTTTGGCCCTTTGAATTCAAACCTAGATTCACTTGAGGACCTAGAGAGCCACAGGTGACCTTGAGGCCACAGGTTCCCCATCCCTACATCCGAACCATAGGAGGCATGATAAAAGACCTTCTCTTAAGCATATAACAGAGAAAGGCTTTTTTTTTAAAATAGCTACCAAGTAGACCATAACACCATGCAAATCAACACCATAAGTTGTTTCACTCTAAATTACTTTTGTCAATATTTAGAGTTCTATTATTTTATCAGAAAAAAGTAATGATAAAATAACAGGTTGGGTTAGGGAACAGAGAATCAACCTAAGAGATAAGTAGGTTTGAGGTAACCTCCTGCCTCTGATGTATACTGATTCCAAGACCCTAGGCAAGTCAGGCAACTCTCTGAATCTGGGTTGAGGAGACCTAGATGGAGTTTCTCCATTAGGGGGCTCCCCAAACCAAAGAAGTCAGCATTTCAGGGGAAGAATAAATAAATGAATAAATAAATGATCAAATGAGATAATGGGTGCAAAGCACTTGGTGAACCTTAAAGTGCTACATGAAAGCTAAATACTCAGTTAATTAATAGATAGAAGGTCCCCAAGCCAGTTCAGATTGCAACCTACATGTAACAATAGAAAAATCTTAGAGATTTACTTGAGGCATAGCATTTAAATTACTTGCCCATAGTTAAACAGCTACTAAGAGCTGGATGTTAAATTTGGACCTGTCTTTCTGACCTGAATGCCAGGTTCAGCCCTTGGTCTATCATAACATCAGCTAACATTTATATAGCTTTTATGATGAATCATTTGATCCCCACAATAACCCTGGGTCCAGTTGTTTAGTTGTTTTCATTAGTGTCTGACTCTTTGTGACCCCTTTTGGGGTTTTCTTGGCAAAGATATTGGAATGGTTTGCCATTTTCTTCTCCAGCTCATTTGACCAATAAGGAAACTGATACAAACAGGGTTAAGTGAGTTGCCCAGGGTCACACTGCTAGTGAGTATCTGAGGACACATTTGAACCCAAGACTTCCTGATTCCAGGCCCAGTACTTTATCCACTACTCCATCTAGCTGCCCTTATCTATCATCAGCTATTTTCTATTCGATTAGATATCATTACATAATATCTTCTTATCATTATAATCAATGCATTTATATGTATAGATAAAACATACATGTGTATATGTATGTATATTTGTATATATCTGTTTCCAGTATGAAAATTCTTTCCTCTGATGCAGACCAACAGCATATCTACTACTTGAAAGTCGTTGTACCCAAGGATGCTGAGAGGTTAAATGATTTGCCCAGGGTCCATAGAACCAGTATAGGACAGGGAAAAGGCTTGGAGCCCAGCCTTCCTAATTCAAAGGCTGGTCTTCTAACATTATAACACATTTCCTCTCCAATGTATTATTTTAAACTACTAATGGTAATGTTTTATGTTTACATAGTCTTCCTCCAAAGGTCATCCAAAGCTTTCATACACATCATATGTTTAGCTCTACAACATTATTTTTTGGATGTGGGGAGCAGTCAACAAACCCATTTTAGTGATATGAAGACTAAAAAGGGACTTGCTGATAGTCACACAATTGGAGAGCAGGAAATTAGCCTCCAGGGCTCCTGACTATCAGAATTGAACTTGGGTATGAGTGAGCAGAAGACTATATACTCCTGGCACTGTTCCAATATGCATCTGTGGTATCACCCTCCCTCCACCTCTTCTACCCAAAAGGACAAGCACATAAAAATTCTACCCCTAAAGGGCAACACTTTATACCCAAATAAGCTAATATCTAAAGGAATCATCTTAGGAATGCTGATTAATCAACAGGAAGAGTTGCTGTTTTTCTTTATTAAAAATAAAGTCAAACGGGGTTCTATAAAATGAAGAAATAAATCTTTTTTTCCATGTTTAGTATATAGCAATGTCAACTACCTGATGTCTATGGCTGCCAACAAGTGTTTATTCTTTACCCAATCGCCTTCAATAATGTTTGACAAATGTTCTTGAACAGGACCACCCAGCTGCTGTAAGAATAAAAGGAACAACCATTCCCAGCCCTAATGTTTTTCTATGCTGACAATACCCTGAAAGAATGAGAACTGTATGTTAAAATATCAGAATTTTCCTCATTTAAAATAAATTGCATCCAGAGTTTTCTAGCATTCCTGTTAGCAGGTCTATTGGAGTTGGACAGACAAATAGCTGTGTTTCTTTTCTTGGGTCCTTTGATCTCTTCTTACTATGTAAACTGCTGAGCCAAAAGCAGTAGTGGGGGATTGGGTCAAATGCCTGCCTACTGGAGCCTGAGTGGGAAACCCAGGTTTCTTTGTTCAATTTAGCACTGACTTCATCACAGAAGCACTGGGATGCAAGCAGTCCTGTGTGTTTCCCATCTGCCTGATGGAATACCCTTCCCTCCTTTGTTCATTTCCGGGTCCCCCTTAGAACATTAGTAGGCTGAGTTCATTTTAGATTACCATTTTCAGATGTTGGCCTGAAGCACGTCTGTCTGCGCTGAACTGAACCACAGCCGATTTCCCAACTTGACCATGATATTTCTCCTAAGGAGAATGCTACAAGTCCCACAGTCTAACATCACAGGAAGCCTTAGGTAGTGAGCTGGACCAGAGACCATCTGCTTGCAGCAGTGTTTCCTTCCTTTTCGATCTTATCGCCTATTTCTTCCCTTTTCTCCTTCTGTTATTCTATATTTTAGCCAAACTGGACAAAACACCATTACCCATTTTTGTCCTCCCCTTTTCTGTATCTCTTCCTTTACTCATGCTATATCCCCCTTCTTCATATTCCTTCCAAATCCAATTTCCCCTATTATGGAATGACTGGAACATCAAATTTGTATTTTAAGGAAATTATAATTCTATTGAGTTCAAGCAACTCATTTTTGCAGCTTAGAAAACTGAGGCTTGGAGACCTTAAATAATTTTCCTGGGGCCATACATCTAGTGATTATCAAAGGTTGGAGCTCAATCTGTGGGTTCCTGACTCCAGCATTCCATTCACTATGCCATATTGGCTATTAAAAGCTCTTCCCTTCTGCATCATCTCTTCTGTGAAGGCTTCCCTCATCCTCCCCACAACCATGATTTCTTCTCCCTCAAACTTCTCATATAACTTTGTTTGAATACTTCTTTGTCTTGCATTATGTTTGCCTGTATAAACCATATTAACTCACTGTACTGTTATCTCTTTTAAGAATGAACTTTAAAAAATAAAAATGAATTTAAAAAAATATAAACTCACCCTTTATTCTACCTCTAAATACCCAGGGCTCACCACAATGCCTTACATATAGGGGGGCTCAATAATTGAGTATTAAATTGAGTTGAAGTGAATTCTAGCTGAACCCACTTGGTTTGGGGAGAAACTGGTGTGGTCCTTGACTTTTCCCAGGGTAGCCACTCTTGGTAACAGTAATCCCAAGGACTCAGTATGACACTTTAGTCACATTGCATCTGGAAAGTTTTGTGTGTAATTCTCTATTCCATAATCACGATCAAGTAACTGTTAAATGATCTCAGAGAAGCCCTAGATGTCCCAGGATGGAACAGCCCACAGACCTGCTAGTGATAAGAGCTCCCAGCAGGGAGAATTCACTAGAACCTATCTTGACCTAACTAGGGCTACTACCAAGAAAGGCATCCATCCCAAGGAAACATCATTTTGAGTGTCCCTAAGAAAACCTCATCAGGTTTACCTAATCAGCCCAATTCATTATGCTTCAATCTGTTATAGGCAAACACTCCTACTCCTTCCTACTGTGGGAAATACATGGCTTAATATCCATCTAGATAGCCTGCATCAGACAAAGTCTAGCATGACAACATACTCTAAAAATCGATAATGAAAAAAGAACTGAAAATGATTATTACAGAGGAAAGATGTTGAGTTCCAGATATTTCAGTTTACTCAACAAAATTTACTTCTACAAAAGCCACAGTTGGAAGAATGAAATCAATCAATTGGTATAAATACACGAGACCAAGAGTCACTAGGAATAAGTTTCCAAATCATGGATAGTAAGAGAAAGTCAAGTTAAAGTAACTCTGATGTTTTATCTCATTCCCATAAACTCAACAACAAGGTAACAATCTATATGTTGGGGGGTGGAAGGGGAAATGGAGTATACTGGTAAATATTTAACAATTGGTTCTCCCCCCAAAAAAATTATGTGCAGGTCACACTTCCAAGTTTAATTTGCATTATTAACATTTTTCAATCAGTTTCTTAAGGCTAGATAATCAACAAAATAATAAATCAAGACCAAATTTGTAGTATTTGCTGATCTGTGAGTGTAAAGGCTCATTCTGAAAATTTAACAGTCAGCTATGCTAAGTGCTTCCAAAATATTCATTTGATGCTCACAACAACCTTTTCAGGTAGGAGCTGTTATTACACAGCATAATAAAATCTTTACTTTTCCTGAGAAAGGGAAATACTGAAGACAATACTACATAAGGGGATCATTCCCTTCCTCTCTAACATTGAAGGATTTGTTCATCACCTTAAAGAGTAAATATCTAATTCATAACTGAGACAGTTGAAAGAAACAAAGAGATGACTCCAAATTTCTAACTTCTCTGAGTCCTAACATAGTAAGGTAGATAGGAGAATTGAGTGTATAAGGGAAAGAAAGGGCCTGGAACCAAGAAGACATAGTTACTAATCATGTTTGTGTTTCTAACTAGTTGTGTAACCTTAAACAAAGCATTCCCCTGTAGCAGGCCTCAATTCCTTCATCTACAAAAAAAGAGAGCTAGCCACTCTAGTCAATTAAAAAAACACTTATTAAACAACCATTTGTAAGGCACAGTCTTACGTGGAATGCTGGAAAAACAAAGACAAAAATATACCAGTCTCTACCCTCAAAGAGCTTGCCTTCCTTCCCTTGGGGGGGTATAGAATTCAATAGGTGCCCAGAGTGGTAAATACAAACTGCCATCAGAGGTACACAGCAAAAAGCCGAGATCACCTCAAAAGTCCATATGAAATATATGTCTTTGTTTTATTGACATCTGACACAGTGGATAGAGTGCTGAGATTAGAATCAGGAAGACACAAGTTCAAAGGTGGCCTCAAATACTTCCTAGCTGTATGACCCTGGGCAAGTAACTTACTTAACCCAATTTGCCTCAGTTTCCTCATCTGTAAAGTGAACTAGAGAAGGAAATGACAAAGCACTCCAGTATCTTTGCCAAGAAAATCCCAAATGGGGTCATGAAGAGTCAGACATGCCTGAAATAACTGAACAACAATGAGATTATAATTCCCAGAATACAGTTAAAGAGATTTTTAGGGGAAGTAGTCTATCTCAAAAACAAATGATAGCTTCTGGTTTTATTCTATAAGGTGGCCAACAGTGAGAAAACCGTGGACCCATTTGGCTGATAATCCCCTTAATGAACGTGTTGATCTGACAGCTTTAGGCAGAGGAGATAGAGCCCATTTGTTTACATTTTAGAGAGCTTGGTTTAATAAGACCAGCTGTTCTTAATAGCATAATATAATCTTTAATTTGCCTAAGTAATGGAAAGACGGAAGACAATGCCAAAAAGCAAGTCTTAATGGCTTCATTTTTTCCCTTAAGCATACAAGAAATCTACCTTATAAAATATAACTGAGATGTTTAAACAAGCCACTTATGTAGTACTTAGGTGAAATTGTAATCCTTATAAAATACCATAAATTATGATCGATTTCATGATGTATCTAGTTTGTTTCTGCCAGCTCAGTTTCAGGAAAGGCAGGGGCTATTTGGCCTAAGAATTAGCCAAGGAGTCGGAATTTTGCAGTGACACCCACATCAGCCATAAGACTGTTCTCCAAAATGTTTATATCCTCCAAAGTGCATTTTTCATTCTTTAGGATATTTCAAAACTTTGGACATCCCAAGTCACTCTCAGCCCCCTTTTCCAGCTGGGGACTATCAGACTAAATTCCTTTACCCTATGGTCTGTTGAATTCTGTTTTCTCACACTGCTGGGTTTTAATTTTTGTTATCATTCTGTTGTTTCAGTCACGTCCAACTTTTTGTGATCCCATTCAGGGTTTTTGTGCCAAAGATACTGAAGTGGTTTTTCATTTTCTTCTCTAACTCATTCTACAGAGAAGAAAACTGAGACAAATAGGGTTGAATGACTTGCCCAGATCACACAGCTTGTAAGCGTCTGAGGTTGAATTTGAACTCAGGTGTTCCTGATTCCAGGCCTGCCAATCTATCCACTATGCCAACTAGGTTTTCAGTCAAAGTGTCTAAATAGAAGTCAATTTTCTCCAGTTTTCATTTATAGGTACATGTAAACATTTCACTTTTGTGTATGTATATATATATGCAAGTAAAGTCACATTAAACTGTAACCAAGGGCCAGGACCCCCTCTAGGCTCACAAAGACCTAGTCCATCCTCTGGGGACTGACTCAAAGGGATCAGTTTCTCACTTTGGTTCATTACCCAAGCATGGAGTTACCTGCTGCTTCAGCGAATCTCCAAACACAGGGTGGGTATATTTCTTGTCTAAGTTTCCCCAAAGGTAATTACTAAGGATTCTCCACTTCCAAAGAGGCCCACAAGTTAGGAATACCCATGGGTTGAATGGCTTTTATTTCACCCCACAGAAAATGCAAAAGATGTAAAGAAATCACCCAAATTTATAAACAGAGAAACACATAAAACACTCTAATAAGTTATCCTTGGAAGAGACCTGAACTTAGAGTTTCCAAATGGGCAACCTCTTGACATTCTGGTAAGTTCCTCTTTGCCAAAGAACCCTACATAATTCCTCAAAACTTGACTTTCACCCTTCATGGATTTAGGGCTGTTAAATAAGCATTCTCCTTCCCATCGGATATGCACCATCTAAATGATTAACTGCAACAGCAAGAGTTGGTGAATCTAGATCTCATCTGCCATCACCCTGGATACATACCTAGTACAAGTAGTAGGTGCTTAATAAATGCTTGTTGATTACTTTGATTCAGCTCATCTAGAAGGACACCACTCAAATAGTATGTGGGCAAAACTTCTTTTTTCAAGGAATATGCTGCATTAGGCAGTACCTTTTTTCTCTGTGGATAGCTTGATCCCTGATCAACCAAACTTGGAAATTCTTGAATTTTGATTTATGGAGTGTGCTGGTAGATATTTAACAATAGTTCTCTGGGGGAGAGTGGAGGGGAGAGGGAATGTAATAAATAGAAGTAGGTATAGAATGATTTTACATATATATATATATATATATATATATATACATATTTGTGCCTATTGATAGCAATCTCTAGGGTGGGGGAAGAGGAATAAAAAAGAAGAAAAAGTAAATTAAATGATAACTTTACTATATATTTAAAAATAGATATGCAGTTTCATGTGCAAGCATTTTTAATTGATTTTATTATTTATTATTATGGAAATGCTTATTTTATTTCAAATATTAAAAATAAAAGGAATAATTTTTAAACATCTATGCAATATACTTTAAAGTTTAATCTATGTTTTTATTATTTCTCCCTCATTTTGAGTCAAGACAATCAACAAGTCATGATTTGTAATATTTGCTAATTTTTTAGGTGTAAATGATCTCACCAAAAATTTAACAGTAAGTTCTTGAGAGTAATGAGGAGCTGACTCCGTTTCCCAGCACCACCCAGGGAGTCTCTCTTTTTCTAGTTAGAAGACTGTATTCAGGATCATGCCTACCGATTTAAATCCCCCTTTCTCCACCAACTTACTCAATATCAATTACAAACAAAAAATAAATAAAATGATAAATCATTTAAAATTAATCAGTTAATTGAATCATTGTACCTCCTGAATTCCTGGATTACAATGCAAATTTCCCTGAGTGAGAAACATCTTCCTTTATTGGTTAGGGATAGAAGCTGGACTTAAAATTTGATTGCAATAGGAGATTCTGTCAAGTGCCCAATAGATAGAGCATTGACCCCGGAATAATGAAGACTTAAATTCAAATGGAGCCTCTGACAGTAGATGTGTGATCCTAGGCAAGTCACTGAACTTCTTTTTGCCTCAGTTTCCTAAACTTTAAAACAAGGATAATAAGAGCACCTCTCTCCCAGAGTTATTATAAGAATCAAGTGAGACCATAACTGTCAGGCAACTTGCTTGATGCCTGACATTGACTAGGCACTACATGACTCAGCTGCCCAGGTGAAGCAGCTTCTCTGAAATTTGCGATCCTAGAGAATTCATCAGAGCGCTGAGAAGTTGAATGCTTTGCCCAGGATCACACAATCAGTATGAGTTAGAGGCAGGATTTAAATCTAGTTCTTCCTAGTTCTAAGACCAACTGTCTGTTTACTGCTGATCCTTTACCTAGAAGATAGTCATCTTCCTGAGAGTCAGTATGGCTTCAAAAGGTCTAAGGAATGGCCAACATGATGTTCACTGCCTAATAACTCTAGGAGAAATTCCATGAACAGAATAGAACCCTGCATGCAATGTCCTTCAATCTGACCAAGGCTTTTGACACTGTCAGTCATAAGGGCTTGTGGAACATCATGGTGAAATTTGGTTGCCTGGAGAAGTTCATCACTATATGCCACTTTCATAAAAGCTGCTTACACAGGTTCTAGATAAAGGACAACGCTTTCACACTTTCCCAGTCACCATGGAGTGAAGCAGGGCTGTATGCTTCATCCCATGCTTTTTAGCATTATCTTTTCTTCAATGTTGTCAAATGCTTTCAACAAGGATGAAAATGGAATCAAGGTCTGCCTGCGCTGATGGTGAACTCTTTAACTTGGAAAGGTTAGAAGCCAAGATTAAAGTAGCAGGAGAGTTGGTGCATGACTTCTTGTTCACAGATGGTAGTGTATTCAATGCAGTCTCTGAGGATGAGCTGCATCTCAGATCTCTGCTGCTTGTGCTAATTTTGGCTTGATAATCAACAAACACCAGGAAAATAAAGATTTTCCACCAGCCAACACAATACCATCCATACATGGAACCATTGGTAACAGCAATTAGAGAAATTGTGAAGGCTGTAACTAAATTCACTTACCCTGGCAGGAATGACAACATAGATGATGAAGTTGATGCATGCATTGCTAGAACTATCTCAGCATTTGGGAGACTGAAAGAAATTGTGGGAGAGAAGTGGTATTAGGCTACATACCAAACTGAAAGGCCACATAGTCACTGATTTCATTGTTATGTGCCTGTGAAACCTGGACAGTCTACCAGCACCATGCCAGAAAATTGAACTACTTTCATTTGAATTATCCTGGGAAGATTCTGAAAATCACCTAGCAAGAGAAGGTACCAGACACTGAGGTCCTTTCTTGAGCTAAACTGCCAAGCATTCAGACTCTAGAGGCTGACCACATTGTTTGAATGCCAAACATATGTTTGCCTAAAAGGCTATTTTACAGAAAACTCACACATGGCAAGTACTCACATTGAAATCAGAAAAAACAATGCAAGGGTACTCTCAAGGTCTCTCTGAAGAATTTTTGTATCAGTTGTGAGACCTGAGAGATGCTAGTACAAGGCAGCTCAGTATGGCATGCCTTCATCAAAGAGGGGTGCTGGGCTCCATGGGCAAAGCAGAATCACAGTAGCACAAAAGAAATGTGAGATGCATGAATCTAGAGACATCTCCAACCCAAATGTTCAAAAGGACTATTTGTGCCTGATCTGTGGTAGAGTTTTCCAAGCTCACATTGGACTGATCAGCCATAATTGAACACACTGGACCTTGATCCCAACATGGTGATGTCATGGATCCTCTTCAAGTACAAAGGACAAAGGACAACAACAATTTACTATATCATACTGTCTCCTTTGTTATTAGCCATTAATATATCACAGAGTCTAGTTTTCCAATCTAATAGCTAACTTATAAGGAATGGAAACCAGGGCAGGTAAGTTCTGTCAGTGGTTAGGGTAGAGGATTACCTTTGTGGTACAAATGGCCACCCTCCAAAGAAGATAGTCTTGAAAAGATTCTTTATCAAGAGATTGATAGCCAGGAGTCAGAATGAGAGAACTAGGGGAAAAAATGATACATGTATAGGAGGGAGGGTTAAAAAGAAAGAGAACTCCAAAGATACATGTCACCATCTCACAATTTTGTTTCAAGTTGATCCTACAAATAATCATGAAAAAATAAAGAGAAGAAAGAGTCTCTTTAGCAATTTTACCTTACCTGTTCTTTGGTCTTCAAATAGTGCCTCTTCATTGTTCTTTTAGCAGCTTTCACCCCACAGCTTTGTGTCAAAATACAGTTAGGGATACTGTCAATAAGCAAGACTGAGAAGGTACATTTGAGTTCTTGGCTTCTAAGCCACAGTTCAGACTCAATACAAATTTCCTCAACTTCCCTTCCTTTGGTGATATGCATAAGTCCAAGTGAGAAGTTCAGCATACAGTATACAAAACAGTCATAATGAATTATGGATTGACCACAGAAATAGATAAGGTAAGTGGGTTGGTAGATGGATAGATGATAGATAATCAAGAAAGCATTTATTAAGTGCTTACTATGAGTCAGGCACTGTGTTAGGTAACAGGGATACAATATTTTAAAGAAATAATCCCTACTTTCAAAGGCTGGAGGAGAGACATTACCCACACTGGTAAGGCAGTTTGGTTGAACAGCATGGAGAGTAAGTTTAGCTGGAGTAAAATGAGCAGTGTAACTGAAAACCCCTCAAGAAAGTGCACTGTGGGCCAGGGCCTCTACAGTAGGCCTCAGGGTGGCATCATCCTGAGATAGCTGAGATACCTGATGGGAAGGCAGGAAAAGGTAATCTCCTAGTTCTCACCTAAGTGACAGGGGGAAGTAGAAAGAGTAAGCAAAATAAAATTAAAATGTTGTTATTGTTGTAGTGGCAGTAGTTGCTGTCGGATTAGAATAGTGACATTATGAGATAAGGTAAAATAAAATTCCCCTTCCTTATGGCTCTTTCTTTTGCCTGTCTCAAATATACAATTCTCTCCTTCAAGAGACTCCCCCCGCCCCAACCCCAAGAAAGGACAAAAAAAGTTAAAAGTCTGACACTCATGAACTATATTGTACAGTTCAAACTTAATTTAAACTAGTATATAATTGAATTTGTGTTTATACTGTAAATTACAGTTACATTCTTGGCAAGCAATAGACCTAAGATTTGGCTGGTGGAAAGAAAAAAAATTTCATTGCTTTGTTTGGGCCCCCTACTGTTCTCCTGAAGCCAAAAATCACAATCCCTTCTACAAAGAGAACACTCAGCAAGTCAGAGGGGGGGCTGCCTACTCCATTTATTTGCATTTTATAAGTGACAGTAAATTGATCTCTGCAGTTCATCAGCCCTCCTAATCTCAACTGAATGCTTAAAATCTCTCAAATAAATATACTATTCACCTCACACATCTCCACTGTGTGACATTCTAGGGCCTCCTTAATGCAGCAAAGAAACAAACCAAAACCCACAAATACAACGAACATTTGTGTCATCACCATTCAAAAAAGCATGAGAACGAAAACTTGCTGTGCCTACAATGAAATCTCCAAGAGAAATAAATTAATTCCTCTGGGACTTATCTTCTCATATTAATTTTATCAGAGAATTTTCTTATTTCTTAAGCACCTATTTTGTGCAAAATATTATCCTGTGTACTGGAAATGTAAAGGAAAAAAAAACTAAACAGTTCCTAACTTCAAATACACTTTCAATCAGATACAGCTTTGTCTCTCTCTCTCTCTCTCTCTCTCTCTCTCTCTCTCTCTCTCTCTCTCTCTCTCTCTCTCT
>CM053769.1:230087333-230124580 GCA_028658325.1 Potorous gilbertii | reverse complement strand
AGGAAGTATCTTCGCTTCACAGAGTTTATTTGAAATAGCTAATAAATAATTCACATTCATATAGTTTATGGCAATTGTTTTCCTTCCACTTTAAGGTTGGTAGTCTAAGAACTATGATTCCCATGTTACAGATGAGTATGGTAAGGGTCGGAGAATTCTAGAGCCCTCTCTAGTAACATGAGGCAGTTAGGTGACACAGTGGATAGATCACCGGACTGGGAGTCAGGAAGACCTGAGTATAAATCGAGCCTAAGAACACTAACTAGAGAGAAATCTCTAGGCAAGTTATTTAGCCTCTCAGCCTTAATTTCCTCTTCTGTAGATAAAAATAGCACCTTCCTCTTTGGGTCTTTGTAAGGATCAAATGTGTAAACCTTAAAGAGTTCAATTATATATATATATGTATGTATATATATATATATATGCATGCATTTTTGATAGCTATTATTATTAATAGTTATAATGGCTATTAAGAGTAGGCAGAAAGACGAACTCATGTTCTGACTCAGAATCCATTGCTCTAGAATTAATGCATATGCAACTAATTTGTGAGCAGAAGGAAAAGATGTTGGTCATGTGCCTGTCTTTCTAGTTATAGAGGAAACAACCTTGATATGACATATAACATATCTAACATTTATTAAGAATGTTCTAGTGCCTTCTAAGCTCTTCTGAGTCACTTTCCTCTTACTCAAAGATGTTTCATTTTTTAAAAATCAACCAAGAGATTGTATTCATCTTTCCCATAATAATCACTTAATAGTATCACTTAATACTACCATAGATTAGAAATAAAGAGACCATCCAGGCTTCATTGCAGATGGAGGAAAATGTGTGACCTCACCATTTGCATCCCCCAGGCTGTTCCATGGAGCTATCTCTCAACTCTTTACATCCAAGCAGGAGCCATGGTTTTTACTGTGATCTCACATTGTAATCCTTTAACACTCCAACATTATACTCAACTCCCAATATAGGACATGATATTTCTTAGAAATCTGGCATTGCCCAAAGCTTTGCTGTGTTCAGAGGGTTAGGCTTCAGACGAATAAGAGACATCACTCTGATTTTGTCAGAAATGCTGTCTGAAGGCACTACAGCTCTAAAGGAAGCCAATGACAATTTAAGAGCTGTTTTCAGAAACATATGTCTTTTCTTTCCCCAATCATGGACCTTTTAAAAACATGGCTCTAATAAAAAAAAAATCTGTTTTTTAATGTGTCTGTTTGTTCTTTTTTTTTCCTCGAAAGATGGTTTGGGGTGTTATTTTGTTTTGTTTTGTTTCTTTTTCCTGGATTAGGTCATCTTTGAAATTCTGCACAAGGAATCAACACAGAGAAAGACTTGTTAGCAGGCTCTTGTACTGCTCAACCTATAGATCTTCAGGAAGGAATAGGTTCCAGCATTTTTCTCCTCTAATTAATGTTACATGTCCATAAGCATTATATCATGTAATTGTGCCTCACTTACATCAATGAGAGTTTCCATTGCAATGTTTACTTACAGCCTACCTGTTTGGAAGTTCATCACGACTACTCAATGGTACCAACCTGCAGAAATTCACTAAGCTCTTTATTTTTGATTGAGTGAATGATGAATATGGAAAAATCAGGTCAGAAGCCAAAATAAAGCCCTCTTCTTAGAGGTAAAAGAAAAATGAAGTGCTTGAAACTTAAGTCTAAGTTTATAGTCAGCTGGGAGGAAACTGGTAACTTTACACTATAACAGAGCACCGTTCTCACGTTAAGACTATGAAAAGAGTCATGAAGAACCAATCTATCTGTCCCAGGGTAGGCAATCCCCTTGTGGAATTATGGGAGAAGGTAAAATGACAATAAAAATAATACATTTATATAATGCTTTAGAGCTTTAAGGCTTGCCAGGTACTTGAGAGGCACTACCTCATTTGTCCCCAAACCAACCCTGTTAAGTATGTGCTATTATAATCGACCTTTTTACATACGAGGGAAGTTAAGTGACTTGCCTAGGGTCACACAGCTAGTCTGAGAAAGGATTGAAACCATAAATGTGTTTAGTCATAGTGCCAAATTATAGATTACAGATTATCAGACTCCAGATACAAATTATCAGAGTCATAGTCATGTTTTAGTGGAATAATCCTTGAAATTTTTCTCTGAAGCATTTTACAATCTTTTTTAAAGTTAAAAATGAATAAAGAGAATGCTTATATTAATATGTATCATGTTCAGATACATATACTTGAGTGCATTAAAGTTAGAAATGATGATTTTTAAAAAATATTTTAGTTTATTTTTAGTTTTCAACATTCACTTCCATAAGTTTTAAATTTGCTTCCCCTTCCTCCCTCCCCAAGATAGCATGAAATCTGATATAGGCTCTACATATACATTTCTATTAAACATATTTTCACATTAGTCAGGTTGTATAGAAGAATTAGAGCAAATGGGGGGGTGGGAACCATGAGAAAGAAAAAAACAGAACAAAAAGAAAATAGTCTGCTTCGCTCTGCATTCAGACTTCATAATTCTTTCTCTGGATGTGGAGGGCATTTTCCATCATGATTCCTTTGGAATTGTTTTAGGACCTTCCATTGATGAGAAAATCTGAGTCTATCAAAGAAAACCGTCCCACACTGTGGCTGTTATTGTGTATCATGTTATCCTGGTTCTGCTCACTTCACTCAGCATCAGTTCATGTTAATCTCTCCAGGTTTTTCTGAAGTCTACCTGTTTATCTTATAAATTATGATTTTTAACAAGAATGAATGAATAAAAATCAATGTGACAAACTGAGAAGGAGTGACTGAGATTTAGGTATGATATTTGATAAGTAAAAACTCATCCATTTTAAAGGTAAATAATTGGAAAGGAGGCCTAACTGGTCATATTGATGTATAGTGTTAGTCAAAATAAATCTTTTAAAAAAAAGAAGACAAGTCTAGGACTACTTTTTTGGAACTCAGAACAACACGATAATTCACCTTGAAAAGAGAGGGCATGAAATGAGGTTGCTACCATTGAGTAGTGAAAACAGTGAAAAAAATGCTGCTTTTGTAGTTGGAATACCTGGGTTGGACTCCCTACTCTGGCATTACTACCTTTGTCCTTGGGTAAATCACTTAACTTTTCCAAATCTTAATATCCTCATCTCTAAAATGAGAGAGATGAACTTGGTGACCTCTGAGATCTCTTCCAGTTCTATGATCCTTTGAGTTCACTAAACGACTTCCTATAAATACATGTACACATCATATTGACCAAGCACTGGCTAATGTCTTTTTGTCCCCATAAAAGCAGAATCTAGTCAGAATCTAGTGCCTCTGAAAGATCATAATGTTTCCTGAGAACATCACCTTTTCTTCTCTTTAAAGACCAGAGTGCAGAAATCCTAGAGACCACACCTTCTCATGTCTATGTGGACCATATTTTTGAATCATAAGTGGTGGAATTTTAGAATGGATGAAAACCATAAAATAATCCAATCAGAACACTACTAAAATTTTTTTATCACTTTCTTAAGTCTAAATAGTCAACCACAACAAAAACAAAAATAAATTAAAAAAATAAACAAAGCCCTGACTTCTAACATTTGCTGATATCTGATGTAAATATTCCCATTGAAAATTTAACAATGCACTTTCACAAATCAATATGAGCTGGGGATCTATGCTAGAAGTGACAATCTTATCATTGTTATGATAAGTATTCTGGGAATTTAATTTACTATATGAGGGATGAAAAGTCAAAGGTGTGGGAGGGAAAAAGAACTCAGTACTTCTCAATATCAGAAAAGTGTTCTCCAAAATATCAATGACCAACCTAAATACCTCTATCTTTCTATCTCTATGAAAACCTTCAGGAAAATCACATATACACACATATACATATATACACACAGATAACATCTTCAGAAAAGATAATGAATTGTGTTTGTTGAAATTATTGCTATTGGGACAACTAGGTGGTCAGTGGATAGAGCACCAACCCTGGAATCAGGAGGACCTGTGTACAAATCCAGCCTCAAACACGTGATACCTATTGTGTGAAGTCATTTAACTTCTGATTGCCTCACTTAAAAAAAAAGGAAAGAAATTATCATAATCAACAAATACTTGTGGGAAACAAAGTAAAAAGAAAATTAATATTATTAATTTACAGCTTACTACTCAATATTCCCCGTTTAATGCATTTTTTACACTACAGAAATACCAAACTGATATTCCTAAAACACAGTCATCAAACACCTCTCCTTCCATCCTACCCAGTCATGCACACACCTCTTCCCTATCTCACATTGGATCCCCACCTACACACCCAAGGCAAGGGGAGCAGGAGGCACAGACATTCCAAAATCTTCAGTGGTACCTTTTCTCTTCTAGCATGAAATTAAAAAAAATTCTCACCGTGATATCCAAAGTCTCTTGTGATCTACATCCCAATTACCCTTTCTAGTATTACCTCCTATTACTCTCTTTTACGCCCTTCACATTCTAGTCCAGTTGACCATCTATCTGTTGCCGAGAGACAACCTTCTGTCTTATACCTCCTTTCATATGCACCAGTAGTTCCCCAATATCTGGAAGGCACATTTTCTCCCTTCCCCAGTGTCCAATCTCCAGTTTCCTTCAAAACACAAACACAAATTCCTGCTCTCCTCTCCCCCTTGGTAATTATCACTTTCTCCTTGAAATTACTTTGTATTGGTCTATACTTTGTATTTACTTATTTGTATACAGGTTGCATCATACTCTGTAAAACATGTATAAGATTCTTGACGGTAGGGTCTATTTCAGTTTTGAATCCCTAGACCCTAGCACAGTGCCTTGACCATAAGAGGCAGTTTATAAGTATTTGCTAAGTTGGCATGATATATATTTGAATCAAGAAGGAGATATGCAGAATAAATATGCAGAACATATATATATATCATTAAAAAAAAATCCAAGTGCACATATGCAGATCATCTTCATTTATACAATCCCATTAAATAAAATGAAGCCATATTTTACAGATTTTTTACTCTTAGTAGCAAACATGTGTGCTATATGAACAAACTGCAAAAACAGATCTTGTGCCTGTCAATAAAAAAAAATCAAGGCACAATATGTTAGTATTTCCTATGGATCAGCAAACAAAAGCAGCCCCTATTAGACCTCAAAACCTCTAACATATAACAAGAATTTACAGGATTTCACATCATGACAGATATTTTGAAGCAATGATAGATGGGTGGATTTTCTTATAGGATTTATTTTGGGTATTTGGTGAACAGTTATACTCACATAGAGAAACTAACTTTGATTATAATTTCATGAACATTTCTCCTTTTAGCACAGTGTATGCCATGTGTCTTTTTATATGTCTCTATTTCCATTTGAAGTCAATGGAAGTTCTGAGCTCCCCTCCCAGAAGAATTTTTTGGCAGAAATATATGAATGGACCCAGTTATTCTGACAGACCACAGTGTTCAATGGACCCACCACTTCTTTACTCTGAACTCCATTGCACAGAAATATTGGAACCCTCATTTCCTTCTCTTTGGCTCTCTTTCTTTGGTGACCATATTTCTGAACCAAAAATCAGGCCATATGATCTGGCAAAGTATATTCCTTTGCAGAAACTTGTTTAAAAGCATATTTTCATTTCTTGACATTGGGACAGCCCCAGAAACATGTAGATATATGGTCATTCTACCTACCACTACACTAGTAGGTCTCAGATTAAACAGTTAACTAGAAGGAATATCTAAGATTACTAAGCATCCTCCATTGCTTCAGATTATGTTACTAACCCTAGTAACATAGGAAGGCAGTGTGCCCCTATTCATAAGTATCAGATTATGTTGGTAAATTCATGTAGCATGTCACTGATGAATGTTAAAGGCACAATTTTCCATTTTGGCTGTATTGTAACTACAAGTATTTTTACCTGGCAGAATCATTAGAGTAAGGGTGAGAAGATAATTCTACTGTATGTACAGTCATAGTCTAAAATAAAGTGGTTAGATCCTTAACCTCAAAGGGTTTCATTGTATCTGAAAATTAGGAGTCACAGGGGAAAATGATCTTTTTAAACACTGCATTATGACTTATTTTTAACAATAAGAGTTTGAGTTTTTTACCATTTTTAGAAAAGAAGAGTTGAGGTCACAACACTCGTTTGCTATCTAACAGTGCAGACTTGAGATTAGGGAGTATTGTGTCTGGGTCAGGGTAAAGACTAGTAAAGACATTTGGGGCCCTGAATACCTAGCACCAGCCCTTTCCTTACCATCCTGTATTACTCTGGGCAAAATTTCGGAGCTAACAATAGAAGATATTACACCAATCTTATGTTGTAAGAGAGAGTTAGTAGAGGATATAGTAAGTTGGTTTGCAAAAGCAGTGCTAAAGGAGTACTCACAGACTTTTAAAGCTGAAAGAGAACTTGGAAACAACCTCATCTATCCCCTTCATTATACAAATAAGGAAATTGAGACCTCTGGTTAGCAGCAGAACTCAGAAGAGAAGCAAAATCTCCTCACTGTCTACTGAGTTCTACTTTCTCTATAGCACACATTGCCTCACACGTATTTCCTTATAAGATAATAGCTCTGGTTAATTTAATTCTCGTCAAAAAACAAGAATTCTCTCAAGACCATCCACACTAGTTTCTTGTCCTTCCAGTATTTGTTATGGTCAAATTGAGTAAGTATTTTTTTGCTTCTCCCATGAATTGGACCAAGGCTTAACTTATTACACACACAAAAAATAAATCAACTCCTTGGTCCTTGACTACATTTTTCCAGCTTTGTCATTTTGTCTACAAGTGTTCTGCTCAGTGAGTCCAGACATGGTCGTGCATGTTAACGGACCAATTCAAAACTCTCTTCACAGATTTCTGAGCAATGTTTCCTGAGGAGCACCTGGTAAAAGATACTGACGTGCAAGGGAGGGTGTTTCAAAAATCACCGACAGAGCCAGTTAAGTCCAAGTCCTTCCATGATGCTGCTTTTCCAATCAAAAAGAAGGTCCACTCTCCACAGGATGTGGCATATCGCCAGGCATTTCATGCTTTGGGGCAAAGTCCGCCAGCTTCGGCTTCTCCTCCCTAATTGACAAACCAAAACCCTGATGGAGCCGGGTTAACAATTTAGCTTTCTTCCACATGGATCTGGTATTGAGACATCCCCCTTCTCATAAATATTCACTTTGATATAGGTATGGCGGGGTTACTCTCAGTCTTCACAAGGAGAGCAGATGGCTAAGGAGGTGCCTGAGAAAGATTAGAACAAGGTACATGGCAAGTGTTCATCCATTTTTGAGCTGTGATCATTTTTCATAACTCTCACTCTTACGTCTGCCAAAGTAGTTTGGCAAAACTATTGCCCATTGGAATTCTGGGCAGGCCTCCGCACTGCCGAGGTTTCTCCAAAACACATTTGATGGATTGGATTAGGACATCAAACATTCACACATCACCAGATATCAGGGTAGACCCTGCAGCTCATTTGGAGATTTCAGGTTTGCAGACCATCATATATGGAGTACAGATATCAAGAGTTATGGTCAAAGAAGGGCTAATAAGAGTTCCAAAGCAATGATTCTGTTGCACATTTATAAAGAGAAAATTAAATCCTCCTTAGAAGGTCGATTTCTTTCCTCTATAGAAAGACAGATGTGCTCCTTTTCTAAATTCTAAGTGGACTCAGATTTCATCCTTATTTTCCTGAATTTTCTTTTTCCTTTCTTTTTATTTTCATCCAGAAAAAGTGAAAACTGTGCCTTGCACTATTGACTTCCACTTTAGTTAAGGAGAAAAAACAACAACAACAACACTCAATTACTACACTAAGTGACATGACAGAAATAATTTCCCAGCATTCATGCTGTCCAGGCTGCATTAGTGTGGAGGGCATTCTTGAGAGGAATTGAACAGGACCAGGATATATATTCTAGGCAGATATAGAGCTCTAATTGTACATGTGAGTGTGAGTGAGTGTGTGTGTGTGTGTGTGTGTGTGTGAGAGAGAGAGAGACAGAGAGAGAGAGAGCGAGAGAGAGCCCAAATAGCAATGCAGTTCAGAGAATTTTTTTTCTAGTGTTCAGGTTTTGCTCTGGTTCTGTAATTTCATAAACCACTAAAATTTACTTTATTAGTTTGACCTGCTTCACAGCAGTAACTTTGATCCTATTACTGGCCAGTAAATATCTGTCTATCTCTATCACATATTATATGATATATATAACATATTACTTTGCGTATGTATGTGTGTGTGCATACTCTGTCTTTGAGGTGTAACAAAATAATCCATTCATCCTAGCTCTAAATTGTGATTTAGCTGAATTTCTTAACATTTAATACATATTTAACCTAGTCTTAACAATAGTTTTTATGTCCTTTAACATTCAAACCAAGACTTGACCTACAAAATCTGCACTGGGTCCCATCACACTGAGTAATGCATCCTCAATCCATATCTGTCCCTGGGTGGGTTTACTGGACACTCAATTATGAGAACACCTATATTCTACTTGTTCTTAATACATTCAGACATAGAGCAGCACAGGTATAGTTCCTTCTCTTTAGTATATCAAAAGCAAGACTGTTCCACATGTATTCATGAAAGAAAAATTCAGAAGGACAGGCATATACTTCTTTGCTTCATGTATGATTGTGTGATGTTGCATAAATGTGCTTAAAGGGCAAAAATTCCTAAGCACTAATTCATTCAATGAATTTGAAAAGAAACAGAATTGCCAACTATTTATTATTCTCAGCAGAGCATTTTGACATAGAAATGCCATTAAATAGAAATTTGTGGTTTGGGAAACTCTAAGGGTTCCTCTTTTAGCCATATTTGCACATTGTCTAATGACTCCCATGCTAGGGAAATGAGATGGCCTTAGAATGACATTCTCTTATAAATTTCCCGCTCTTCTTTGCAGAGAGTGTGGAGGGTGGGGATGGGAGAGGATTATAGTTATGAAATTCTACATATAATATTAGAGTTGTCTGATTTGCCAGTTAGTCTGACTGAATTGTTTCTTTCCCTCTTCTCTAATCTTTGCAATTCAAGAGATGTTTCTCTGAGGGAGAACAAGGGAAGGTAAATATTCAGATCATGGAGTTAGAGTTGGAAAGCCTCCTACAAGTCATTTATTCCAAATCCTCATTTTGCAGATGAGGAAACTGAGGCTTAAAGAAATTGGTTTAAGTGACTTGCCTACCTTTACATATAATAAATGTCGTTGATATTTTTAAAAAATAATATTTTTAAAAGAATGATATTCTCCTACGTTCACTTTCCTTCCTTCTTCACACATGTTGACAAGTGATCCAGGCATGATTCACATTTGAAAACAGATTAGGGATCATTAGGATGCCCTTGGTCCCTCCTATCCTACATGGCACATCTTGAAGACACAAAGATGTTTGAAAAGAATCTTTCATGTTTCTCTCCTTCCACACCTGCAGAATTTTTAAAAAAAGAAAAAAAACAACTCTATTACAAACTGGGTAACCAGCTGGACCTGGAAAGGCCATACCATTTTATTCTTCACAAGGTTTTCAAACAATAAAATGTTTTTTTTTTTTTACTTGTAAGCTTCGAATCCCCACCCTGCCCCCGCTGACTGTCTGCAGCTGCTCGTCTTCCTATTTCCAAACCCAGCGCTGGTTCAAATGAACCTTTTGCAGATGTTGATGCTTTTTTATCACTGCCGAGAAAGCGTGGCTTCCATCTGGGGGAGTTACTCAATGTCTTTTAAGTTTCCACATATTCTAAAGAAACAGAAAATGATCTGTTTCTCAAATCTACCTCTTTTGGTGGGTTTGTTCCTCCTGGAAATTCCAAAAAGATCGCCTGGGCCTGTAAATTCCTCCTCTGGGAAAGCTGTCTTCTAAGATCATCCTCCCCCTCCCAAAAAAGATTTGGGAACACTTTAGCTGCTTTAAAATATATTTCTGGACTAATTCCTAAATGAAATTCCCATATAACTTGGTTATTAAGAATTATCCAAATGGTCCATTCAGAAGAATGTATGTGTGTTTCAGATGTAGCCATGGATATAGATAGATAGATAGATATGTTAAAATGTCTGTGTGTATATATATACATACATACATACATATATATATATATATATATATATATATATATATATGTACTTGTGCTATTTTTGGTCTTGGTTTTGGTACAGGTATATGATTTCATTTGGTGTAGATAATTCCTCCACCAATGCACATTAGGAGCTCATCTATAACTTATAGCCTTTGAGAGTCACCTAGAGTAATGATGCCAAACTCAAATGGAAATGGAACCAATAAACTGTACATAAGAATCCCTTTAGGCTGAAATATTGACTTAGAAAAGCACTTATCCACATTATCTATGTCCTGTTGTTTATTTATGTTGTTAAATATTTCCCAATTATATTTCATCTAGTTCAGGCTATACTCAAAGTGTTTAATGTGACCAGATTGTTTTGACATCTCTAGTCTGGAGCATATTTGAGAGGTTAAAAGAATTGCCCATGGTCACGCAACTGCTAGGTTTCAGAGGCAGGACTCATATGCCTTCTTGGATCCAAAGACTCCCCCTTCATCTATTCGGCCATAAATACACAAACATACATGAACATTTAACTGTATTTAAATATTCAGAAGGAGAATAAAGTGAATGTTCCATTTTATCAGTGAGCAGAAATGATAAGACTGAGAGATTAGTTCCAGTTCAATTGCCAATGATATGACCTCAAAAGAGTTCCTTGTCTTCTTTAATCTCCAGTTACTTTATCTCTAAAATAAAGGAATCTTAGTATGAGTTCTCCCATTCTACAACTCAAACTCTGGAGCTGTTAGTGAGATATGACAGCAGATATGGGATATGCCATAGACAAGTGACAGCTGTAGCATTAAGCTTTCAAAGAATAAATGTTATTGTCTTTTGCGAATGACCCAAATGGTACACAAGACCATGTGCAGTGATTGGGTGTTGGGGATTCTGAGACATCTGTAATGAAGTTTGGTGTGGTGGATATGGGTTAACCCAAAAATTATGAGACTTAAGTCCTCACCCTGTCCCACTTCCATGAAATGGAAGCATCTTGTAGTCAGAGACAGCCACTTTTACCCCTGAATCCTTTAGACTTTTGCCTCAAACCATAGTATAGTACCAGGTATATAGTTGGCATTTAATAAATGTGTTAGTTAATTCACTGATTGAGCCCACCTATTATGAAGCTAACTGGTGATCTTGGACACTTAGCTTCTCCTTCTCCTAGTTTTCAGAACCTTAAAATCAATTTAATTGTACTGTGTGAAGTAGGAAAGAAAAAGTAGAAATAGCTGTTAAAAGAAAAATAAAGGTGATACTGATAGTTGTTTTTTCTTTTGTTTTGTGGCTTGAAAGGATGTCATCAAAAAGTGTTTGACTAAGAAGATGGAAGGGCACACATTGAGAGTGAATTCTATCTTTTAGAAAGCCCTAGTATTCCACCAAAATACTGTCGAGAGATCAAGAAAGGTCTCCAGCATGTTGTCTGACCTCCCCTCCATGGCAAACCTATGGGAGAACATGGAAAAGAGTACTGGCAGTTGGATGGATGGATTTTATTCTGTATTGTTGGAAAAAACTTGTTGTTGGTATCACAGATCTATTTGAGTATTCAGTATTAGAAAGTACATATTATAATGTATTATTATTTTAGCACACAAAATGTACAATATTTATAGAATTCAAAAACTGTCTTGTCTGAGTCTTGTTTGACCATCGCTAACTGGTAGGAGGAAATGCTACATTCAGGGTCTTGAGTCACAGAGTTTGCCAAGGAATCAGTCTTCAATGACAGAAGAGTGAAACCCAGGTAAGGTACTAAGGAAATAAAAACGTTGGGTCACTTAATGATCCTAAGCCACAGTTCTTCCCAGGAATATTCATCTGTAATTATTCAGAGGGAGTAGCATGGTATGAGTGCCAAGAAAGGAGTAAGACAGTGACTTTAACTGATCACTTAGGCCAGGGACCAAGAAACACAGGATTCGGTAGAACCACGATGGTCTCTATGATTCAGGAAGCACTGTAGTGGTGATCTGACAATTCCCAAATATGATGAGCAGATAGCTTTTCAAATCAGGTCTTCCTAACACAAAACTAAACTGATATTGAATATCAGCAGGTAATGACAACAGATATGCAGAATACCTTCGTTTTCTTAGCGGCATGGTAGAATTATTTTCCTCACTTCATGGGATACTGGGCGTTATTAATTCTAAATAGTCTCTTCAATGATCAGGAATTTTAAGCTGCGTGTTACATCTATCATGGTGAGAAAATTCTGCTAGGCTGTTCATTTTATAGCAGTGAATGGGGATATCTTTACTTTGCTCCTATAAAAGAAAACAACTGAGAAATATGAAGTACAGTTGCATTTGGAACCTGAAATCCAAAAACAGGAAACCCTTTTTCTACGTCTATTGGATTAAGCATGTCATGGAGGCTAGAGATAGAGTACCTTCTTAAAAGTGTTAAGTGTAGTTACTTCATGGCCACCAGCATCCCGCCGGACATCTGTCCATCCTAAATTCACCCATCACCCTAGCTTCTATTTTGAATAGACAGGTGCTGGGAATCACAGGGAAACAAATGGAATCTGTGAAATATGGGTTTTAGCTTTAGTTTTATGACTAAATTTAAGAACATGATATTAAAAGGATGGTCAATAAATACTTAGGAAATGAAGTGAGGATCACAGAAAACCATCTAGGCTTCATCAAGAATATGTCATACTAGACCATCGTTATTTTCTTTCTTTCACAGGTTAATAGAGTGGTAGATCATGGGAAGGAATGACAGATATAGTTTATCTAGATTTTAAACAAGCATATTAGTTTTTCATACTGTTCTTTTGGAAAAGACAGAGAGATGGAGACTATGAAATGGTGCCATTAGGTGGTTTTGGAAATGGTTGACTTCAGACCCAGAGAATAATTACTAATAGTTTGATGTCAGTTTGGAAGGTGGTCTCTAGTAGAGTACCCCAGGTATTTCTTAGTGGCCCTGTTCTGTTTAATTTTTTCATCAGTGATTTAGATAAAGGTTTCAATGACACGATTACCAGATTTTCAGATGGTACAAAGTTTGAAGGGTAGATAAAGGACTTAAAGGACAAAGATGCAAAAAGATTTTTAAGAGACTATAACATTATGCTAACCTTAATAAAAAATTAAAGATGGATAAATATAAAACATCATAACTGGGCTCAAAATATCAGTAAAAAACAAAGTGGGGGAGATGTTACCAGATAATAGATCACCTGGAAAAAAAAGTATAAGTGTTTGAATGGACTAAGACTTCAGTAGGGTAGAATAATATGATAAAGTTGCCCTCCAAAAGCTAATTCAAGTTTAGACTTCATTAAAGGAGGTAAAGTTTCCATGACTTGGGAGATGATAGCCCCTAGTTTCCTCTCTGTTTAGAGTACTGTATTCAGCTCTGGACACCATATAAAGTCTCTCTTTTTCCTGTAAGACCTACCTCAAGAACTTCCTAAAACCTGTCTTGGACCCCTGGTCCTCCCAACATGTAACTTCTTCCCTTCCAAACTACTTTGTATTTATTTGTTATTTATTCACTATTTTATGCTCTCTATGGTTATAGTGGTGGTTTTCCTTGCCTCCAATTAGAATGCCAACTCTTTCAAGTCGATGTTGTTTCTTTCTTTGTACAGATTGATATTCATTAATGCAAATAATGAATTACATGAAGTGTTTGCATGTTTTCGAATTCACACTATTCTAAGTTGTCATTATGTTAAATATGGTGATGGGCTAGTCCAATGGAAATATGCAGTGTGAATTCAAATAATGCAGCCCTTTTTGGGGGAATTAATTCTTTCCACTAATTGGGACCTAGCTGTACTTGTATGCCTCCTAATACAGAGCCTGCCACGCAGTTGAAGCTTAAAATATGCTTGGTGATTTACTAACAAGAGACTGTCCAAAAGGCAAACCAGAGAATGAAGAGTCTTAGGACTATGGCATGTAAGATTCTATTAAAGGAAATAAGTATGTTTAGCCAATAGAAGAAAAGCTATGACATTTTCAAATTTTGAACTTGACAGTCTAAGACTTCTTTATTCAACCTTGTATTGTGTGAGTTTGTATGTGAAAATATTTCAATTGCAATGCAATTTGGATTAAAATACTAAATTTAGTCTATGTTTAAAGAACTTTTTGAGATTTATCATTTAATTACTCAGAATAATGAGTTTCATTGATTTATAATTTCTAATGAGTCATGAAGCATCTGTGACCTTGGATAGGTCATATTACCATTCAGGGACTCAGTTTCTTTGCCTATAAAATGAACAGTTTCAATTAGATGTTCTCCCTTGGATTAAGTCAGGCTCTAACATTCTAAATTTACATGAATCTACTGTTATTTTCTTAGACAAATTCTAGCAATTTTCCAGTCCTACAACCTACTCCACTCTTCCCTTCAACGCTCTCTTATAATGAGTTTACATACGTAAACATGTACTTACAGTGATAATAATACTCTTTGGCTTCTGTGATTCAGTGACACTGACCCATGTGTCATTGTTCATTTGCTTAGTCATGTATAACTCTTCATGACCACATGGACCATACTATCCATGGGGTTTCTTGGCAAAGATACTAGAGTGGTTTGTCATTTTCTTCTCCAGTAGATTAAGGCAAACAGAGATGAAGTGACTTGTACAGGGTTATACAGCTAGTAAGCATATGAGACCTGATTGGAATTCAGGTCTTCATGACTCCAGACCCAGCACTCTATCCATTGAGCCACCTCGCTGCCTCCAGGGCAAACAGAGATGAAGTGACTTGCTCAAGGTCACCCAGGTAGTGTCTGAGGTCACATTTGAATTCAAGTTTTTCTGACTCTAGGCTCAACACTCTCCTCCACTGAGCCATCTAGCTGTCTCCCATTTGCCAGCCCATTTCCTGTTTCTCAAAAAAGATATTCCATCTCAACTCCAGTTTACTGGCCATTCATCAAGCATGGAATGGTCTCCCTCCTCATCCCTCTATTCTGGGTTGCTTCAAGTCCCAGTTAAACTCCCATCATCTAGAGGAAGCCTTTCTTGATTTCCCCTTAAAATTCAAGTGCCTTCTCTCTGTTGATTATCCTCTTTTCTTTCATAGATCTTGTTTGTGCATAGTTGTTTGCACATTGCCTCCCGCATTAGACTAAGAGCTCCTTCAAAGCAAACTATTTTATATTTCTTTGAATCTCTAGCACTTAGTGTAGTATATAACTTTACTGACTGACTATTGTCCTATTAGAATGCAAGCAACTTAAGGGTATTAAAGTCATTTGAAGTAGCTTGATACAGGTGACCAAACTACTAAATAGTCCTTTGTACCCCGTGAGCTGTTGTTGGCATATTTAGCCAGAAATCTGTAAACTTTGGGGAATGAGCTGAATACTTATTTTAGTTTGCTGGTGGTCTTTTTAAAGATCAGTTCAGTACAACTGCTTGGTAATCAATGACAGTAACTGCTGGATAGAGAATGGCTATACAGCCAAAATTGTCACACTAGTTGAGTGCATGGATGCCTTTCTACACCATTGCTACATTTATTTTTCATGGGATACTGTGGCCAGAGTTGTATAAAATTCCACTGTTCCAATGCTGACACCAACATTGTACCTAGATCTACACATTCCCTGCCCTCCAAAGACTGGCAAAATGGCGTTAGGACATGGGATTTAAAAGTCAGAAGAGTGAGGTCCACATTTCAATTTCACTATTTTATTCAACGTGTGGCTTTAGCTAAGTCATTCCACCATTCATCCTCAGTTTCCACATCTGGAAAGTAGGGAGAATAACACCTGCCTTACCTCCTTTTCTCAAAGTTCTAAGAATTTGATAATGTATTGATTTATTCATTCAACAACAATTTATTATTCAAAGTGGTATTCTAAGGAAGATGTCAGCATCATTAATATGTGCTCCCTACCCTCATGGAACTACAGAAAGCACTTGAAAAAGCATAAAGTTTTTGCTAGGCAATCAGAGTTTATTTTTAGGTTATCTAGTTGTTTTCAGTTGTGTCCATTCAGTTATCTCTGGGCAAAGGCACTGGAGTAGTTTGCTATTTCTTTCTCCAGTTCACTTAATAGATAAGGTAATTCAAGTAAACAGGGTTAAGTGACTTGCCCAGAGTCACACTGCCAGTACTTGTCTGTGGTTGGATTTGAACTCAGGTTTTCTTTACCCTGGACCCAGCACTCTATCCACTGCACCACCAACCTACCACTTCTTTCAGGCAGTAGCAAAAAAAGCATAACTGATATGTCAAAGCCTATGGTATATGACCCACACGTATTGGAGTAGATTTCTTCTCCAGATAGAACCAGGTGATCTTGTTACATTAAGAACAGACATGAGGTGTGATATTGGCATGCATGAAGAAAGAATTTCCACTAATTACATGTCTGCACCAAACAACCTATTATTATTTTCAGCCCTCTGAAATCATTCTTGGGTAAGTGATGCTCGGAACAGTGTATTTCCCCAAATGACATCATAGGCTGAGCTTAATTAGGGCGGTAACACCATTCTCAAAAACTCTCTCTCTCTCTCCAACATTCAGCTCCAGAGCTGTCCAGTGACTTGGAGCTCACATGCCACCTCTCTGTTTTTCTTCTTGTCTTCTCAAAGAAAACTGTGTCATTGCAAAATGTCTTGCTTCTTGGATTGATGGTTTTAATTCTGGATGTGAGGGCCGCCTCCAGTTCAGCTGATGCTTTGCCACAATGGTAGCGTTAACATCCTTCCCCTGAAAAAGTCATGCGGGCTGTCACTGAGCATCAGAGATTTACAAGCAGCTAACAGACAAATCTCCTTTGGATCAGATATTCAGGAATATTTTAAGAGACATGATCTATTTTGATTTTCTTTGGGTTTTTGATTTTTCTTTCCTCCCACCAATAAGCCTGACGAAATATAGAACAAATCTATTTTATATATTTCTACAGCTTTCTCAAACCACAAGCATCAAGTAAATCCTTGTAGATACGTCATGATTTAATCAGTCATCTGTGGTCTGCACCCTCTCTGACTATGGCTGTCCTATTTGCAGAGTATCCCCATTAAGGAATGCCTCTCGCATGGTTGCTTCTTCTACCTTCACGTAAGTAATATTTGCCATCACCTGGTCTTTCAGATTAGAAGTGTTGTGTGAATATAGTGATGCTGGCAAGGAGGTTTGGAAGCAACTGTGTAGATCCTGTTAGTCATGTGTTTCTATGGTTATTTATAAATATTATGGCCAACCTTAGTCAATATATGATGCTTACAAATTATTATTTTTCTTAATTGCCAAAAGCTGTTTTCTTTTAAAGCTTATTTAGAAATACTCTCAAATTCCAATGAGTCCCAATGAATATGATTTGACAGACTTAGTACATAAATCCAGTGGACTTTTTTTTTATTAGTACACAGGCTCAAGCCATTATTTCCCTCTACTGTTCAAAAAGAGTAAAGAGCTATCCCAAGAAAAGCAAAGGGGAGCCCTTGTAGAACATTTATCTCTCTAGGCTCAGGACATGCTTGCAGATATATAAACAATTCTAGTTTCTGGCTAAGAAATGCATTATTAGGATATGCCATGGGAAAATAATCACTTTTTGTGATTTGGACCCAGGGGAAATTCTGGTAACCCAATTCTTCTCTGGGTCCTCAGTCACACAATATGCCAGGAATTAGAAAATTCATGTGCCTGCCCCCCAGAGATTACTAATTAAATGTTTGCCTAAAGCACTTTGGAGATGGAAATGTTGTTTGTTGCCATTACACCCTATTATCATCAATGAATACATGTATGGAGCATAAGATTACAGTGCCTGGAATGGATCCAGATTAAACATGCTTATTAAAAAGGGAAGGGGAAGTCAGCCGAGTGTGAAATGGATTGCTCACACTGTTCTCTTTAAAACACTTTCCCTAACCCTGAAGGAACAGTTCAGAAATCCAGGTACCATGCTGGTGAGCAATGTGGTGGTTTATTTTTTTATACTCATATAGGTCACAGGCTAGCTTGGGGATTTCCAGGCATATTTGACCCTTATGGAAGCAGCCTGAATACTGAAGGTCAAGGCTGGTTTGATAACACGTACACAGTACATAACAAAATGACTGAGCCAAACATAAAAAGAGACTTTCAAAAGAAGTTCAAATGGTAAGATTTTATAAGTCCCTGGGAGAGCATAAGCACTGATCACTTTGGCCAGATGAAGAGGAACAGTATGTTGAAATGGATTGAGTGCTGGACTTGGGCTCAAGAAGATCCAAGTTCAAATTCCTACCTTTGATGCTTAGCGGCTGTGTAACTGAGTAAATCACACAACTACCCTCTCTGTCTCTGTCGCTCTCTCTCTCTCTCTCTCTCTCTCTCTCTCTGTCTCTCTCTCTCTCTCCCTCCCTCCCTCCCCCCTCCCTCTTTCCTTCCCCCACTCCTTCTAAATTATAGACAGGTTGCCATGTACATGGCCTTAGGGAGTTCCCACACTGATGAAATCACAGGTTTTTGATGTATGGCCAGTGAAGAATTTAATAAATTGTCCCCAGAGGAAAAACACTTAGGAGTTGCATTATAATTTCTACAGTCATGACTTTGGCCTGTACTGCGTTTAGCAAAGTGGTAAATTGACTTGAAATCTATTTGCATGATAAGATGCTGTTTCAAAGTACTTCTCCCCTTCAATGGGAGGAAATGAGTATAACCCACCACAAAGAAAAGACAAGCACACTCTGCAGTCTCCCTTTTTCTCAGTTTGCTTCTGGCAGACAAGGAGGACCGAACTACTCATCTCAAAGAATCATGGAATTACAACCTTTTAAAGCTGAAAAGAACTTTAGAAATCTCCTCCATGCCCATTATTTTAGAGATGAGTGAAATGGGAGCAGAGTACCGGACATGAATTCCGAGGACCTGAGTTCAAATTGATGCTCTCCTGCTTTCCAATTATACGACTTTGGACAGGTTAAGAAATCTCTCTAGCCCTCAGTTTCCTTTTCAGTAAAATAAGGGGGCAGGCAATTTGATCTTTCAATCCCTTTGCAACTCTAAAATTCTATAATACTGGGAAACTGAGGTCCAGAGGAAACAAACGACTTGCTTAAGGTCAGATAGCTTATTTGTTACTAGCCTACACTTTATCTTTCCCAATATTGTCTTTTAGAAGCAGTATTACAGATGTTGTGAATCATTCAAAATTAAAAAGATAGATATTCATTTATTAATTACATACAATGTGCCAGGCACTGTGCTAAAAATTGAGAACACAAGTACAACCAAGTAGGATAAGCTCTGCTCGCAATGAACTTATATTCTTTATAATTTATTATTTATTTATAACATCTTTTTCTTTTTTAAATTTTGAGTTCCAAGTTTTATTCCTACATCCCACCCTTCCCCCACCCACTGAATAAGCAATCAATATTACAATATCATTATACATGCAAAATCATGCAAAACATTTCCATATTAGTGTAATACAAAAAAAAGCAAAAATAATAAAGCAAACAAGAATTATACTTCAGTTTACAATCAGAATTCATTAGCTCTCCTCTTTCTCTTTATCTCTCTCAATATAAATAGCATCTTTTCCCATGAGTCCTTCGGAATTGATTTGAATAACTGTATTGATCAGAGTAGCCAAGTCTTTCACATTTGATCATTGTTACAACATTGCTGCTACTGTGCTCTGGGATATTTCAGTTCTCCTCACTTCATTTTGCATCAATATATATGGGTCTTGTATTTTTTTCTGAAACCACCCCTCTTGTCATTTCTCATAACCCAATAGTACTTCACCACAATTCATTCAGTCATTCCCCAACTGATAAGCATTCTCTTAATTTCCAATTCCTTGACACACAAAAATGTAATAAATACTTTTTTGCATATAGGTCCTTTTCCTTTGATCCCTTTGGGGTATAGATTTAGTAGTGGTATTGTTGGGTATTGTTGTTTTATAATACTTTGGGCACTGTTCTGAATAGTTCTCTAGAATAGTTGGACAAGTTCACCACTTCACTGTTTATTCATGTACCTCTTTTCCCTCGTCTCCTCTAACATTTGTCATTTCTTTTTGAAAAAATATTTTATTTTCCCCAATTACAGGTTAAAAACAATTTTTACCATTCATTTTAAAATCTTTGAGTTTCAAATTCTCTCTCTCTTTCCCTTTTCTCTCCACTCCCTAATACAGTAAGCAATTTTATATAGGCTATACATGTGCAATCATATAAAACATATACTAGTCATTCTGTGAAAGAAAACACAGACAAAAAAATGAAAAAATTAAAGTGAAAAATAGTATGCTTAGATCTTTATTCAGACTCCATCATTTCTTTCATCATGAGTCCTGTGGAATTGTCTTGCATCATTGTGTTGCTAAGAATAGCTAAGTTATTCACAGTTGATTACCATATGATAGTGTTGTTTTTGTGTACAATGTTCTGGTTCTATTCACTTCACTTTGCATCAGTTCATGTAAATCTTTCCAGGTTTTTTGAAATCCACCTACTCTTCATTTCTTATGCTGCAATAGTATTCCATTACATCCATATACTGCACTTCTTAATTCTCAATGTTTTGCTACCACAAAAAGCTAGCATCTGTCATTTCTGATAAGTGCAAGGTGGAGTCTTGGAGTTGTTTTTATTTGAATTACTCTAAATAATAGTAATTTAAAGCATTTTTTCAAATGACTTATAGCCACCTTTGATTTCTTCCATTGAAAGCTGCCAGTTCATACCTTTTGACCATTTATCAGTTAGAGAATGATTCTTAGTTTTATGCCTTTGATTCATTCCCTTATTTTTTTAAGAATTGAGGCCTTTATGAGAGAAACTTGCTATAAAGATTTTTTGATATTACTTCATTGTCTACAATACCTTTTAACAAAATGATGTTTCCCTGATTATCTCTTTCAATTAGGTCTATTTTTGCTTTGCTTTGTCTGAGATCAAAATTGCTCCCCCTGTTTTATTACTTCAGCTGATGCATTCTGATCCAGATTCTGCTCTAGCCCTCTATTTTATGTATCTTTCCTTTTCAAATGTGCCTCTTGTAAGCAGCATATTGGCAGGTTCTGGTTTCTAATCATTCTACTTTCTGCTTTCATTTTATAGGTAAACTCATCCCATTTGCATTTACAATTACGATGACTACATATTTTCCTCCATCATTTCTTCTTCTATTTTTCCTTCTTTTTCTCTCTTTTTATCCTGTCCCTCCTCAAAAGTCTGATTTGTATCTCAACCTGCCTTCCCTTTTATCATACTCTCCCCCCAGCCCCATCTCTCTTTTCTCTTTCCTCTCCTATTTCCCAATGTCAAAATTAGATTTCTTTACCCAACTGAGGATGTAGATATATTCTTCCCTCTTTGAACTAATGCCAGGTAGAGCGAAGTTCATGCATTGCCTACCATCTCCCCTCTACTATATATATTATATCATTATATTTAATATATATATGTATATAATTTTCCCCTCTACTATAAAAGTTCTTACTTGTGTACCTCCTTTATGTGAGAAAAATTTGCCACATTCTATCTCTCCCTTCTCCCTTCTCCCAATGCATCCCTCTTTTTCTCCCCTACACTCTTTTCTGGAGGTCACCCTCACACCAATGCCCAAACGTTTGCAATTTCACCAGCAATGAATGAGTAGATGTATTTCTTCACAATCCCTTCAACTTTAGTCTCATTGCCATTAGATAATTTTATCATTTTGATAGGGAGTACCTCAAAAATATTTTGATTTAGTTCCCTTATTATTAGTGAGGTTGTGAATTTTTCAAGTGATTATTAACCATATCTATATCCTCTTTTGAAATATTCTGTTCATGTATCTGACCATTTGTTACAGTCTAAGAGTTAGCACTACAATTGTTTAACCATTACTTATATGTATTATATGTCAAGTTTTGTGATATTTAGCATACATGTTTTGTTATTATTTTCTCATTTTTGAACATTATTTTATTTTAATGTAGTCTAGCACCTCTATCTTAGCCCCAAAAATTCCTTCCACTTTCTGAATTGAAAAAAAATCATCTCACCCACAATTTGATATAAAAAATTCATTTCATTTACTTTCATCATTTCTAGAGGTCTTTTTTATATTTGTTTGTCTGTTTAGATCTCTCAGTTACATTTTACTAGAGTGCATGGTGCAAACTATAGGTCCAACCCCTCTTCTTGTCAAATAATCAACTTATTTCTCCAAGTCTATTTATGCAAAGAATGACTCATATCCTCATATTTTAATGTCTAAAAGGTTTATTAAACACTAATATTTTGCATAAATTCAGTTGGCCATCTAGCGTATCATTGATCTCCTCTGTTTTTTTTCCCTCAGCACAAGAGCATTTTGATAATTGCTTTGTAATACTATTTTTGAAAGTATAAAATACAAGATCTCTTTAATTAGCTTTCCATGTTACCTACTTATTTTCCATATATTTTATTATAATTTTATCTAGAAAACCCCTTGTTATTCTGATTACTATTTCACTAAATAAATTAGTTAGAAGAATATGATCATTTTCACTATGTTAATCCAATCTGCCTGTGAATGACCTGCCGTTGTTTAGATTTTCCTTTATTCTAATTGTTACAGTTGTTCCTTATATAGATCTTAGATATTCTTATGTAAGTTAATTCCTAAATATTTGATGGTTTTTCATATAAATAAGTTTCCTTTCTTATACTATTGAACTTTATTCCTATTCTTATTATATAACACTTCCTTCTTCATATTCTCTTCCCCCTTGATTTCCATGATACTGTATTCTCTCTCCCCTCTCCCTACCTCTGAGACTTCTCCACTTTCCCTCATGCTGACTGTTTACTCTTCTACGATCTTTTAAAAATGGCTGTACATCAAGATTCTGTCCATGGCTTCTTCTCTTTTCTTTCTACATTTTCCTTTGGTGACCTAATTCATTGCTATTGTTTAAATGATCATCTCCACACAGTGACTCCTAACTCCAAATCTTTATCTCTCCCTAGAATGCTAATTTATTTCCAACTACCTACTGGGCACCTCCTTCTGGTCATCCTACCAGCTTGCCAAATTTAATAGATCCTAAATCAAAGTCATCACACTGTTAAACATGACCTTCCCCTTGACTTCTCTATTTCTAGACAGCAATGTATTCCTAGATCCCTAGGCTCATAATCTTAGAGTAACCTTTGACTGTTCCCTACCCTCATCCCTGACATACAATTAGTTGCCAAGTCCTTCCAATTCTATCTCCATAATATCTTTTGCTTCCATTATTTCTTCTCAAATCCTATAGCACAAGAAAATGTCTCATTATATTACAGTTACCTCCTCTCAGAAGTATATGCTGTTTTATAATGGGATTCCAAAAAAAGTTCCAAAGTAACAATAAAATGATCATTTTGCAAGCATTCACAACCATCACCATCTTTTGCTGTTATCCTCATCCCATAACCTACCCCACCTTGTATCCAATTTTTTAAACAGCAGGGAATTAAGACTCAAGAGAGTTGAGTTCTACCCATAACTGTTTCTAATTAACTCAGTAGGTCACCATGAAAAGATCACTTTCCGTCTTTGAGACTCAGTTTCCTCATTTGAAAAATGAGAAAATTGGACCAAATGATCCCTAAGATTTTTTCCAGCTCTAACACTTTATGTATCTATGGAAAAAGAAGGTACAAGGTCAGTGCTCCAGGAAAAAGGCAAAATAGATATTGTCCAACAAAACCCATGAAGTAAATGCTAAAGGAATTAGGATTATTTGGCCCAGCTGGAAAAGAGAAAGTTAAGGGGTGACTTAATGGTTATTACTGTAGGGAGATGATAGGAACCAAATGTTTTCCATCTCCACTGGGGACAGAACAAGAGTAATTGGGTTTAATCTTCAGCATGAGGGGGTTAGGTTAGACATAAGGAAGAATTTCCTGACAACAAATGTTGTTAGACATTGAAATGGGCTGCTGAAAGAGCGAAACATCTCCAGAGAGCTTTAAAAACTGGAGAGGTTCTCACACTTTTGGATGTGGCCCTGCCTGTAGACAGAAGGTATAGATTAGTTGACCTCTCAAAAATCCCTTTAATGTCCCTGATTCTACATCATGAATGTGAAGGCACGGTCAGTGTGTATACACTTAGTTGTGTCCTGTGAATATGTTCTGGGGAATTACCCCATGTGCCAAAATTGTGACAAATGACTTGGCATGGATCAGGTTCTAAATGAACTTCTACTGTGGATGTGGTGGAGACCATTCATTTGTCGTACATCTATCCGAAATGTGGGGAAGAGTCATCTGGTGGGAATGTTCAGAGTAATGAGGTGTGGTTCATCTAGATTCTCCCTCCCTGGAAGTAGTTTCATCATCTAATTGGTATATTTTTTCTATTCTTTTCTTTTGTAATTATTTGAAGAAAAAATAAACAATATTTTATATGGACTCCTTTTGGCCTCAAGATGGCTATGACGCATTCTCCAAGCTGGTGACTCCACAATGCCCTTAACAGCTTGTCATTGTTACAATAAAATAAGTTTTTTTCATCATCATCTCATGTTTGCCACAACTTCATTTCATTGTTCTATTTTCTTTACTTACTTATTTCATTATCTCAGTGAGCTGTGATTTGTGGACTTCATTCCCGGAAACAGTTTGCAGACCCTCTGTAGCTTTAGGGGATCATTGAAACTTGCTGTGGCTGAAGAATTCATCACCCTGTGGCCACCTTGGCCATGAGAATGTCCAAACATAAATCTCCTTGGTCTTGGACAAAAGATGAGAGATTTAAAGCTAGAAGTGAGCCCAGAGGTCATTTTACAGATGAAGATATTCAGACCCAGAGAGATTAAGAGTCTTGTCCACCCAAAGTCACAGGCATGACAGAGCTGAGATTCAAACACAAAGCCTCTAATGCCAAGCCTAGAGTTCTTTCAACTGTTCCATGGGGACACACAGTCTATCAATGGACCTGTCACCCAACCTGGCAGGAACTGTGGTGGATTTTTCTCTACTGACCAAATCTCTGAGAACCCAAAATCATCTACACAACAAAATGAAATATTTGTGTAAGATTTTATTAAAGGATCTTAAATACATAAATAAAAATTATTAGCTTTTCCTTTTACGCCACTAATTTCTTCCCATTAAAAAATTGCACTTTTTATCAAGTGGGATGCCCTGTCTAATATTGTTTGCTGTGGTCTTTTCTCCGCAATCTGTCTCTAGTATACTTTTCTTACCTTAGTTCAAATTACTCCCTTTCACACACCTGATGTTTCAGCCAAAATGAATTACTAATTCCAGTCTCATTCAGGTTTCTCTATCTCCATGTGCTTAGAAGGACCATCTTTTATATTATCAGCCTATTGAAAATCTTCTGTAATAACGCAGCAAAAAATAGTCTTTCTAACCCTAGATTTTAAGACACTTAGTTTAGTGCCCTTTTGTTATCTCATGATACTTTACACAAATAGTGATCCATCCCCTTCCCACCTACCTCCCATAGGAAGAAAAGGAAACATATGTACAGAAACAACTAAAATTACTGATGAATTCCTAAGTGTAATCCTTGAACACCAAAGGAATGTAGCTGTTAGTCAGCTGAGAATAATTAATAATAATATCTGTATAATACTTCAAGGTTTACAAAGAGATTTACAAATATTATCTCACTTGATCCCCCCCTTAGATTGTAAGCTCCTTGAGGACAAAAACTGTTGTTTGCCCCTTTTTTGTATAACCACTGTTTAGCACAATATCGGGCAGATAAGATAGGTGCTTAATATTTATTGTTTGATTGATTGAATATTGAACCTCACGACTCCACTGAGAAGTAGGTGCTGTTACCCCCATTTTACAGAGAGGAAGAGAGTTAAGCGACTTACTCGAGGTCACATCTCTAGTGTAAGTGTCTGAGCACAATTTTGGACTTGGGTCTTTTTGACTTCAAGTACAGCACTCTTTCCACTACAATACCCAGCTGCATTGCACAATGCATGGAGCACTGCTTTTAAGTTCAGGAAGATCTGAGTTCAAAGTCTGTCTCTGGAAAAAAAAGTTTAAAAACTTAAATTTAAAAAATAGGAAAGAGATAACAAATTTTACCTCCAACACTTACTAACTGTGTGAATGTGGGCGAGTAACTTCTCTCAGCTTCAGCTTTCTCATCTGTAAAATGGAGATGATAATGTATATCTCACATAGTTGTTATTAAGATCAAATATGATAATACTTTGCAAACTAAAGCTTATTTTGGAAGAGAGGTGATACAGTGCTCTGGTTTGAATGTGAGTCTCACCTTAGATAATGAGTTAACTATGTGACCCTGAACAAGTCATATATCTTTCCTCAACATGTTTTTTCACATATAAAATCGAAATAATAATTGCATTATTTTCACAGGATTATTATGAGAATCAAATGAATTAACATGCAAAGCCTTCTGAGCCACGTGAGCAACAAGATGACAGACTAAACATTTTCTCCAACACCCACAATTCTAAACCACTCCAAAAGAGAAATTATGCATCAAAGATAAATCAACTTCAGCTGTTTCCATGGTCCAGGATATGCAGAATCCAAAGGAAGGTTAAAAACAAAAACAAAAAGCTCAAATCCCAGGAACTGACATCAGTTCACTGAATCTGAGTGCACTTAGCAGCCTTCTGTTCCCTCTTATACTGGTGGCAGTGAGACTGTACCAGCAGATCCGAGGACACAGCATAGGTTTACATTAAAACTGGCCCCTGCACCCAGTTCCCCCCTCTTTCTTTCAACTGCCACAGAGACCCTGATTATAGACTTTCTAAGTTTCTGAGGTCTCAATAGCTAGGTTGGACATAGTCCATCAGTAACAAAAACCTGCTGGGAGTTGTCACCCAGAAGCACCAGCACTGAAAACTTATAAACTGCCAGTGCCAGGGTGAGCAGGCTCTGAACTCCTAGAGCCAGGCCAGAGAACTCAGGAATAGAGGGAGTGTCACCAGGATAAGGTACTCTGAGTGTAGGGTCTTTTCCACCAAGCCTCAGAGAGCACAACAACCACCTAAGGCCATTTCTAACTACCCAATAATCATTTTAGTCAGTCCTGAATTACCCAGTGTGGGAAGAGTCTGAGAAATTTTGAGATTCAGCCCCCAAGGAAACCAAAATCAGAGGGGAAGGAGTCAAGAAGTGAGTGATAAGGAAAATGGGGGCAGGGGGAGCAGACACTAAAAGTATCAATGATTTCAGGAAGAAGACATTTCAAAAAAAAACAGATAAATCAGCAGGAAAAACAATAACAGATGGAAACATGGCCTCCAGACTAGTAAATGACCTTAGGCATGTATGAATAAATATTGCAAAATGAAAGAAAATGATCCAATTCTTGATGAAACAGAGGACCCTGTAAAATTAGAGGAGAACGTGGAACAGCAACATAATGTTCCTGAGTGGTTTAAAAGAGAAATGAGAATTATGAAAGCAGAATTTAAGACCTGCATAGCAATATAATGAGTAGAATAGAAAAACTTGAATCTGTAATGGAAAGCGTCACCAAAGAAACAAAAGAGAATAGACTGGGAAATAAAGACAACCTAAGAATTATAGGTCTACCAGAAAAATATGACAAGATGAAAATCCTTAATACCATAATGAAGGAAATTACAAAAGAGAAATGTTCACAACTTTTAAATATATAAAATTAAATCCCAATGGAAAGAATTCACAGATTGCCTCCAGAAAAAAACCCGAAGCTGAAAACTCCAAGACACATAGTGATTAAATTTAACATTTCAATTCAGAAACAAGTTCTGCAAACCATCAGGAGAAAGACCATCAAATACAAAGGAAAGGGCATTTGATTAACATAAGAATATTCCATACCCACTAGAAGAAGGAGGGAATAAGAATAACATTTTCCAAAGAGCATTTGGAGCTCAGAATATAGCTCAGGATGCCCTATCCTACAAATCTGAGCTTAACCATATAGACCAAAAGATGGATGTTCAATAATGAGGAAGAGTTGGAAGTAGTTTTAGAAAAACAGAGCATGTAAATATAACATTAAAGCTCTCTGTAAATACTAGACATCATTGTTATTAAGCCTTGTGATCATCCTTACCTTATCTATTCATGACTTTTGTATTTAAAGGTATAAAAATTTAGGCTGTTCATAATCAGCCAGTACTTCTTGGCTGGTTTCTTTGGATATTTCTATGTGCTTTTTCATTTCTCTGGATTTCCTAATAAAAACCTTACAGAAGTGAATCTTTGTACATATATGTGGAGAGGGGTGGCTCAGGAAAGGTCATGGTATGGGTATTTGTGTGTGTGTGTGTGTGTGTGTGTCCATTACCAATGGCTTGTAAACTATTACTGTAATTAACCTCCCTATAGCTAGATCAAACTCAGTATGAAACTATAGCTCTGATCCTTAAAATCCCACACTAGCGTGGTAGACCCTATTATGCTCTGTCTTGTATAATACTTATCTGCACACATGTATAACTCCTTCTAAATCCATTGTTATCCCCAGTGTGACCTCTGTCCTTCTAAATCTCCCTGTTTTCTGAGTCAATCATCATCTTTTTTTTTATATCATTCTTCCAAGTTTTTGAATTGGTTTTGTATTTATTTTTTATTACTTACTTCCCCTTGTCTCGACAAATAATCTTTTCTGCTACCTGACTGAAAAATCCTGAGCTCCTTCATCCATCCATGACCCATATTTCATACCTCATTATTTCTCTATACCTTCACCTATTCTCTTTATCCTTTATGACAGTCTGCAAAGAAAAGGTAGTTCTCCTTTCCACAGTAAACCCCTCAGTTTGTACCACTGATTCCATTTCAATTACTCTCTCCCTAAAGTTTACTCTAGCAATCATTCCCTTTCTCTCTCAATTTAATTCTTTCTCAATCTATAGTCTTTCCCCAATGTCTATAAGCAGGCTCAAAATTGACATGTCTTTAGAAAATCTGCACTTTACCCTGCCAACTCCTTGAGCTATTATGATTTTCATTGCCAAATCCCAGAAAGAGTTATTTATATTTGCTGCCTCTCTTTCCTTACAACTCTCTTCTTCTCAGGTTCTTGAAATCTAATTTCCAACTATACCACTTTATAAGGAAATGATTCTATCAAACATTAACAATTGGGTCTTAACTACTAAATTCAGTGATGTTTTTAGCAAACAAATACTAAACATTTTCTATGTGCTATGAATCCTCTGGGATTTTGGAGTACTAGTGTCTCATGCTTTTCCTTCTACTTGTCCAATGACTCCTTCTCAGTGTTCTTTGCTGCCTTCTAACTAGAAGGGTATCTTGGGCCCTATTTTATATTCCTTCTCTCGGTGATTTCATCAATTCAAGAAACAGCTCTAAGTAAATGATCCTCATAATTATATATCTAACCTTATTTTCTCTTCTCTTCTCTTCTCTAGTCCCCCTTTACCAACTGCCTATTGGATATGTCCAATTCAATGTCCAATCAACATCTCAAATTAAATTTGTCAAAAAAATTTCCCTAAAGGCCATTCTGCTTCCTAATTTCCCTACTTTTATCCTTCAAAGAGTCTTTTAAAGGTTCTTCTAAGGGTCCAAGTTCACAACATCAGCATCAGATCTCAGTGATTCCCTCTTCCTCATCTTCCATATCTCATCAAGTGCCAAGTTTTGTGGATTCTATGCTTCCCTTCTGATATCCTTCCCCTTCTTCCTACTCTCAGAGTCTCAAACCTATGTGTTCAAGTTCTCGTTGCCTCTTTTCTTGAATGTTTCAATAACCTCCTACTTGATCTCCCTCCCTCAGTTCTCTTCCATTTCCAGTATCTCCTTTACTCAACAGTCCTAGTGATATTCCTGAAGCCCAGATCTGACCACTTCACATCCGTTCTCATGGGGCTCCAATGGTTCTTTTTCCTCTAATATTAAATATACTCTTCTTTGGCATTTAAAGTATTTCACTATTGACTCCAAATGATCTTTCCCATTCTCATGTACTCTCTTTCCTGTCCTCTGTGAGTTAACAAAATTGGCTTACTTACTGTCCCTCATATATAATATTTGTATCCAACTTTGCACAGACTGTCACCCATGACTGTAATGCACACATCCTTATCTTTGTCTCTTAAAATCTTTAATTTCCTTCAAAACCTAAATGTCACTTCATACCTGAAGCCTTTCCTGATCCATCCGTCTTCAAAATTAGAGTCTCTCCTACTCAATTTCCAAATATATACACAAGCATGTATATATTTGTTAATTATATTATTATGGTTATAATATGATGTTACTGCATTATATCTATATATCTATATACATATATATCTACATATATGTATGGTATATAGTTGCATATATATATATATGTATAGTATCACCTTAATAGAATGTAAGAATGATGTTAGACACATTTCACTTTTGCCTCTGTATCTTTAGCACCTATCAGTCTATGAAACATAGTAGACATTTAATAAATACTTGCTAATTGATTCATGATGTAGGAAGAACCAAGGAACGAACACTGATTAAGTGACTAATGTGTGTCAGGTACTATGCTAAGTACTTCATAAATGTCATTTCATTTCATTCTAACAACAACTCTAGGAGATAGGCATCCCCATTTTACAGTTGAGGAAACTGAAGCAGACAGAAGTAGGAGCACACATTTAGTGTCTAAAGGTCAATTCGAATTCAGGTCTTCCTGATTCCAGGCTCAATAGTCTATCCACTGTGCCACCTAGCGGCCTCTGTAGGTACACTAAGTGGAACTCATACGGGATTCTCATCCCACTATGGGTTAGAGTAGATGGCCTCTAAAGTCTCTTTCCACTCTAAAATCTTGTGATTCTCTCATTCTGTGAAAGGGACCATATTCATTTTGGAAATCTCACTATAAATTAAACTACAAGATATAAGGGGCAACTAACTGGTACAGTGGATAGAGTGTTGGACCTAAAGTCAGGAAAGACTCTTCTTTCTGAGTTCAAATCTGGCCTTGGACACTTCCTAGATGTGTGACCCTGGGAAAGTCATTTAACACTTTTTGCCTTAGTTTGCTTATCTGTAAAATAAGCTGAAAAAGGAATGATAAACTACTCCAGGATCTTTGTCAAGAAAACCTCAAATTGGGACACAAAGAGTTGAACATCATAAAACAACTGAACCAAGACAGTAACAGTAGAAATAAAGTAGTTTTGGTTTAAAAAGAGGGCTAGTTCAATGCTTTTCTTTGAATATTTGAATGAGGGAGTTAACAGAATTGTTTTCATCATGTTCCCAAAGATTTATAGGATCAAAAATCTGAAACTAGAAGGGATCTCAGAAGTCATGAATCCTTCTTCCATTCTGGGAGACAAAAAACTTCACCTCATCTAGGTCTCATCACTCACCTAGGTCTCTCTGCCATCTTTCCTTTTTGTGAGGCTAGAGACTTCCATAGCCATTACTTATCAGAAGAGCTAGCTGACTTTTAGCCTTGGGGTTCTCAGACTAGGTCTTGGGGCCCCTTCCTCTACTGTTTTATGGAGTTTATGTCAGACAAAAAGTTGATAACTTCATTACAACAGCTCAGAGTCCCAAATTAGAAAAAAAATCCTAACACTCAGATAGAATTTGTCTCTCCATCCCCATTTAAAACTGTGTCGATCTTTTGCTAACTCCAGGCCTCTTTCTGCTTAAAGAAAAATTCAGAATATAAGCATTTAGGGAAAAGAAGCTGGCAGAGTATATTTTAATATTACTGCATAATCACTGGGAGGAGAAGTTGGGGAAAGAGCAAGATATAGACAGAAAAAATGTGGGATAATTTATGGGGGGTGGTTATGACAGGCTTCTTGAAAAAGGTAGGTTTTAGCTAGTTTGAAAAGCAAGTCACGGAAGGCAAGAGATAGGGATGAGGAGGAAGAGCATTCCAGGCTGGAAGAGAAGCCAGTGAAAATGTACAGAATTAGAAGACTGAGTGTTTTGTACCTAGAAAAGCAAGGAGACCAGTGTCACCGGGTCACAGTGTATATGTTCTATGCTGCTCCAAAGAGCAGAACCGTGACCAATCAGCAAAAATTACAGGGAAACAGGTTTCCATTTAACATAAGAAATGGTTTTCTAATGGCCTTATGAAGTGCCGACCTCAACAACCCCAGAAGCATTCTAGTATAAATTTAAATATGTGCTGTCAAGGATTTTATACTAGGTATTGCTACTGCAATCCCAGAGATCTTAGACAAATCAGTGTATAAAAGCTTAGGACTTAATAATTGTTTTACTTCACATTATTTGACTACATCTCTCTCTGACTCACCTGTTAACCACAATACAAAGGCAAATTGTACCTAATGCCTCTTGTTTCTCCGGAGAAATAATTTAATTACCAAGTCATATTAACTAATTCAATTTATGTACTACCTTCACTAATCTTTGAGTCTTACCGAAATGTTATATAATAATTTTCTAGTAAAATCAACCCCAATCCAGTTTAACTTTTGAATCCTGTACTCCTCAAACTAGCAGTTCTCTCAGTCACCCTAGCATTGGAGAGTGAAAAGTAGCTATACTGAGCAACATTATATGCTCCTTGGTGGATGAGAATATAGCCTCTAAAATCCTCCAAACACTCATAGTGGTCCCTTTAAGAGTTGTATGAATTCTCTCAGACTTCCCCAAGGTATTATAGAAAACCTGAAAAAATAATTCCCTAAGCATTTACTCCTAACTCTGTGTATACATTACAGGCACACTGTAGGAAGATTCTGACTCATTTTATTTACTATATTTCCTTTAACACACTCCTCGCTTTATGTATAGGCCCAGTTTTTTATTAATCATCAGCATCATAGATCTTAAAACTCAAAGGAACTCCCAGACCATCTGGCCTAACCCTTTACTTTCAAGTAGGTAAGTAATTGCTATTTACATTTGTAGTGAATTAAACAGCTGAGACCCCTTATGATAAACTGACTTGTCTAAGGTCTCATGTAGCTTCAATGAGGAGTTGACATGGAGTAAGAAAGGAGGAGTAGAACCCTCATCTTTTGCAGTATTTCTTCTACTATATAACACCATCTCCATATAAAAGAATAATTTTTTCTATTAAATTTGTTATTAAAAGTAAAGAAAGGAAGCAGATTTTCCTTTAGAACAAAAAAAAATACTATCAATCAATTGTTCACTTTTGAAGTTATATGTAATAGATTCAGTATTTCATATGCAGTGTAATCCTCTTTTCCTGGTATTTATATATGGAAGTGTTCAGGTTTCTTGGCATTTGTCAAGTTTTAAATAACAAAAAAAAATAAAAAAGCATTAAGACAAAAATAAATTCAATTGTGGGCAGAAAGATCAACTTCAATCAGAGTATATAAATAGCTTATGCTTGCTCAATTGAGGTTTACAGAAATAAGTTCATGACCAATGTGTCCAAAAATTCATTTTCCCAAATTCAACAATACAGTAGAAATAGTCTGTTATAAATGAAAATTTAATGTATCTAGGATCATTGGTCTAGACTCCAGACTTCCTTCTAGGGTCTAAAACCTCTAGAATCATGGAGAATTTTTCCTCCAAAAATTTAGACCTGAGGGTCATGTTCATGAACAACCTAACTTTATAGATGAGAAAATTGAGACCCAGAGAATTTAAGTTCCTTGCCCCAGATCAATTAAATCTGCTTACTTTCTTTCCTTTCAGGCCACTGTCAACTCCTCCTATTGTGGTCCAAGTAGTTGTGTAATTTTTGAATTATTTATTTATGGTAAGTCATGATGTCATTCCAAAATATTTGAATTATATCAGATTTGAATCAATACAAACCCATAAGATTTGGACTTATGTACTGCGCCATAGAAAGTTGTCAAGATAGTTCTAAAGTCAAAGCAGTATCACACTGGTTCTATGCAATTCAAGCTGAGTAAGTAGCACCACTACGATCTGTGTCCAAAGTAATCCATAGCACTCTGATCCTATAGACCTTATTATATACCACACATTACCCACTGAGGTCCTTATTATTTCATACAGATTCTTGAATTTGGGAACAACTTCTCCTCTTAAATAAACTACTGTATAATCTAGATTAGTGTTTTACATAATCATTGGCCATTGTGTATTTTGACAATTTAGCCTGAGAAATGAATAAATGGGTGATTAAGCATTTACTGTGTGCCAAGTACTGTGCTGAGTGCTAGGAGGATTATAGTAAAAGGGACTGAACCTAAGATTTCACTGATATTGGGAACACCTACTAATGCAGGTCTAAACCTTCTCTGTAACTTAGAGTCCAGGAGAGTTGCCTATAGCACTGAGAAGTAAAGAAATTTGCCCAAGATCAGCAAGAGAATATTTATTTGAGGTATGTCTTATCTTCAGGTCTTTCTAGCTTGAAGGCCAGCACTCTATCCACTATGCAACACTGTCTCTCAATTTCTGTGGGGATATAAGCCCCGAAAGGAAAATGGTTCCCATTCTCACACTATCATTGAGGGAGTCCACAAGTATATGAAAGTTTATTGTCAAGAAAGGTGATAGTCCAGTGGACATTAGGACAGAATAGCAGGGTGGATGGTCTTCTTAACAAAAGAATTACAAAGAGTGACTCCTAACTAATCCAAGCAGTATGAGATACTATGCCTGGTCTACAAAAAATGGGGTGGGGAACAAAGTTTGGAGGGAGGCTATAGAGGCCAGCCCACCAATACGGGAAAGAGAGGAAGGAGCCTGGGTGAAGCAGAGATTCTGGTTTCCTTCCCACATGGGAAGCAATAGGTGAATGGGAGAGAAGGATAAGAGACTTTGGCTGGAACTTTGGGGTAAAGGGAGTTATTTCTGCCTAGAATCCTGTTGGAGGGGAAAATGGTAGGACATAAGTACCCTGAATTGGGGGAGGGAAGAGGGAAAAGTACATCCATCTGGCCATGGTGACATGAAAGAGTTCCTAGAAGTGTCAGCCACTCCTGGAGCATAGAATTATTCATGCAACACATGGAGCTAGAGGTACAATCAAGGACTAAAGTTCTAACATGAGGAAACAACTATAACCAAACCCTGAATTTTGTCTGACAATTCCAAGCGTGTTTCCCTTAAGGAAATCCAAGATGTCAGAGTAGTACCAGGAGGCTGGATCTCTGGGGTGAAAGTGAGACTCCTGGTAATGTTGGGAGATTGCTTATCTAGAAATACCAAATTAATTTCAATTCTAATGGATGTCCAAACAAGAGTTTTCATAAGTCCAGAGACTCTAAATTGTCCTGGGGGGAAAGTGGAAAACACTAGAAACAATTATATCGATTGTTTATGGACCACTCTAAGTCCTTTATGTCATTTATGCATTTTCTGTAAGGTCAAAATAAAAATTGTACCAAGTAGAAATTGTTACCTCGAGTGCTATATAGGGCTGAGAACCCTGTACTTGCATCTCTGGAGCCTAGAGGAGGCCTAGATATGATTCACATAGCTAGATGGCAAAGTGGATACAGTGCTGGGGCTGATGTCAGGAAGACTCATCTTCCGGAGTTCAAATCTGGCCTCAGACACTTAACTATCTGTGTGATCCTTGGAAATCACTTAACTCTGCTTGCCTCAGTTTACTCATCTGTAAAATGAGTGAGAAAAGGAAATGGCAGACTACTCAGAATCCTTGACAAGAAAACTCTAAGTGGGGTCACAAAGTGTTGGACAAGACTGAAATGGCTAAACAACAAGACATGAGCTATAATCAAGTCAGAGCTATCCCTGAAATACCTCTAGGGAGGAGGTGTGGGGAAAATGAGCCAAAGAAGAACACTTTTGGAACTACAATGCTTCCAGGACCAGGACTGCAGAAGTGCCAAGCTTTGGGATGATGAGTAATAGGTTACAATGAGTCTTTAGGCACTGATGCAGACATTGTTTTGACATGTGCTACTTAGACAAACAATTCTACTTTCCATGCCTCTCCTAGCATCAATATAAAAGCCTGAGATGGAAGAAATTTTTATATTATTTTAATTGAATTTTATAACTTACTTGGTAACTTCATTTATTATTGTAAGAGAGTGCAGCTCTGATGGACTGGCCATGTTGTTTGAATGCAAATGTATACTTGCCAAAAAGACTACTTTATGGAGAACTCACATGGGGCAGGCGATCACATGGAGGTCAGAAGAAGTGATACAAGGACACTCTCCAGGTCTCTCTCAAGAACTCTGGATTTGACTGTGCGACATGGGAGACACTGAAGCAGGACTGCTCAGCATGGCATGCCCACATCAGAAAGGGTGCTGTGCTCTATGAGCAAAGCAGAATTGAGACAGCACAAAGTTAACGTAGCATGCACAAATTTGGAGTATCCACCCCAAATATTCACTCAGTCTATCTGTGCCCAACCTGTGGTAGACCATTCCGAGCTCATATTGGTCTGGTCAGTCACAGTCGGACACACTGAAGCTTCACTTTATTGTGGTGATGTCATTTTGATCCTCTTCCAGAACAAAGGACAACAGCCAACCAACTAAGCATTAATTATAATTAATTACTATATTAAGGACAACAATCAGATTATTAACAATAATAGTGACAGTAATAGCTAGTACTTAAACATCACCTTACTCTATACCAGGCACTGTGCTTTAAAAAAATATTATTTCATGTAATCCTTACAACAACGCTGGGAAGTAGGCAAACAGAGTTTAAGTGATTTGCCTAGAGTCATACAGCTAGTAAGGATCTCAGGTCGGATCTGAACTCAGATCCTCCTGCCTCTAGCCCAGTGCTCATTCACTATGCCACCTGGATACCTCTCATTATACTGTTAGATGTTAGAATAAACATAGCTCATGATGGCGTTATAGATTTAGAGCTAAAAGGGACTTATAGGTCGAGTAGTCCAATGATCTCATTTTATAAATAAGGAAATTAAAGCTTAGGAGATCTGAATGACTTATCTAAGGTCAAAAAACTAGTAAGTGACAGAGCCAAGATGCAAACCTAAGTCCTCTAGCTACTGATCCAGTGTATGCTTATTATGTTTGCTACGAATTTTTTTTCTTATTAGTAAATGTTTATTAATTACCCACAAATGCATTGGACCCTCTAACCCAGCATGGAGGCCCAAGTCCTTCCCTTAAGGAGCTTCCAATAGAAGAGATAAAATAGACTGAATACATTCTTTTTTTATTTTTTTATTTTTTTTAATTTTTTAAATAAATTTATTTAACTTTTTACATTCATTTTCACAAGATTTTGGGTTCCAAAATTTTCTCTCCATTTG
>CM053769.1:229995952-230086833 GCA_028658325.1 Potorous gilbertii | reverse complement strand
AATTTAAAGTCAACACTCGGGGAGGGACAGGATCAAAAGAGAGAATAGAAGCAATGAGGGGCAGGATAGGATGGAGGGAAATATAGTTAGTCTTACACAACACGATTATTATGGAAGTCATTTGCAAAACTACACAGATATGGCCTATATTGAATTGCCTGCCTTCCCAAGGGGAATGGGTGGGGAGGGAGGAATGGGGAGAAGTTGGAACTCAAAGTTTAAGGAAAAACCATTGAGTATCGTTCCTGCTACTAGGAAATAAGAAATACAGGTAATGGGGAATAGAAAGTTATCTGGCCCTACAGGACAAAAGAGAAGATGGGGTAAGGAAAGGGAGGGATGATAGAAGAGAGGGCAGATTGGTGATATGTATAATTAGAATGCTCAGTGTATTGGGGAGGGAGGAAGGGACAAATGGGGAGAAAATTTGGAACCCAAAATTTTGTAAAAATGAATGTAAAAAGTTAAATAAATTTATTTAATAATAATAAAAAAAAAGAATCCCCTTAAAACAAAGGCAATTCCTTTTTGTCTTCTTGGTTTGATAACTACAAAAACATTTGTACAGTGCCTGTCACCTAGTAGCTGCTTACGAAAAACATTTTGATCTATGTCAGGGATGGAGAACCTGAGTCCTCAAGGCCATATGTTGCCCTCTGGCTCCTCAAGTGTGGCCTTTTGACTGAATCCAAACTTCACAGAACAAATCCTTTTATTAAGGGGATTTATTTTTTAAGGGAATTTGTTTTATTACTATTTTATTATATTAAGGGAACCTCAGGTTTCTCACTCCTGATCTACATTTAGGTGAGTTAGTTTGGTCAAGTATATATCAATCTGCTACTTGTCAGACAAAGAGATATTCAGAGTTTCAAAATCTGTGTGATTCTTTGACCTCTATCCCTCCATCCCACCTTGCTAGGGTCAAGGAATTCATCCCAGTAACTATCCCATTGGTGATGAGTCTCTCCATACTGCTGCTTTACTGGTTCTCAGGCAGCAGATTCATCATATCGCTAGAATCATACACAAAACCCTCTCAACATAGAGCAACTTGCTATTCAGTGGCATATCTTTCCAGAAACTAGGATCCCTATCATGACACAAGCAGGAAACAGAGTAGAACTTGGGGGAAGGTCTTATACTTTAGCAGATGCTTAAAACCAGAATGTCAGAAGCTATCAAATCCAAATCACAAAGTGAATTACATTATTTTCACAATATACCCAACAAGTACAGATTCAGAAGGTTTTAACTGTAAATCTCCAATTAACAGGAAAAGATTATCTCATGAGGCAGTCCATTCATTTAAAGTTAGCTCTGATTCATGAGAAATAGATTTGCCCTTTCTTAAACCTAGCAAAAAGAAAACCTAGGAGAGGTATGATTACAATTTTCTAAAGGCCATCATCTGGAAGAATGAACAAAACTAGAAGCAATGAATAACAAAGTGGCAGTATACAAAATGAATGGATAAAATTGTCCTTTCTATATAGCAGCAATACTTCCAGAAGGAAGTACTATAAAGAGAAATCCTACTCAACATTAAGTATATAATGCTGGTAATAAATCTAAATTCTACTAAAACTCCTATACAAACACAAGTTGTGAATTTTCCTGATAATTCTGGCAAAAAATTGGAAGTGTATGAAGAAAGTAACTAAAATTCATACCTTTTGCCCAAGGCAATCCACCACTAAGCAAGGAGGCCAAAGATAAAAAGTTCCCATATATAACAAAAATACTTACAGTAATACTTTTTGTATTAAAGGAAAACTAGAAATAATATGTCTCTCTACTAAAGAATGGTTAAATTTCATTGCTTGAATATAATGGAATATTTTTTATTTATAAGAAATTGTTTAGATGAAGCATACAGAGAAACATGGAAAACTACAGGAACTGATGCAAAATTAAGTAAGTGGAACCAGGAAGTTGATATACAAAATCATCACATCAATATAAATAGAACAGTGACAGAGAGAAGTGAGGGAGAGAAGAAAAGAAAAAGTAATTGTACCTTGTATTTGTAATTACCAAACTTAATCCTGAAGAAGAGAAAATGTATCTGAAGTACAAATAAGAATGTGGAATATTGCATAAACCATAATATTTTGTTATGTGTTGGTTAATTTTGCTGAGCTGCTTTTTTCTGTTTCTCTTTCCCTCTTTGTAACAAAAGATGTCTTTCTGGAGGAGGGATTGCCGGAGGCATGTATTTGGAGATTAAAATGATGTAAAAACAAAATATATTAATAAAAATAAATACCATTTTAAAACTCTTTAAAAATGATAAAGAATAATATAATTGGAGGAATACTCATTGCTCATGGTTAGGTTATGCCAATAAAATACTGACAGTGATACTGACTAAATTAACTTACAGATTTAGCATTATGCCAATTAAACTACCAATGGGGTACTTTATAGACCCAGACAAAACAATAACAAAATTCATTTGAAGGACAAAGGATCTAGAATCTCAAGAAAAATAATGGAAAAAAGTAGGAATGAAGTGAAAATAATGCTTCCAGACCCCAAATTAAATCATAAAGAAGTAATTGTTAAAAACTATTTAAAACTGGTTTAAAAAAACCCAGCAAAGTAGAACAGTGTAACGAAGAGTTCAACTCAATAACACTGTGTTCAGTAAATCCAAGAATATAAACTACTCCAGGAAGAATTCCTTATTTGACAAGAATTAATGAAAATTAAAATTACCAAACAGTTTTGAAGAAATTGGTTAGAACAACATCTTATACCAAATAGTACTACCAGATTCTAATGAATACTCAACAAATACAAAAGATTGCGTGGGTTTTTTTTTAGTTTTATTAAGTTCATTGTTTGTTCTACATTTCAAAAATTTCAAAATTCAAAATTTTTGAGAGGTCTCTTAAGACAAAGTTTAATAATTAAGTAAAATTAATAATTTAGTAACTTCATTTGAAAACACAAAATTTCACATACAAAGCACTCCTAACTCTGCTTTTAAAAAAATTAACAATAATCTATTTCCTCTCTCTCTCAATACGCTATAACAAATACTCACAATCAAACAAGACAAACTCCCTCAATGGCTCCAAGTGCATATTTGTACCTAAACAAATACACATGCACATATACATGTGTATTCATATACATGGTGTGTGTCTGTATACACACATGTATATTCAATGTATCTGTTGTGCATATGTGTATATATGCACACATACATGTGTGTATACACACACATATATTCTCATTCCGTACCCTAAATTTGTCACATCCTTGTAATGTTTTATTATCATTTCCTCTGGAATCATGAAAAGTCATTGTATTAACCATCAATTATTTTTAATAATATTCATTACAATTCATTATTATAATTTCCATTAATGTTCATTGTTTTTGTAATATTGATCTCATGGTACAAAATGTTCCTCAAATTCTGTTCATTTCACTCTGCATCAATTCACAGAAATCTTTCCTTGTCTTTTTTGAAATCATCTGTTTCCTCCTTTCTTACAGCACAATATAGTGTTCCATCATGTTCATGTGTCACAACTTATTCATTCTTCAATTGTTGAACATACTCTTTGTTTCCAATTTAATTGCCACCACAACAAGAGATCCTATGGTTTTGTACATAAATAACTACTTCCTCTCTTTTTTATCTCTTTTGAGTATAGGCTGAGCTGTAGTATTGCTGAGAAAAATGGATGTCAAGATCTTTCACAACTGTGGATGGTGCATAGCCAAATGAGGCATAGAGGATGTCACAGCATATAAAATGGATTATTTTTGTTAGATGAAAATTCAAAGCAAATACAAGAAAATACAAGAACAACTAGTTGAGCAAGAATTGTAAGAGTAACTGATGATTGAGAAAAAAAAAAACCTTTGAACCAAATATCTCTGAAAAGGGTATAATATTCAGTATGTAGAATGAATTGATACAAATGTATGGCAGTCATTGTCCAACATATATTACTATGAATAAATATGTGGATAAACAGTTCTAAAATATTAACTATTAACCACAATATTAACTATTAACTACAGTAAACAATGAAGAGTATTTTAAATCACTAATGAGAGAAATACAGATCAAAACAACTCTAAGGCATTATTTCATACCCCAAACATGGGCAAACATTGCAAAAAGATAGAAAGTCAATGTTGTAGGTGTCATTAAAAAATAGATACACTAATAAACTGTTGGTGAATTTGTTCCAACCATTCTAGAAAGCAATTGAAGTTCTAGACTTGTGGTTGAGAAGACTCGACTTTTAAATTTTGCCTTAGACACCTACTTGTTGCTGATGCTGGGCAACTCACTTAGCCTTGCCTTCCTTAGTTTCCTCATCTGTAAAATGGGGATAAAAAAAAGCATCATACTCACGGAGTTACCATGAGGATCCAATCAGATAATACTGCTATCAGTGTTCATTTTTGTTGTTGCGCCAAGAAAGTGAATTGAACTTTCAATACACTCAATAGACATACACTCCAAGAATTTCAAAGAAAAAAGAAAAGTCTCATATATGATTAGTTATCCATAGCATAACTTTTTGTGTTAATATGGAACTGAAAATAGGGAAGATTCCCACAAAACCGATAATTACTAAACAAAGCTATGACACAACAATTTGCCATAGCAACAAATATGAAGAATTCAGAGAAACATGGGAAATTATATGAACTGATGCTGATTAAAGTAAGCAAAAACAGGAAAAATTCTGCATAAAATATAAATTGAAAGTACAAAAGCAATTGAAATTGTACATTTGTAATAACCACATTTAGCCCTGGAGAAAAGTTAAGAAAATATAGCAGAAGAAAGAAAAGAGTAACAATGAAACATTTTAAAACAAGAGTTTACAGAAAAGAAAGGCTGAGCTTGCAATATCATGTAAAATTTCATATATATTGTATATATTTACATGACATAAACATATATAAAACCTGTATGCAGTAAGGATTCAGTTTCATATGGAATCATTCTTTTAAAAATCTCTTATTGTAACCATCCTTCCAGCCAAGTTGGTATTTACTGCTTTTCAAGGGAGTCTGAATTGTTAGACTATATGAGGTGTATTTCTTCTCAATTTCAAAACTATGATATCTAAATCCCTCCCAATGCAATTTAAGCTGGGTTTCTCAGGTTCTGTCTTCACAAGCCACAATTGTAGTTAATCTTTGCATATCTGGACTCTGGGGCTCATTAGATCAGTCTTTTAAGAGTATGGGACTGTCAAAGACATGATCTCTGCTCAGACCCCAATGGATCAAAGAACTTTAGTTTGCCACAGTATTTACCATTTATCCTTAATGCATAAAGATATATCATTGTTAATGAGGGAGGTGAGAAGAGACAGTAAATGAACTACCATAAATCCATTCCTACTATTTAAAAATTCACTCAGAGCATAAATTCTGCTAGCATACAGTCATCATTGTTATAACCTTAATTTCAAGAAGACATTTGACAGGCTGATGATTATTAATAAGCATTTGTTCAATTGAATTGAATTGATATTCATGAAGCCAAGATAGGAGATAAGTGGGCTGAATGACAATATGAGCCTAAGCTCATCCCTCCTCCTGTTTTTCTTGAGAACATCACCATCCTACCAGTGAGCTTTGACTCTTCATTTTCTTCATCCAACTATACAGTCTTGCCAATTGTACCTCTCCACTTTTCATATCATTTTCCTTCTCTGCACTCTCATGGCCACTTCACTTTCTCATCATGTCTCTCCTAGACTACTACAACAACCTCCTAATTTGTCTTTATGGTCAGTCTCTCATCATCAATCCATCCTCTATACAGGCACCAAATAAATATCCCTGAAGCAAAGACCTCATGATTTCATTCCTCTATGCCTCCCACTTGCTTTTAAGATAAATGACAGACTCTTCCACTTGAAACTTAAAGTCATTCACAAACAAAGTCAGGCCCACACTTCCAAACTTATTGTGCATTATGATCCTTCACACATTCCAGCCAAATAAGTGCTGACTTTTTTACATAGGTTTCCATCTCCCCTCTCTATCTCTTTGTATACTTGGAATACTCTTCATCTCCAACTTGGAAAGTCTATGTTTCCTTTAACTTTCAGTTTAAATACTACCTCTTGCAAGAGTTCTTTCCTGATTCCCCCAGAAACTAATATCCTTCCCTTGAAAATTACTTTAAATTTACTTTTATATTTATTCAACAATGTACCTGTTATCATTTCCTTCTTCATCCTGCTCACCTCACCCCACCCTTGTAAAAATTAAGTTCCTTAATAGCAGGGACCATTCCCTTTTTGTATTTCTATTACTCAGTACCTAGGACAGTGGAGAGTCATCATTTAGATACTTGTTGAACGGGACCAGAAAATTGCTCAATAAATGGATCACCATCAACTTGTAGGGTAACTCTAGTAACACATGGTAGCCTTCTGTTCTTGCCCATGTTTTGTTCAACATTTTTATCAATGAAAAAGGGGAGAAACAACATTTGTTAAGTATCTATTATGTTGCAGGCTCTGTGCAAATTGCTATGCAAATATTATCTCACCATTGAAGACAGAGATGGCATGTTTCTCAAATTTGCAGATAGCACCAAATGAGGAGGAATAGTTAATATGTTGAAGAGAAAAGCAAAGATTGAAAAATATAGTGACAAGTTAGGATGCTTAGTTGAAATCAACAAGAGACAGAATGTAGGATGGAAAATGTAAAGTCATATATTTAGCTCAAAAACAACAACTGTATGGGTAGAACCTGGAATATTTCACTTCAAAAAATTCATATGAAATTATCGTGTGGGAGTGATATAGCTACTGCAAAAAAGTAATGAATTCTTGATGAGGATTACTAAAAGAAGGATATGTGAAATGATGGAAGCAACAATCTATTATACTCTGCACTGGTCACAACACAGCTGGAATATTGTGCTCTTTTCTGGTACCACATTTCAAGCAGGATATTAAAAAGATGGAATATTTATAGAGGAAAATGATGAGCATGGAGAGGGGTTTGAGGGAAACTGTTGTAAAAGAAAGTGAGGATGGTTAGCCTGGAGAAGAATTTTTTGTTTTGTTTTGTTTTGAGGGGGTTGTTTTGTTTTACTGTTGTTTTTAAGTCATTCAGTCCCATCTAACTTTTCATGACCCCATGGACCATAGCATATCAGGCCCTTCTGTCTTCCCCTATCTCCTAAAGTCTGTCTAAGCTCATGTTCATTACTTCCATGACACTATGTATCCATCTCATCCCCTGTTGTCCCCTTTTCCTTTTGCCTTCAATATTTCCCAACATCAGGGTCTTTTCCAATGTCTTTCCGGTCTTCTCATTATGTGGTCAAAGTATTTAAGCTTCCACTTCAGTATTTGACCTTCCAGTGAATAATCTGAATTAATTTCTTTAAGTATTGGCTAATTTGATCTTTTTCCTGTCAAAAAGTCAATTCTGTAGCTCAGCTTTCCTTATAGTCCAACTCTGATATCCAAACATTGCTACTGGAAAAACCATAGCTTTGACTATTTGGACCTTTGACAAAAACTTCTCTCTGATTTTTAGTATGCTGTCCAGATTTGCCATAACTTTTCTTCTGAGGAGCAAGTGTCTTTTAATTTCAAGCCTGCAGTTTCTGTTTGCAGTGATTTTTGAGCTTCAGAATATAAAATGTGACACTGCTTTCATTTCTTCTTTCTCTATCTGCCAGGAAGTGACGGAACCAGTTTCCAAGGTCTTAGTTGTTATTGATTTATGTTAAATGTCAATCCAGCTTTTATACTTTCCTCTTTCATCCCTATCAAGAGTCTTCTTCATTTTTCTTCACTTTTTGGCATCAAAGTGGTATCATTTGTATGTCTGAGATTATTGATATTTCATCACCCTTAATTCCCAGCTTTTGATTCATTCAGTCTGGCATTTCACATGATGTAATCTGCATATATGTTAAATAAATAAGGTAATGATATATATCTTGTTAAATTCTTTTCCCAATCTTAAACCAATCAGCTGTTCTCTTTTTGCCTCTAACTATTGCTTCTTTTCCCTTATACAGGTTTCTCAGGAGACAAGTAAGATGATCTAGCACTCCCATCTCTTTGAGGACTTGCCACAATTTGTTGTGACCCACATAGTCAAGGACTTTAGTATAAGTCAAAGAAGCAGAATTAGATGTTTGTTTGCTTTTTTGGGAATTCCCTTGCTTTCTCCATAATCTATCAAGTGATGGCAATTCGGTCTCTAGTTCCTCTGCCACTGTTAAAATCACCCTGCTGTTCTGGTAGTTCCAGGTTCACATACCACTAAAGTCTAGCTTGCAGAATCTTACGCATAACCATGTTGGCATGTGAAATAAGCATAGTTGTTTAGTATTGTGAACATTCCTTAGTGTTGTCCTTTTTTAGGATTGGGACATAAACTGATCTTTTCCAATTTATGATCCACTGCTGATTTTTCCAAATTTGCTGCTATGTTAAGTACAACATTTTAAATATTTAAATAGTTCAGCTGGACTTTTATCACCTCCATTGACCTTATTGGTAGCAATACTTTCTAAGGCCCACCTGACTTCATTCTCCAGACATCTGGCTCTATATCAGTCACCATACAATTGTGGTCATCAGTGATTTTAAGATCTTTCTTGTACAGCTCTTCTGCATATTCCTCTTAATCGCTTCAACTTCTGTTAAGTCCCTATGGTTTTTGGTTTTTATCCTTCCCATTTGTATCAAGTACCTACTATTATTAGACACTGCCCTAGACATTAGGAATGCAAAGATACAAACAAACCAAGTAGCTTATGTTCTACTGAGAGATGCCACATATATAGACTGATAATTAAATATTTTTTATAAGATAATTTGAGGAGAAAGATAGTACTAACAACTAAGGGAATCAGGAAAGAGGGTAGCATCTTAGTTGAATCTTAAAGGAAGCTAAGAATTCTAAGAGTCTGAGGTGAGAAGAAAATACATTAGAGTCATGGGATATATTCTACCATATTACACTGAGGAGAGAGAGAGAGAGAGAGAGAGAGAGAGAGAGAGAGAGACAGAATATGAAAAAGAACCAGGTGACAAAGGGTATCTGAAACCTCTGTGAGGTTAGATTAGCAGATGTCCAAGGCCGTTTCTAACAGGATAACTAGGTATCTTAGATACCTAGCAGTTGTGTGACCCAGGGTAAGCCATTTTAACCTGTTTGCCTCAGTTTCTTCTTATGTAACACTGAGATAAAATAATAGCCCCTATCTCTCTAGGTTGTTGGGATCAACTGTGATAAAATTTGTAAAGCACTTATCACGCTACCTAGAACATAATAGGTGCTATACAAGTGTTGGCTGTTATTATTAGTTACTGTTCTAACTCCAAAATTCTATGATCAGCCCACTTAGTTATGGCTTAGCAATAAAAAAGAAATGAGTCATAGCTTTCCTTTCTTTCTAACATTTGATGAAATGGAGCGATGGTCTTAATATTATTGTGTCTAGAAAACTTTAAGACTTGTGGAATCTATAGGAATCTTTCCTGACAAGACATATATACACCCTTCTACCCCACATTTCCTAATTTCCTCATATCTACACCCTGCACACACTATTTTGGTCAAGTAAATATGATGATTTTCTATTGAATGCCACCTTCCTGTTCCCATGCTATCCCACAAATTGTAGATTCTTTCCTCTCTCTTCTCTAGAAAACTATACCACTTGTTTCCTTCAAAGAGCTCCTGGAAACTCACTTTCTGCAGGGAACTTCCCTAGTCTAGTTTTATTTGACTAAAATCACTTCTCTCCAGCAGCCTCACAGCAGATACAAACTACATATGCCTCTGTCATGTTTGTTCTATATATCTTTATTTGATTTTGTCCTTTATTTCCATTTCTTCAATTTCCTTTGAGCCTAGTACTGTGAGCTTGTCTCTCTTTAATGCCTAGTATAGTAGCCTGAATGTAGTTTTTCTTCCATCAGTGCTATTAATGAACTGATTGCCATATATTGTATATCCATCAAAAGAAAAAGAAAAGTCAAGGACAAAAGAGAGCTAGGTGTCTTTATATTTGCCCGCTTTTCTCTCTCTCTCTCTCTCTCTCTCTCTCTCTCTCACACACACACACACACACACACACACACACACTCAAAGGGAATGTTGTAGCTAGACAACAGTCAGATGCCAAGAATTCTGAGACCTTTCAGGCAGCTTGTAAGCAAATGTTAGAGTATGGATTGGATTCACATATTACTCACTAGGAAAGAGTAACAGGGCAAGGCGGGGTGGGGGTTGGGAGGAGTGGTTGGGAAGAGGTATAACAAAGGTTTTGTTTGTGAGGAATGGAATGACCACTGTCTGGTTAGAGATGAAGTTCGCTGATGCGTTTTCCATGATAGCCAATCCAACAATCCCAGCACTCAATCTTGGCCAAATGTTAATCTGCTGAATTTATTACATTTGAGTTCAGAAATTAAAATGGCCATCTGTGGTCCATGTGTGTGGTATGTAGAACAGTAATGTACTGTGGGCCAGCCTAACTAGAAGCAGAGTGAAGATTGTGAAGAGGTAGGCGGTAACATCCTCACACACAAATTAAGCCAGTCGCCCCTAGAAGCATCTGATTTTCAAAATGAAAACTAGAAACAACAATAACAATAATGTATTTATTAATAATTCTTCCAATGTGCTTCCATCATGGGCTGTGCAGCTGTGGGCTGGTAATATAGTTGGCTTGACCAAGGCAGTGCTATCAAATGAACAAAGCCAAATTTTAGAGGAAAAAGGCCAGGCCTGCCAGAAATAATACAAAGAAAAAAATTTTTTTCCTAGGGAGCAAAGATGCAAAGAGCTGTCAGAACAGCAAAGGTTGCCACAATAAGCATTTCTGGAGGCAATAATTAGGGAAGCAGCATGGATAGCTCATGACAGAAATACATTCATGTTCACTGGAAGGTGTATGCATCAGGCCAGGCATGGGGAGGGCCACAGGTCCCCCCCACCCCGATACTAGACACACCAAATATTGTCTTTTAGCTGTAGGTCTAGAGGTGAGAACGTTCATGGCCTAAGAATGAGAATCTAAAACTTTAAACTGGCATTTTATTCTAGAAATGAAAGAAAGAAGGGATAAAAGAATGTAATGCAATAAGTAGCTGAAGGTAAGATTGAATGACAATTTTTTCCAGAAAGTGAAGGTTTTCAATTTAGAAATTAGAGATTCAGTTTAGTCCAACAAGCATTTATTAAGCACCGATTGAGGGGACAAAGCAGTTGGGTAAGCACTGGAAAAGATACGGTTTAGCTAAATGGATTGAGTTTCTGGATTTATATGTGGTTGAGATGCCCAAGCAAAGATTAGGTATATAGTAGTCTCCTAGGATAGGAGGGTGAATATCTGTAGGTATTTCTATTCTCCTAGGTGGGAAGTATCTATAGTTACAAAGTTCTGAGTCACATCCTGATAAGTCAGTCAGATTTAGACAGGGCCTAGCAAGCAACAGAGAGTTTACTACAGGAAGGTAGGGGAAGAAACAAATCTTATTGCTGCTGATAGGGTTGGAGCAACGGAAGAATTCCAGAATCGATAACTCTCTTAAAGCTTCTTTCTTATGACACAAACTAATTTTTGTTCTTATTGATTCCAGCCATCAGGACTTACTGGTCATCTGCCATCATAACTTTTATTTACCTTTCTGGGTTCCTCACCATCAGAATTCCTCAGGGGGGAAAAGCTACAGGTTTTGGTCACTCCCCCTTACCAATAACAAAAAAATCTCTTAGATTACTTAAAAGGAGGAATTCCTATCAATCACTACAGCACAAATAGATTGTGGAGGAGAAATGCGGTTGCAGTAATAGCCAAAGATCCTATGATGCAAAGGTTCTGATAGTTAGAAGATGATCCTCAGCATTCAGCTACAGAACTTGCAATCCAAACTTTGTTCCCTGCTGACTAAGCTCCTAGTTAAACTTATCTATTTCCCTTGCCATGGCTTTGCCTAACCAGATTGCTTCAGCCCTCGTGAATTACCTTCTTTGGCCTTCAGTTACAGATATGGGCTTAAACATTCTTTCCTCCTACTTCCCCATAGATTGGACATTCTTGGAATATCTCACTTTGAGTCCCTGGCTATTTCCCCAGAACATGCTTCCTCTCTATCTCCTGACTCCCAATTTTCAATGATAAAGATTCTTCTTTTCCTATCACTCAAAACTATCTCCTTTCATGTTTTGCATTTTGCCAACTCCCTCTATCCTCATGTATGGATTTTTAATCCAGTCCTCTTAAAGTGGCCTTTTTTCTCACATTGTCCCATGACGATTACTTTGAATTATCTACTTGAAGCAATTTTGACTATGTCTGTCCTTATTGGCTAATCTCTTGATGGTGAAATTGTCTCTTCAATCTATGTCACATGGGCCTGAACCTAGGACTCCATTGTTCTCATCAAATAGCCACTTATCCTTGACTAATGTTATCTTTTAGTTCAAAAATTCTCTCCATTATGGAACCAGCCTAATTCTCCATTTACTGGCTGAGCTGATCTAACAGACTGAACAGCTTTTTATGTCATTAGCTAGAGATACAACAATTTGACCAAAATCAATCATTTTCCCATCTGGGGGCTTTCCTCTCTGAGGATGAATACAAATAACAAATGAATGATTAAATAATGAAAAAACAAGCAAAGAAGATCCATCACAGGTCAAAAAGCTGAGGGTCTAAACCAAAAAATCAGAGAGAGCAACCATCTCTCTCTGATAAGCCAACAAGCTTACAAAAGGAATGGAGTTTGCCAGTGATGTTTATTACAGGTACAGGAAGCGGAACAGCAAATAACATCCACACTTGGATAGGTCAAGAGACAAGGGCTGAGACCAAGCCAGAAGTAGGGATGTTGCTGAATGCCATTGTTTGTTCTTTCACTATGGATAGTAAGTCCCATCTATGCAGTTTCTTAAAGCAACAGTACTATCACTATGAACTAGTAATTCAGGTTGAAGGTATGGTTAAGAATATACAAATTAAAGGATTGGAAGTGTCTATCCTAAAATAGGTCTTTGGAGATACATATATATATATATATATATATATATATATATATATATATACACACACACACACACACACATACACACATATACATGTTTGTATATATGCATGTCAGTATGTGTTTATATATATATATATATATGCTCATAGAAAATTGGTATGAATTTTAGAAGCAAAAAATAGAAGATCAGAAGATGAAATGAAATTAACTTCAACACATAGTGATCAAATGGTGGCTAGAGAATCAATGTCAAGACAAAAAGAAGCCCCCTTGTTTCTTTAAATTGTGACTAATTAGAAAATAAATATGCCTTCCCATTAGCTGTTTCAATCATGTTTATATCCAGTCTTGGATAGTTCTGAGACTCAATGAAGATTGATAATCATTCGCAATAATAATATCCTTTCATATTACTTTTTCTAGGACAACTAAGAGTGAAAAAAAAAATCAGAGAAAAATGAACACCCTGTCGGACTCATTCACGATCTCTTGAGACTAAGAAGTAGCACTTTCCATTTCCTCAGTGATGAAGGCCACGTTCAGATGAAATCCCCTGGAAAAGCATACCAACTTAAAAACAGTATCATGCCTTGGGTTTGTACTGTACTTCGTCATTTCAAAGTAATCACATATGATGATGATGATGATGATGATGATGAGAAGAAGAAACATGTCATGAAAGAATAATTATTCCTACTTTACAGCTGAGGAAACTGAACCTCAGAAAAGTTTAAGTGACTGAACAATCACATAACTGGTGATAATGACACTGGGACTAGCACTTAGGTGTTCCAGCTACTGGCTTAGAACTCTTTCCACTATACTGTGGCTCCTTAGTTGGAGACAAAAAAGTTTCTCTTCCTCCCTCCCTTATATTCATGTTACATGATACCTTCTTTAGCCCAGAACAAAGAACTAGATTATTTCTTCTCTTTCCGAGTTCCCTAGAGAGCTTCTACACCACTTTTCAGATTCTCCCTAAACCATGGATGAAGCTTTTGGCCATGGACCCAGACTTCCCTGCAGACCCAAGGGGCCCCACAGAGCATGGATGAGGCAGTTACTAAACTTTCACCAATGAATTTCTTAAATACCTAATGATGACCCTGGGGAGAATGAAGGGCTGTAATTCACTCCAAGGGCTCTGCTACCGTTCACTCAGCACTCTCGTTGTGCTCTCAGAGTTCACGACATCCACAAAGCCCTCTTGCTGAATTACAGCCTTGTATTAGCTCCAAAGTCATCTATCATCCCACGTGCTTCTGAATCTTTTATTGAGTGTGCGAATGATGCTGTATTCTGGTTGAAATAAGAACACTGATTATGCAAAGTGTTCGGAAGGAAAATAAATTGAGCCCTTGGCGGGGAAATAAAATGACTTGATTATCTTTCTTTTTCTTACTTGTCCTTTCATTCTGCCTTTTCAGTTCCTATTGACCAAATTATAGTACTAATAATACTCAAGTTCAGAAGAACTGGAGAGAGCAGAGAGTCCTGGTCATATAGTTTCATAATTCACAGACTAGATTACATCTGTATATATATTTAGCAGAGTGTTTCTACTGAATTTTTGAATGTATTCTTTAATCAGTAGTTCCAAACAAAAATACATGAAAAAGCCAACCAGATAGCTCCCAAAGAAAGTCCTTCACATGGACTTCACGTTGCACTTGACCAGGGTAGATATACCAGCAATGGTCACTTCCAGCACTCATTCACAAAATATGACCAGTTTTCAGGCCATAATCTAAATAGTTAAAGTCAAAGAGCCAGAGAGCATTTTGTCATCTGCTTCCTCAGCCAGGAAGGGCTTCTCGAGAGAGCTGGTGACCATGAGTGGAACCCAGTTAGCTTAATACCTCCAATGGGCCTTTGCTTGTCATAGCAATGAAAATTTGCTGGCTTCAAAAACAAACAAACATGACTGAACCTTCTGAGAATCTGTTGTAAAGTATATGTGCATTATTCATATAAGCTCTTTTTTTTCTCTAAAAGGTTTGTCAACTTTAGTCATGTTTATATAACACCACCCTCAGACATTCTTTGTAATAGGTGACTCCATTTCTACTCATCTCCCCAGATAACTATTGCCATGTGCAGCCTAACAATGAAGTTCCTTCAAGGCTCTTAAAGTGCTGACTAATTTTTGCATCAGTAGCCTGAAACATCCTGTAAGACGCTATTAATTGGCTCAAAAACACTTGTACTCTGTCCAAATACATCAAACACTCCCCAGGTAGCAAATGGATAGTGAAGCTTAGCTGAACACACTTTACATATTAAGTATTAAGTTTGGGAGACTGTCTTGTATCCTCCGTTTTGACATATTTGACATGATTTTGGCGCAGTTGAAGTTGGGGCTGAAAATTATTGGAAAGAGGCCAAGGATAACACAGTGTTTGTATCACTGATGTCATGAAGAGATTCTATCACCAAATGAGGAAAAGTCTGCTTGTTTTATTTTCTCACCACATCACTAGACATTTTACAGCAGTAAATTTTGTGATTTTAAAAGCAATATTTTGCAAACGTGTTCCAAACCATATTTCAATCTGTTCTACAGGCTCAGCAGAAATAAATAATACATTTGACTGGACTTCTCAGACTTTGGCCAAGTCCTAGCCTGAATGAATTTCTAACTGACTCGGTTGACACATATGACACAATTGGGTTACCACTGGATGTGCTGTTCATTAGACATGAGCACATTCAAAATCAGCTATGGATGGAAGCATTTTGCTGTGAATGCAGTAGTGAAGAGTCAGCTTTGAAGGGGTTTGGGCTGGGAATAAGATTAATGCGAGAAGGGCAATGTTGTGGATAGTATTAAAAAAGAAAAGAAAAAAGAGTATAATGGCCAGTAGAATATAAATTATTTGAAGATACTTTTATTTATACACATCATCAAGCATTGTAAGCTTTTATTGTTTTTTAAATGGAAATATTATAGACTTTGACATAGACATTTTTACTAACTTGTGTGCCCAGTTTTCATAAGATAATGAAGCATAAGTGGATAGTCTAAGAGATCTCCAGCATCACTAAAGTGTTTTTCTCACCCTAGAGCTACCCTATGCTTCTCTGCCCTACTTCTTCCATGAGTGAGTTCCCCCAAGATCTCCATTAGGGGGATGGACCCAGTCCAGTCATGCTTCATTCCCCTCCTGAATCTGCTTCTGATTCATCATTTACCATGATGGTCCAGCCCAGGAACTTTCTCCTCCCCACTTCTACCCCGACTTTACAGCTCTCTTTTTTGCTGTTTTCCCGCACTAGAACATAAGTTTCATGAAAGTAAGGACTATCTCATTTTGCCTGTATTTGTATCCACAGTGTCCAGCACATGGTAAGAGTTTAATAAATATCTGTTGCCTCACTTTGCTTTGTTGCCTTTATGCTTAATTCACTATATCTTCACAGAGCTGAAAGGTAGCAGATGACTTCTTGAATAATTTTTCATAATGAACATCATCTTGTGCATTTTATTGGGAAAAAATACTCAGTGCACTTGTTTTTACATAATCCCAGAACAGACTTAGGAAGATCTCCAAAGTCATTTGATTCAATGCCTATCTAAAGCATGACTTCCCTCTGCAACACTGCCAAATCCAGCCTCAGTTGGATATAGAAATCATTGTTTCATAGAAGCTAACCAAATGAGTTTGGAATAAATGTGAGGTAATAAAGGGAAAGCTTTTTAGTATGAGTTTCAAAGTAAATATTTCTCTTAGAGGGTTTTTTTTTGGAAGGCTATTGCAAACATCTTTTAGAGGAAGAGATGACAGTACTGGTATCAGCTGAGGCAGAGGAATGAAGGCAGTACTTCTGCTAGACCAAAATTCATTTAATATTTGCACCTGCTACTTTTATACTACAGATTTTTTTTTTTATAAAGCAATGTGGCAAGGTGAGGAATTAGACTTGGTTCAAGCTTCAGTCAAATCATTTAACCTCTAGGAACTTTAGATTCTTCATCTGTATAATGGTGTAGTTGTGTTAGATGATCTCAAAAGTCCTTTCTAAGTTTAATATTCTATATCATTCTATGTTTGAAAAATTCAGGGGAAGAAATTGTCATTTATATTATTATAGACATTATATAATGTCTCACATCCTGTAGTCCTTTCTGAAAATACCATTTGATGTGGAAGAAGATGAAGGACAACTGAGTCAATGAAAGGAATGTTGGAAAGGGCAGACAATTTGTCGATGCTTTATTTGTGAATCATTTTCTTTACTGCTCTATAAGAACAAGGGGACAAAGGAGAGTGGAATAAGAAGGTAATGGAAAAAGGAATCATCACTGCACTAAATTCTTTTGGTGCCAGAGAAGCTCATTCTATTGTTGAATAGCTCTCTTTATGACAAAATTCTTGCTTGTATTTTTTTTCTTTTTTTTCCCATTAGTCCTCATTTGATCTCCTGGAACAATGCAGAACAAGTTTATTCTTTCTTCTACATGAAAGTTCTTCAAATATTTGAAGCCTGATGTCTTATTTTCATCTTATCTTCTCTAGGCTCACTATTTCCAAATGCTGCAATCATTTTTCATAGCACATGGCTTACACATCACTTGATGTTGCAATGTAGCTGTCCTGAGGACACTTTTAAGTCCATTTACATCCCTCTTACATAACAGCCTCAGAACTAGATACATTCAAAATATCATCCTACCACTTCATAGCTCATCCATTCTATGCCTTCTCTTGTAGCCCTGGGCTTGGAATCAGCAGTCAAGGTTAGAATCTCTGCTCTGAAACTAATTAGCTTCATGACCATGGACAAATCACTCAACCTTTCTCCACATTTCTATTTCATTATTGGCAAAAATAGAGATGAGACACTTGATCTTAGCCTCACTGAGCTTTTTTTTCCTTAATTTTTTTATTAGTTTATCTGTTTTCAGTTTTCAACAATCACTTCCATAAGTTTTAAATTTTCTCTCCATCCCTCCCTGAGACAACATGCAATCTGATAGGGGCTCTACACATACGTTCCTTTTCAACACATTTTCATATTAGTCATATTGCATAGAAGAATTAAAACAAATGGGAGAAACCATGAAAAAAACAAAACAAAACAAAACATAACAAAAGGGAAAATAGTCTGCTTCATTTTGCATTCCGACCCTATAGTTCTTTCTCTGAATGTGGATGGTATTTTGCATCAAGTCCTTTGGAAATGTTTTAGGTCCTTACATTGCTGTGAAGGGCTAAGTCTACCAGAAACAGTCCTTGCACACTGTGGCTGTTACTGTGTATCATGTTCTCCTGGTTCTGCTCATTTCATTCAGCATCTGTTCATATAAGTCTTTCCAGGTTTTTCTGAAGCCCACCTGTTTGCCATTTCTTATAGTGAAATAGTATTCCATTACATCCATATACCACAACTTATTCAGCCATTCCCCAATGGATGGGCATTCCCTCTATTTCCAGTTCTTGGCCACCACAAAAAGAGCTGCTATAAATATTTTTGTACATGTGGGTTCTTTTCCCATTTTTATGATCTCTTTGGGATACAACCCTAGAAGTGGTATTGCTGGGTCAAAGGGTATGCACATTTTTGTAGCCCTTTAGGCATAGTTCCAAATTGCTCTCTAGAATGGTTGGATCAGTTCACAGCACCACCAACAATGAATTAGTGTTCCAACTCTCCTATATCTTCTCCAACATGTATCATTTTCTGTAGAGAACTCTGATGGGTTTGAAAGAGCTCCTTATCAAGAGTTCTTCTCCTCCAAGGTAGAGTAGCTGGCTTGAGAAGTTAAGTGATATGTTGTTCTCAGGTACACATCCTTGAATTTGGGTGTTGAAGTTCCAGAAATCAGGGCCCCTGCTATACAGGATAACATTCCAATAAAGAAGCCTTGAGGCTTCCCTTTCTACTTATCACAATCTGTTCTGTTTCATGCCTCAGTCACTACCCTCATGGTTTTTTACTATTTAAGCACCCCAATCCCCTGATTTATTGGCTCAGTGTTTCCAGAATAAACTCAGCTTGTTCAGACTGCTGTGTCCTGCCTATCTTTTCATCCTCACTCTGTGAGCCCCATAAACACCCCAGATCTGCTGGACTGCACTGGCCGCAGCACTGCCAGCAAACAGCCTGTTCATGAGTTGGAGCTACAGGACCTGTAGGAGGCCTGAACACAGCTGGGTGTTGGTACATGAGGATAGGGGGCAAGTCTTGGTTTATGACTGGTATTGAGAAGACCTTTCGGGGCTTTCCAACACCCTCATCCCTTGCAAGGAAGCAGCTGAGTCTGAGGGACGTATTGCATGTACCCAATTGAGACCAGGAGCTGGGTAGATAGTGCAGTGAAGCTAGTCATCGCTCTGGGGTCTGTTTTCACAGAGGAGGAAAACAAAAACTCCTGTCTTACTCTTCTACATAAAACAACCAAAGCAACACGGCCTGATTACCTGCAAACCCGCAACTCAAAACTATCTTTAGAATGCTGTCCTTAAAAGTTCTGCTAAGGTTTGGAATATGAGGAAGCAGTTTAACTTTTCTCTCTTCTCCCCATTTCTAGCCTGAAAGTGTTTTCCATTGTGGAAGGACATTTCTAACTGCAAGACAGAGGTATTTGTTGTAAGACAGGTTACAGAGAAAAGGCCACATATAAGGTGCTAGAAAAGGGTCATCAGTTTCCTTTCATGCTGATATCCTCTTCCTTCAGAGCAAACTTTCTCCTCAACACCTCTGAAATGAGGATAGCTGAGTCTTCTTCCTTCATCAAGCTCTGATTCAGGTCTTGGTTCTACTTCATCCAGTGAATGTCCTTCAGGATGCCCATCATGTCTGCAAAACTGCTAGCCTTTGAGAGAACACACAGTCGTTGTCTTCAGCCAGGCTCCAGGCAGCTTTGGAGTCAGTTTTACAACATTCAGAGCTGGCAGAACAAAGCATGGGACCCGATGCAAACTCAGGGCCTTCTAACTGGCTCCTCTGTGATGTCACTAATGACAAAGGAAGTTGTAGAGTGGAATGAGGATCCCAAAACAAGGTTAGGGAAAAAAGACATTGGAACTCCAAAGAAGAGATCTGGCGTTAATGAAGCTGAAGTTGCATCTGCTGTGACAGTTTTGGCAATGTGACAGCATAGGTGACTTAGCTCATCTTGTAGTTCAGTGGTTTGGCTCAGGGCTGATAGGCCAGGCTTCTCCAAGGCCAGGAGCCTCTCCTCTGGCCCTTGAAGGTTCGGCACTGAGGCATTGTGCTGCATGACAAAGAGCACACTGGGCTTCCACTTACATCACAAGGGCCCAGTGTCACTCCTGACTCAAGCATAGGTTTCCTCTTCATCTGCTACTATCCAGGCAATGTCAGCCAAAGTAGGGACAGGGGGCACATTGCTCAGATATAGGTCAGAGATGTTGGGCAGTGTCTGAAAGGATGCCCTAGGACATGGCTTCAAAGGCAGGTTAGTCCCAATCCTCCACTACGCTACAAGCAGCTCTATGTGGTTTGTTCTGCCAGAGTGGGACAATGGAATCTGTTTCCATCTCCACTATCACAGCTGGCTCCCACCTGGCAGGGCTTCCTCATGTTAGGTCATCTTTGGGAACAGCAAGCCTGTTTAGCTCATGGCTCCTCCTCCCTCAATTCAACTTTTAAGGAAGATTTCTTAGTTCAACTACTCAAAAAATGGATACACAAGTCCATGTTTACCCAAAATTCATGACATTATAGACATTGGTAATCCCTACCAATACACGACAGTCTTCTTTGCAAGTCCTTGACCAAGTAAAACAGTTTATTGTGAGGAACAGAAATAGAGGCTGAGAGGAAGTACCCGTAACTAAAAAGTAATGGAATTGATGTGAAATTATCGTACCATCAAGGGCATTTATAAATCCAAGGAACCGGACAACTTAAATGTACCACAATAAAGAAAGGCACTCTAGGCAACATGTCAGGCAATCTCCAGAAAGAGAATATGAGGACAGTGTGGTAGCCATGCAGGCCATGGGATACAAGGTTCTCTCTCTTTTTAGGGAAGCACCTAGAGAAGAGAGACTGTGGTCACAAGTTCACTAGAAATATCCAGAAGACCTACTGAAACCTAAAGAGAATGAAAAGTAGAAACAAGTGACTGAGTCATGAGGATTTAGTGAAAGGGATCAGGAAAGGGGAGATAACAAGCATTTATCCCTGGGGGAAGACATCTGAAGATGAATCCTCTGATAAACTACTTAACAAGCAAATGGTGGTACAATGAAGCAGTATTTTCTATCCCTAGATAACTGAGAGATAATGAAAGACTCTCCTCTGGAAGTGACTTTTGGATTTGCATGTTCTCTTGGCAAATAGAAAATTGTAAACCAAATGAACAGTTTAGGCCATATTAGAAGTGGCAGTGAGGAAGTCTTAATATTATGTTTTTTTTTCATTCAATGTATTATATAGCCTATGAGTGTTATTTTCTTTTTGAGTATATTTTGAAGGAAAGGAGATGAAAATCTTAATAACACACAAAAGACAAGTTATATTTGTTTTAATAGATTTTTATTAGTATCCTTTGTTTCTTTGTTTTTGCGTCACTACATTTCCCAAACTCAATCCTCCCTCTCTCCTCCCAGAAAGCAATTCCTTATAGTAAAGATGTGTTTTTTATTAGTGTGAAAGAAAAAAATTCAATAAAACTTATCAACACATTGAAAATGCTATATGGAATGTTCGATGCCAATGTTCTATCCCCACCTCTACAAAAGAAAAAAAGGAAGATATTTTCATGTACTTCTATCTTAGGGCTAACCTTGAACTATGTAATTTCACAAGATTCAGTTTTGAATATTTTGTGGTTGTTACTTCCATTTGTGTTGTTGCTTTCATTGTGTTTGTAGCAATATCTCTGTGACTTTCTCTCTCAGATCTAGACTAAGCATATCACCTATCAGGTCCCTTGGGGTATCCTGAGGGCTTGGAGTTGTCTCTTCTCTAATGTCATTGGCTAAAATCCCCAGTGGCTGTTACCCCCAGTGTTAAGTATCAGTTTGGGGGACTAGTACCCTACTTCCATTTTACTACTTAACCTTTATTAGCTTTTCCAATGTGATATTTAGTTTGAAGGGCAGCTAGGTGGTGCAGTGGATAGAGCACCAGTACAGGAGTCAGGAGGACCTGAGTTCAAATCTCACCTCAGACGCTTGACACTCACTACCTGTGTGACCTTGGGCAGTCATTTAACCCCAATTACCTCATCCTGGGTCATCTCCAGTCATCCTGATCACAATCCAGTCACCAAATCACATCCTGGTCACTGTATTCAGATGATTCAGGAGGAGAAGTGAGGCTGGTGACCTGCACAGCCCTCCCTCACTCAAAACAAAGTCAGGGCAAGTCATATCATTATTTCTCTGATGTCATGGTCTTCTTCAACAATGACAAACACATACACATTTAATTTAAAGATGTATTAAGAATAAAGCATTAACATTAACCCCCAACACATTGGGGGTACACTATCCCCCATGCCACTTCACTCTTTAGAGAGAGTAGGCTCAGACTTTGTACAGTTTCTACATAGCACTATTCCTACCAACTTCATATTCAGATTCAGTATGAGTAGCATATGATTCTTCGTTCTAGCTATCACTAGTCTGGGTCCAAAGGTAACTCTCAAAAATCACTCAGTATATAAGACCATCCAACTGAGTTGAGTACTTGACAAAAATTTTAAGTGTCCCTTTCTATACGTTGTACAGCAAAATTTCTCTAAAAGGCCCCTTACCATGGGTGATCCCTTCAGAGATCCAGACATATTTCCACATTTGACATTTCCCTTCCACTTCGAAAGCCAATGCTACTGGAACCCAAATTCACCAAATAACAAAATAAGTAGGCTCAGATTATGAGCTTAATAAATGTTTGTTGACTTGAGGACTCAGAGACAACATAGAACAAATAAGCCCAGAAGGAGAGCTAGGGTCCCCACCCAAGGAAAGGAATTAAGCTTTGACGATTGATTATATGGGGTTTGGCAATCTTTTCTATAGATCTTATACTGCATATTGCATATTTCTATGCATATTCACAAAAAAGACAATCAGTCTAGATCCTTTTAAATGTGAAAAGAAGAATATAAAATTTTCTCAACTAACATTTTAGTGACACAAACTCCATACTTCCCATACTAGACTCACTATTAATACTTGTACAGGATTCAGTAAAATAGGGTATCACAATATTTAAGTAGTCACCAAATCTCAAAAAGCAAAGTTTGCATTATCTCAAGTGGAATTGGCTTATACAAGAAGCATACAACTACAAAAACTAAACAAAAACTATAGCCTAAAAGGAGAAGAAACTGTTTGGGGTCAATTTCTTCAGGATTCTATAAATCAGGGTATACAAAAATGATTTTCCCGGGTAGAGAATCTTTCCAGGAATACCCATAAATGCAAAGGGCTCAATTTTATAGCAGACAAGGCATAATTGTTAGCCTCACTACTTCTCCCCTTTATGATTGTACAAGTACCACGAGAGGTTGAGGGGTATCGCCTTACTAACACCATCAACTCGAGTGCACAAGTGGTATTTTCCTGACTGTTGGATTGCCAGTGAATAGTGGTCCAATGCCATTTAACCACTTAATATCAAATAGTTTTTACAAAGAGATATTTGCTTCAAAGATAAAGCAAAAACAAAAGTTCGAACATCTACACCTAATATCCTAATATCTCCCTATTTTTGCTTTCTTTGATCTACCTACTTCACTTTAAATCCATTTTTATAAGCTTCTGACAAATCTTATTTTATATACTTCTTTGTATTCATCATGTTCCTTATTTCTTACAACACAATTTTATACTATTACGGTCACATACCACAATTTGTTTATACATTGCTCATTAGATGGACATCAACTTTGTTTCCAGTTCTTTGTTATCATTAAAAAGTGCTGGTATAAATATTTCACTGTATTTAGAACCTTTTCTTTTGTCAGTGACATTTGGAGGACATGTACCTTGCAATGGAAACTAAAGGTCATTTCATAATTCCAAATTGTTTTCCAGAATTGTTGTATCCATTCACAACTCCACCAATGACTCAACAGTGTGTCTGTGTTTCCACAACCCCTTCAACATCGATTATTCCCATCTGTTGTCAAACCATTTGCAGAGTGAGGTAAAATGTAAAGGTTGTTTTGATTTGCCTTTCTCTTCTTACCAGTGAATTGGAGGATTCTTTAATACGGTTGTTAACCATATCTAATCTTTATTTTCAGAACTATTTGTTCATGTCCTTTGGTCTTCTATCCATTGAAATAGAGATATGACTTTTGGTCTTATATACTACCATTTGCATTCCATATAACTCGGCATTGAATAATCCTCTACAGAGATATAGACGTGACTTCTTCAGTCATTACCTTCAGCAACCTAAAGTGGGGTTGGCCTCTTTCATCTTCTTTCTCAAATACCAGCTGAAACTGGTAATCAAGCTCAAAGAGAGTCTGAAGAGAACTTGAAGAACTCTCTCTTCTCCTATTGTCATCAACTCCACAACACCTCTTATAAATGTGTAGGCTATAAAGGAAAGAGTCCCATACCAGAGGGCTTTTTGGAACTGAGATTACAGATATATTTGACATAGACATTTTTTCTTAATAAAAGTAAAAATAAAAAAAAAATTCTCATCTTAGAGGTTTCATTTTTGCTTGTATAAAAGTTTTCAATTTCATCTAATTCAAATGTTTTTTCATCTTTTTAAAATTATATCTATTCCTTATTTGGTTAAGAATTCAACTCCTACCATAACTATAAAAAGTAAATTATCTCCTTTAATTCTAATTTTAATAGTTTCTTTCTTTCTTTTTTTTTTTTTGCAGCTACTGGTGCACTGAGCCTGGAGTCAGAAAGACTTGAGTTCAAATCTGTGAGATCATGGGTAAATAACATAACTCTGTTGGTGTCATCTCCTCAATTCTAAAATTGGGGTGATAAAAGGACCTGCCTCACAGAGTTTCTAGAGGCCCAAATGAAATAATATAAGTTAAAAAAATGTTAGTACAGTTCTTGACATATAGTAGGTGCTCTATAAATGCTTATTCCCTTCCCTTACCAGTACGAACTTTAATATTCAGGTCACAATATCCATTTTGAATTTACTTTTGAATAAGATCTAAAATGTTGGTTTAAGCCTAATTTCTGCCAGGCTGCTTTCCAGTTTCCCAGTGGTTCTTATAATGATCTAATATTTCTCTATCATATATAATGTTGTTTCATATATATAATTGCTCTTAGTTTTAGGTACTTTTAAACCTATTTAGAAAGACCCCTCTCTATATTTTGTGGGGTTTTTAATATATATCAGTGTTAGACTTTCTTAGAGGCCTCTTTCTCAATCTATTAGCACAATGATACAGCCTTAGAAGGTTGTTTTGTTTTTAATTAGGTTGAATTGTCTTTGAATCCCTGGTATGAATCCAACTTCTGAAGAATTATTTTTTAGATAAATTTCTGTATTCTTTTTTTCTGCCAGGATTTTATTTAAAACATTTCACTCAATATTTATTAATAATGTTCTTCTATGATTTCTTTTTGTTTTTATTTTGTCTTTAGCCTTCTCTGACTTTGGTATTAACACTACATTTGTCTCATAAAAGGAGATTGATAGAGTGTTTTATTAATTTTGAGGATATTTCACATAAAATAATTATTTTATTTTTTATATTTATATTTATATATATTATATATATATTTTATATATATAATATATATTTATATATATTTATATTATATATATTTATATATAAATATATATATAAATAATTATAAAATAATTATTTAAAATTAATTATTCCATTAAAATTGGATGTAGTTCCCCTGTGATACATTAGGCACATGATCTACTTTACTTTGGCATTTCTTTTTTCTTAGCATTGAGTTTTAAGATATAAAGTTGGTGTTCTGTTACATTTACATATTTTTAAGACAATATTCTATTTCCTTTGCATTCTCAGTTTTATTAGCATTTAACTTTATAATAGTTTTTGATAATTCTTTTCATTTTTCTGGATTTGTTGTGATTTCACTTTATGTATTTCTTGTTTTGTTGATTTGATTTTTTTGCCCTCTTTTTAATCAGATTGACTAATAGATTATCAATTTTGTTAGATTTTTTAAAAACCTATCATTTTTTTCAGTTCTTTTATCCTTTTAGTTTCTAATCTATCAATTTCTTTATTAGTTCAAGATTTCCTCTCTTTGCCTATTTTGGGTTGAATTTTGTCTTTCTCATTTTAAAATGTATATTCAATTTATTAATCCTTTATTTTTTAAAATTGTACTAATGTATGTTTTATATACATATATATTTTTTCCTCTGAGGTCTGCCTTAATTGCAAACCAGGTATGTTATCTCATCATGATCATTGCTCTTAAAATTACTATTAATTTTTTCTATGATATTTTTATCCAGTCTGCATTATTAAGGCTCCTGGTAATGTGAGATATTTTGGGATTTTTCTAATTCCAGGCGGAAATATACTAACGATAAATATCTGAAATATTGTACGTGAAGGATATTATCTGAATACAGACTGGAGCATATTATTTGTCTCTTTTCCTTTCTTTCTTTTTACCTTCCTCCTTCCTTTCTTCTTTGTTTTTTGTTCAAGTTTTCTATATAAAATGACTAATACAGAACTGTTTTACATGAAGGCAGATGTACAACCTTTATCAGATCTCTTACCATCTCAGGGAGGGAGGAGGAGAAGGAGAGAGGAAGTAAAAGAATTTTGGAACTCTAAACTTTTTTAATGTTAAAAAAATTGTTTTAACATATAATTGAGGGAAAATAAAATATTATTTAAAAATTTTAAAAAAACATCTCAATCAGGAAATAAATATGTTCCAGGCAAAGACAATAAAGTCTCACAATCTGTTCAATGTGCCCATTTGACGATAGTTAAACAAAATACAAATATTGCCATGTAAACTCTTACGAGTTGTCATAAGCAATGCACAAACATCAATAAAGCAGTTGATTTCTGAAGCTAAAATATTGAAACTTTTTCTGAAATCCTTAAATCCATAGAATTTCTGAAAATGACAAGCCCTGACAAACTGTTGAAATTTCTTAGCTTAGAGCTCTGCTTAAATGCTGAAATCACTTCTTATTTTACTTGGAGAAATACAATTTTATCCTTAAATATTAAATTATCTTCCTCAGTATTCACCATGAAATACAAATTTCATGAACCAAAACAGGGTTATTAGCCATAAAACTATTTTTTGGTGGTATATGTTGAACTTCCAGTGTGTTCTACAGTTTTTATTAACTTCTTTAGGTGAATTACCATATTTCACAAATTCTAATAAACAAAGACTTTCTTGCCAAAAGTTGGAAAAATAAAGGGGGAAAATCATTTTATTTTTAGAAAATTTTGTAAACATGAAAATGAGTTCTGGAATAAGTGCCAATTTCTCCTGTCCATTATGGTGTTTCCTAGATATTAATTGCAAGATGAGCTTAACTTGAGTGACCTTTGTTATCATCCTTTTAAGGATCAAAAAAGAATAAAAATTATAACAAAATTGTACATCATAGAGACAAGTGATTTGCCTAGGGAATCTATACCCCTTAAACATCTCCAAATGTTTCTACAGATTTGAAAGTTCACCCTTGTGCCTTCAAGAAATATTGTTAAAAATAGAGATCTATATGTACAGATATAGTGTATGCACACACTCATATATACATATACATATACACACACATATATATGTGGCAGCTAGGTAGCACAATAGATAGAGCACTGGGCTGAAAGTCAGGAAGATTCATCTTCCTGAGTTCAAATCTGACCTCAGACACTTCCTAGCCATGGGACCCTATCACTTCCATCATTTGAAAGTCATCTTTCTTGACCCTGCCACTGAAATTCTTAAAAAGTAGCTCAATAAAATGGAAAACTTCTTGAATTAGAGCCAAAAAACTTGGGTTTCAGTCCCATATTTGTTCCCTACTAGTTACGTGATTTGTACTTTGAAGACTTTACTTCTTATTCAGATGTGAAATGATGATAACTATATGACTTACTATAGTGAGTGATCTTGAGATGCTAGTGAGGAGGTGCTTTGTAAATTATAAGGGCTACAAAAATGCCAGTTGTTACTATCACTGCTACTCTTCTTAGAATTATAAGACCATTGATTTAGAACTGGAATGAAACTTAGAAGTCATCTAATTCAATTCTATTTATTAGATGAGGAAAAAGACCAAAAATGACTCTACTTAAAGACAGAAGACTGTGAACTATCTATTCATAAAGGTAAACCAGGGGAATAGGTACTTAAAAGACCTTTCTCTTTATATCTGCTTATAATTCTCCAATTGTTCTGGGTAGGATAGCAACAGTCACAGCTCTTCATTTTAGAAATAAGATCCTTTTTCCTAGACTCCCCTCCAAGTTACTCTTACACTAGAGGAATTCCATTAATTTGGTCGTTTTCTCTTTTACTAATTTTTTTTTTGCTTTGCCTGGTAGATTAATAGCTCTGAACACTGAAATATTAAAAGATTATGTTGGTTTCAAGATGCTTAAATTGATAAGAAACAAATTTGGAATTATGTTGAAACTGAATCAACACCTAGTAAGCATCCATAAGCTCATTCTAAAAATTAACTCTGCAAACAGAACACGGTTAAAGGGGACACACATCAGATTTAGAGATAACACAAATCTGGAAAGGATAGATAACACACTGGATAGTAGAACCAACATCCAAAAAAATCCTGGCACATCAGAAGTTTGGACCAAGGTTAATAAGATGAAATTCAATAGGGATAAGCATGTAGTCTTCTACTTGGGTTCAAGAAATCAACTTCATGTTATGAAATAGGGAAGGTGTAACTAGGAAGTAATTCATCTGAAAAAACCCTGAGGGACTTAGTACACTGTAATGAGTAACTCAGTTTACTCAGTTAGGAGTAAACAGTATGATATGGCAGCCAGAATAACTAATGTGGTACAAGATAGCATTATAATGCTACAGGGTCTATGACAGGGTCAAGGAAAGAGTGCTGGACTCTAAATCAGATGATCTCAGCTTGAGTACTGTCCCTACTATTTACTCCTTATATGACTTTGGATAAGTCACTTAATTTCCTTGGTCCTTTGTTACTTGTCTAGATAATAGAACTAGATGGTCTCTAATGTCCTTTGTAGATCTAAATTAATGGTCCTATCATTCTATTGCTAAGGAGAGAATAATCTCATTATACTCTGCCATGGCCAAACAGTAGGTAGCAAGACACCTGGCCAAAGTTCCTTGTCTGACTACAGTATAGTATAGTACAGTACAACACAGTATAGTATATCACAGCACAGTATAGTATAGTACAGTACAGTATAGTATTTATCTGAACTTCCCATTAAGGAAACACATTACAAACCAGGAATTACCTAGAGAAGAGCACTCAAATTTGTACCAAGATCATACCATATGAGGATTGGTTGAAGGAATTGAAGATATTTAATCTGGAGAAGAGATAATTTAGGAGGGATACGATAGAAGTCTTCAACTATTTGAAGGGCTTTCTTGTGAAAGAGGGTTTAGAACTATTCTTCTTAGTCCTCTCTCCCTTTTTTCCAGTGAAAAGAAAGTCTATTATAAGTTCTTTTCATGTTATAAGCAATGAATGGAAAGTGTAAAGGGACAGATTTAGGCTTCATGTAAGGGAAACCGTCTTATTAATTAGAGCTAGCCAAAAGTGGAGTTAGTCACCTTGAGATATAGTGGGTATTCCCTCTATGTGAATTCATGCAAAGTCTGGATGGCCATTTGTTGGGGCTTGTGTAGAAGGGATTCTTGTTCAATTATAAGTTGGACCAGATGACCTTTGAGGACCCTTCTAACTCTGCATTTCTATGAAATCCTTTCAGTTTGGAAAGTACAGCAAATTCCCACAAAGTGGTATTAGAGCTACTTTTAGCAGCTAGACTAAATATTACTCAAATGTGTGTTTTCTTTGAGAATTATTGTCATAAAACACATTGGATTGACTCAAAACTTTTAACACCAGAATTACTCATTACATGTGGTACTGTGGTTAAATCTTAGTCAGCACAGTAGTACATGGTGGTTATGTTTCTTCACTCTAGCATATTAGTAAGTGGGCTATTCAGGTCATCAGGACAAAGGGAAAAATTATATTCACTTAGACTACTGTATCTATGACTATACAAAAAAGCAAAAATAATAATATTATTGCTATAGACGCGTATGAAGAACACTATATCATTTTAGAATTTCCTAAAATCAAATATGGTTATAAATTCTTGGTCATTCTTTTGATCTTATATCCAAATACAGGATTAATTACAGTAAGTTCCTTGAGGGCAGAGACTAATTTTTTTTTATTTGTTTCTCTAGCACAGTATGGAGAGGAGAGGAGAAGGGAAGAGAAGAAAAGAGATGGTCCACAAATGTACCTTAGTGGTTATTTACAGATAGTAAGAGTGACATGGATAATATAGAACAAAAAATAGAGAAGGAGCAATCAATCATGCAGGTAAGAGGAGAACCAAGAGAGAACAGTCATGAAAACCTAGAGAGGAAAGATTACCCAAGAAGCAAGAATAATCAAATGTTATAGAAAGGTAAAGAACGATAAAGACTCAAAAGATGCTATTGGTAGACATGACAAGATCTAGCGAAGAGAGTTTTGGTGTGGTTTGATTTGGTTTTAAATCAAGAGGAGACTTGGCAGTGTTTTTAGGTAACAAGGAAGAAGCCCTTAGATGTGGAGAGATTAAAGATTAGCAAGGGAGTGGGGACAATGGTCAAAACAATCTGTTGGATACAGAGAGAGAGAGGATCAAATCAAAGAAGTATGTCGATGGGTTCCCAAAAGCCCTTTTCATCAGAGACTGAAGGACAAGATAAGATGGAAAATGTTCAGAGTGAAGTGAGATAAGGAAAGGGAAAAGGAGATAATTCTCAGGAAATAGCCTCAATTTTATTCATTGAAGGAGACAAGACGCTCAGTTGAGCAAGTGGGAAAAAGAAGTAACATGGGAGAATTGTACAGAGAAGAATGATTTAGAATAGTCAATAGGTCTGGCTGAAAAAGTTTTCCAAATAATGAGCTTCCTGTTGCATGGCAGAAAAGTCAGGGAAGTACAAGACTAGTGCAGCCAAGCTGTTGTTGGGTTTGTCTTTTGTTCCCAAGGGACATCAGGAAAATGATGACAAGGCTTGCCGTTGATTTTGCCTTGAGTGAGAGAGGGCTGTGCAAGGTCATCAGTCTCACTTCCTCCTCCAGAGCCATGTGGGTCCAGTGACCAGATATTCATCAGGATGACAGGAGATAGCCAAGGATGTAATGGGAGACCCTGATCCTTTTAAGCTAAGATCTTTTCAGGTTCTCACTTTGAGTGAGGTAATGCCCATTCAGTGAACAGGCCTCTTTAAGAAGAGAGTCCAGGGATGGCTCCTTTAATAAAAATGGATGATAATGAGAAATAGGGATATTGGAGATTATGGTGAGAATGGACAGTAGTTTAGGAGAACTGGATCATAAAGGCAAATGAAAAGATAAAAAAATTATTATCAACTAAAGGAAATTCAGAGCTCCTCAATATGAAAGCAGAAAACTTGTGAATGATGGATAGGATCAAAGATATGATCAATGAACATTCCTGCATGTAGCTGATTAGGCATTAGAGGAGTAGACCTTGAGAATTGAATAAAGAACTGGGAAGCTAGGGTATTTGAAGAAATATCAATATGTATTTTTCCTACAATGAGGGAAAGAAATGAATTAGAGAGGAAGATGATGAGCTAGGATCTGAACTTCAAGGAAAGAAGAGAGACTTCCCTGGAGGGTGGTGGTAGATAACAACCACTAGAATCTGGACTGAGTGATGAATTTGGATTGAATGAACCTCAAAGGAGGAAAGACTGTTGAGAGATGGTGATAAAGAATCTAGAAGTAGAGCAAGAAGTATTTTGACTCTACATCCATAAGAAGTGAGGGGGTGAGGGGTGAGTATTACATTACATTACATTAATGTACCACCAGAACTGAAAAGAGTCTCAGAGGCTTCAGTGTCATCAGGACAGAACCAGATCTCACTAGTTGAAGTATTCAATGAGTGCCAAAGATGGAAGCTGTGAGAAAGGAAGAGGTTTAAGATGAAAGTAAACTTGTTAAATATGAATCTGGAATACCGGAAAAAAATGAGCAAGCAGGCCTGGAGTGGGAGGAAGGCAGGGAGAGGGGAGAGTATGGTTGAAGGGGTAAAGAACTGAGCTTGGGGAAGAAGATTTGCTTTTGACAGGTGGTGGTACAACACAACAGGAATAGGGAAAGTAATTGGGGGTGGGAGGAAGTCAATACACGTACTGAAAGTTTTCTTGGATCTCCCACATAACAAAATTATAAGAAAAGCTAAAAAGTCAGAAGAATATTCAGATGGCATATATTTGTATCTATGACAAAGGGAGAATAACAGATATAGTGTTCCTTTCATCTTCCTATGGTCAATAAATTAAAAAAATATATATTTAATAAATTTATACTATGTGCCATACACTAAGCTAAGTACATTTTGGGTATACAAAAATAGAAATGAATCACTTCCTACCCTCAAGGAGCTCCCCTATCTGAATAATTATTCAGAATATACATAAAAAATAAAAAGAGAAAGAGATTTAGCAACTGGTGGGGAGGGGGATCAGGATAGATGTCAGTCATGTAGGAAGTGGTACTTTGGACTTATCCTTGAAAGAAACCAGGGATTCTGAGGGTCAGAGGTGTATAAGGAGTACATTCCAGAGATGGGGAACAGCCTATACAAAGGGAAGAAGGTTGGAAATTGGATTTTCTAGAGGAAATCTGGAATCACTTAAGCTTCTGTAGCAAGGATGTGACATGATAACATCCATTTGATAGTTGTTTAGAGGCTGAATTGGAGACATTAAAAACCAAGAAAGAGGAACACCAATAAAGAGGCTATTGCAATGGTCTAGACAGGAGATAATGAGGGCTGGAGTTGGGTGGTAGCTATATTAATGGAGAAAAGAAAAGAAATCAGAGAAAATTGACAAAACTTTGTCTCTGATTGGATGAGGGCAGCAGAAGAGTCAATGTGACCAAGGTGGCAACTATTTAGAGAAATCTTTGACAGAAAAGTCAGGCATTGTAATCCTTGCTCAGAGAAGGGACCTGAAGTGAGACACTCACTAAAAGTTCTCATTCATAAATAGTTACAAGCTTACAGAATTCTCTCCTTACAATACCTCCATGAGGGATGTTGTGAAAGGATTCTAGTTTACATTTTCTGAATGAAAAAAGAGGCTCAGGAAGGCTAAATGATTTGCCCAAGACCATAAATAAGTGAAAAAGCCGGAAGCCATTACAGATCCTTTGATTCCAAATGTAGCCCCCCTTCAGCTATCCCTAGTATTACTGAATTTATCAGGGTCTTTGTTTCATCATTTGTAAAATGGTGTAGGGGAGGAAAGTGGAAGATTTTATTATTTTTTATTTTATTATTTGCATAGGAACATCTACCTCTCATATCTTGTATTCCTTCAATTTGTAATAGAAGGGGGGAAAGGAATTTTAATTATTTCAAATATTTTCTAGATGAAATGTTCTCATTTTGGTCTTCCTCTTTTTAATAATGTTTTTCACAAAATGCATAAACTGTCTGGGAGTCAAGCTACCAAGGTACACAACATTTATACAGATTGACTTACAAAATTCTCTTTAAAGAAATAAAGAAAAGCTTCAACACTTTCAGGATTACACAGTGCTAATGATTGGGTCAAGTTAACAAAAAAAAAAAGGCTGACACTATGGAAGTTAACGTACAGATTTAATGCTGCAACAACAAACGATTTTTTTTTTTACAAAACTAGAGAAAACAAAAAGAAATTCATTTGCAAGAATAAAAGTACAAGAATACAAAAGGAAATTCTGAAAAAAAAGTTAGCAATAAAGAAAAAAATAGCACTTCCAGAACTCAACATCCATTATTATGTATTGGTTAAAAAAAACAGAAAAGTAGATCAACAGAGCATACCAGAAATGGGAAAATCTAAATTAATGGAACTCAGTATAACCTAGTGTTCAATATGCCTAAAACATAAATAATTTAGGAAAGAATTCTATTGATAAAGACAATTAGGAAAACTAGAAATGTAATCTGGCAGATTACATTTAAATATGCTATACAATATTCTACAATAAATTCAAAATGAATGTGACCTGAATATTAAAGATCAGAAAATAAAAAAACTAGAAAAGAAAACTATTAAATACCCTTCACAGTTAAAGATAGGGAATGATTTCTTATTGAAATAAAGGATAGAGACAATTGCAAAAGATAAAACACAAATTTGATACATGACATTGAAAAGGTTTTATACAATCAAAATTAACACATCTAGGATGAAAAGGGAAAGAATTGAACAGGGAAAAACTCTGTAGCAAATGTATCTGATAAGGGCTTGGTATTCAAACTATATAGAATAACTAACAGAAATATCTAAAAATAAAAGCCATTCTCCAATGCAGAAGTGGTTAAGGAATATGAACAAATGGTTCTCAAGAGAATTGTAAACTGTTAACAAGCATATGTAATAATTCTCCAAATCATTAATGATATTAATAGAAATACAAATCAAAATAACACTGAGATTTCAGCTTCTATTTAGCAAATTGTCAAGGATGACAAAAGATGGGAATAGTCAATGTTAGAGGAGTTGTAGAAATCAATTCGAATTATGTGAAGAGAATAGCTATTGTCTATAAATGAATGTCTATAGATTTTGACTCTATAGAGTCCACTGCTGCTATGCATATATCCCAAAAAGGTCATTGACAAAAAGAAAGCCTCCATTACACCAAGATGTTTATAACAGTACTTTCTGTGGAAGTAAAGGACTAGAAACAAAGTAGATTCCCATAGATTGGGAAATAGCTAAACAAATTGTGGTATGCAAATGAAATGGAACATTATTTTGCTGTAAGAAAGGAAAAGGATGACAAATACATGGAAAAAATGGAAAGACATTTGAACCAAAACAGAGTAAGATGATCAGTTACAAAAACAACTTGTACAATATCCACAACAATGTAAATGGAAAGAACTACCAAAAGTTAGTCAAAACTGATGACAGCAAAATAATAAAGAACTAGCTAGTTCCTATAGAAAAGATACGAGAAGACATATTTACAATCTCCTTTGTAGATCTCAGGGTCCATGAGTATGGAACATGACAGTATAACATCAGGTTTTTAAAACATGTTGATAATTTTGAATTATTTTTCTCTTTAAAAAATCATTTGTGTTTCCTCCTTGACTCATGGAGGAAAGAGAAATTAGGTGATATAAAAAATAAACTATATCAATCACAATCATTAAAAAAAGAAACTACCAGTGAATATTTTCAGTTACAAAAATATTCAGGTTACAAACCAAACCTTATCAAGCCCCTACAATCCTCTCTGCTAAAAGCTTTGTCTTCACTGAAGATAGTGAGGACATTCACTAAGATTGACCTCTTCTCCATTGCCCCCTCATCTCACAGTGGTCAGACATGTTCCTTCACCTTCTCCTTTCATTTCTGTATCAGATGAGAAGGTGGCTCTTCTACATATGGCCCTGATTCCATCTTCTCCTGTCTTCTACAATAGCATGCCTCCACCATTATCACTGCTGGCTGGCTGTCTGTCACTGTCTCTGTCTCTGTCTCTCTCTCTCTCTTTCAATCTCTCCTGATATACTAGCCTCTTCTTTGTTGCCTATAAACATACCTAAGTCTCCCTCAATCTTTAAAAAAATTCTCACTAGATCCTACAATTACTGACCTATACATCTCCCTTTCTCTACTAATTCTTTGGGGAAAACACTATCTACAGCTAGAGCCTATATATCCTCTCCTTTCACTCTCTTCAAATGCTCTCAAATCTGGTTCTCAGCCTCATCATATTACTGAACTTGTCCTCTCCAAAAATTATCAGCTTGGCACTATTGAACACTTTTTCTTTCTGACTATTTTCTTCTCTCCAGGTTTTCATGAAACAGTGTTTTCCTGGGTCTACCCCTACCTCTATGGCTGCTTATACTAGATATTCATCCACATTATACCTACTAACTGTACATGTCCTTCAAAGTTTTATCTTGCAACTTCTACTCTTTTCTTTCTATACATCTCACATATAAATCTTATCAGTTTCCATATGAGTTTAATTATATATGCAAATGATTCCCAGCTCTCAATATCCAACCCTAGGCTTTCTCCTGAGCTCCAGATTCACATCAACAACCACTTTTTGGACATTTTGAAATAGATGTCCCAAAAGCACCTCAAACTCAACATATAAAAGACAGAACTCATTATATTTTCCCTAAATTTTCCCCTCTTACCCACTTTCCTATTACCATAAAGTGCCACCAATTTTCCAGTCACCTAGACTCATAACCTCAGTGTCATCCATGATTTCTCATTCTTAGTCATTCAATCCAGTTCATTAGTATATTTTGTCTTTTCTCTCTTCATAATATTTCTCCTATATGTATGCATGTGTTGTGGTGTGGTTAGTGTTGTAGAGAGAGAGAGAAAGAGAGAGAGAGAGAGAGAGATGGACAGACAAACATAGGTAGATATATATGTATACACAAATACACATCATATATATGTATTTACATATACACACATATTTCACAATTCACTCACACAATCACAACCTTTTTAGAGGCCATCATCTTCTATAATTTTAATTTTATACACATTTTGTAATTTGTATCCTAGCCTTATGCCTCTTTCCCCATTCTAACCCATCCTCCACTCAATTGCTAAAGTTATTTTCCTAAAAGAGAAGTCTGATTACACCACCCCCTTACCACTACCTTTCAATAAACTCCAATGGCTCCATATTGCCTCCAGGATCAATTGTAAAGTCCTCTGCTCAGCATTTAAAGTTTTTCCTTCATGTAATCTACGATCTATCTATAGTGTCCAATCTTCTATTCCTTGCACCCAATACTTTATATCCCATCTCCATGCCTTTGCATGAACTATCTGCCATTACTCAAATGTCCTCCCTCCCAGTTTTCTTCTCCTAGTTTCTCTGGTTTCCTTCAGTACCCAACTCAAACCTATCTTCTGTAGTAGACCTTTCCTAGTTCTCCAGTGCCTTCCCCACTGAAATTATCTTCCATTTACACTGTGTGTGTATCTATCTTATGTGTATCTAGTTATTCCTATATTTGCATTATTAGAATGTGAGCATCTTAACAATAGCAATCATTTTGCCTCTCTTTGTAGTCTTATCACTTAGCACAATGCCTGACTCAGTGCTTAATATATGTTTGTTAACTGCCTATTTCCCCACAGATTTATTTATTGTACAATAGCAATCAGTTTCCCTACATAGGAAGTGGGAATCTTTCCTACATAGAAGGTGGGAATCTTTCCTTACTCTTTCCTACAGCTGATAGGCTATAGAGCCTAAGTGAAATTATTTGTTTTCTTTCTATGGCTTCTAGGGCTCTCACACTCTCTTGTCTTCCTGATGCCCAATCCATTCATACTAAGCCATATAGTTTCCCAGTAATCTATACATTTTAAAATGTAACCCAGGTAACAGTATGGTGCTATGGAAAGAATATTAAATGTTGAGTCTGACTGCCTTGTTCAAATTCTTGCTCCATCACTAACTGTAGGGCATTAAGCAATTCTTTACCTATCTGGACCTTAGTCATCTATAAAATGTCAAGGCTTTGAATAAATAGCCCTAAAACCATTTTCTAGCTCTAAATATATTAGATAGCTTGCTAGATAACTAGATGCTTGAATAAATAAAAGCAGAGAGCTAAATAGATACATGGATAGATAGCTGGAGATAGATAACTAGACCAAGAGAAAGAGAGAGAGAGATGCTTGAACAGACAAAGGTAGAGAACTAGATAGAAATAGATATATGGATGGATAGAGGTAGATAGGTACATGAATGGAAAGAGATAGCTAGCTAGACAGATATATAGAAACAGACAAATAGATAGACAGATAGAACATGTATGTCCCATTACTAAGTGCTGAGAATGGAAATACAAGTAAAAAGCAAAACAGTCTCTGATCTCAACGAGCTAATTTCTGAGAAAACAACACATAAAAGAGTGTTGAAAAGTAGAAGGGGGGAGAGAAGTGTATGGATCCAAATGTAGTCCAGCTTTGAAGTAAGCATGACTAGCATGGACCCTTCCTCAAATGGAGGTTCAGTAATGAACTCACAAATCAGAGGAGGAGACTGTAGAAGTAAAAGTGTTACTAGGGTAAAAGAGGCTTTTGGAGAAGTCCAGAAGGAATTTGTAGAATTGTGGGCTAAATAAGGTTTGTAGATCCTTATCAATGCTAGAGTAAAATGATTGTTTATTCAGTGAGGAGGCATTTTTTTTCTTGGTGGATTGGAGTAGTCATCTTTCCACCCATGTTACTCTCCATAGACCATCACCTCCTTAGCTCTGCAAAAAGCCTGCTTTCACCATAGGGAATGCCATCTTCTTAGGATTGGTCTTTATTCAGTATTTTAGTATGACTGGCATTTTTGTTCATATACTTAAAATATGGGCAGGGAAGCCTTTAAATTGTATCATTAGAGATCCCCAGCTCTTTTAGGTATTTAAAATTTTCATATAAATATTTGGGGTTGGATTAACTTCAAAGAGTTAGTGGGCAAGAATAAAATGATCTCTTGGTAAACTTCCATATAATACTCAAAAAGACATATTAAAGGGAAGGAGGAGAAAAGAAGGAATGTATAGTCCTAGAAAGGGAGTCTAGTGGCTTGCTATCACAGCATCTTGCCTATCCAACCTAGGATAAATGGAAGGATGGAGACTTTTATCCCAGGAAACAGCATGGATACATAAGAGAAACATGCTAGAGAAAGACATTTTCCTGTCAATACGCAGGAACTCAAGCTTGTAACTCGTTTAATGAGCTAAAGATAAATCTTCAAAAGCCACAGAACAACAAATCTGAAAGGGAGAATAACCCAACAAACAAACAAAATACCACCTACTCTGATGACCAAATGTGAGATAATAGCAGGAAGTTCACTGCAAATTATTAAATGAATTTTGTCTTTGAAACCATTCAAGATTTGTTTAATCAGGTTTAACTGTTTAAAATGTTTCTATAAAGCTATAAACACTGCAATCAAGCACAATCTTTTAATGTTACAAAACTTTTGGAAATGTAGCTCAAATTTCTTCTGGTTCCTTTCAGTGATATCCTTTTTCCTGCTAGAGCATAGAGCATGATGCACACAAAATACAATTTTCTTTTGCCTGAGCACTCACAATAAAGGAAAAAATAGATTTAATCCAAAATCTATATTTTAATAGTCCTGCCCAATCAATAGTAACAAGACACAGCGAGGTGGCACAGTGCATAGAATGCTGGACCTGGAGTCAGGGAGATCTGAGTTCAAATCTAGCCTTAGACATTTACTAGCTGTCGGAATAATCACTTCACCTCTGTTGACCTCAGTTTTCTCATCTCTAAAATGGGGATGATAATGGCACTTATTTCCTAGGGTTGTTGTGAGAATAAAGTAAAATAACAATTGTAAAGTGCTTGGCACAGTGCCTGGGGTAGAGTAGGTACTGTATAAATGCTTATTATTAGAATGATGATGAAGTAGATGCAGAAAAATTATATAGTAGAAAGAGCAATTGGGAATCAGAGGACCTTGGTTCAAATCATGACTCTCTTTTTTTAGTATCTTTGTGAACTTGAACAAATAATTTTATTTTCCTGGCTCCCAATTTTCCTCAATACATAATACGGGCAAGTTGAACAATATAACCTCTAAGATCCTTTCAACTCAAAATTGTAGGATTCTATCAACTTCCAATGATTTGCATTAATAAAAGGATGTGTTGGGGTAAATAGTCCAAATCTTTGAATACTCAATCCTGCTTAGTCAAGGACATAGGTAGAAATTAATCATGGTCCTAGAATTTAAGGAACATAAGAATAACTAGTCATAGGTTCTCCATACTCTGTTCTCCTGGGTAGAAGAGGGGCTGGACAGCAAGGATTTGAAACTGATAACAGTTCTCTAGGCACATGTAGACTGTGAGCTCATTTGAGTATGGATGGCTTCATTCTTTGTATTTGTATCCCCAGTGTCCAGCATAGTACCTCATACATTGTAAGTACTTAATCAATACTTCATAACTGATTAATTGGTTAGATTTGGAAGGAATATAATGTTGTACACAGGGCCACAAGATCATAGGCTGGCTTTCCTCTTTTCTTTTTCCAAGTGACTCCTGAAATTTTCTTTTTAAGGGTAGCTGTTGGTAAAAGGGGAGAACTGGGAAGCTGGAAGAGATGAGTTTTAGCCAGCTGTACCTTGAGGAATTATGGCTGTATTAACAGAAACAGAATTCACAAAATTACAGAGTTGTAAAGGATAGCACAAGACCGTTTAGTATAACCCCCTACATGAAAAATCCATTTTACAACATGGAAAATGAATAGTTATCCAACATTTCATTGAAGACCTCCAGGGGAAGGGGAAGCTACTGCCTAATTAACCTATTAGAATTAGAATGAGAAGGCATTTGAGAGCTAATCTAGCACAATTCCTTATTTTTACAAATAAGGAAAGCAAAATCTGGAGGGCTTAAATGACCAGCTTCAGGCCACACAATTAGATATTTGCATAGCTGTGACTAGAACGCAGTGTTAGTCTAGTGCCCATCAATCTGTTTTGATAATCCTTGTTGTTTTAATAGCCTTGGCATCCTTGACCCTTAGCTTTCATCCACATTCATTATCTAAGAGACCTCATCCATTCTTATGTTCTTAACTATTGCCTCTGTTATTGTAACCCCCAAATATCCAGATCAAACCCCGATCGCTCATGTTTTTCATGTCTACATCTCTATCTGGTTGGTGAAATGGAAGGAACAATGAATTGGGAATCATAAATCCTGGGCTCTAATTCTAGCTTTTCCACTAATAAGATGGCCTTGGGAAAATAAGTGTTTTGAATGTCAGTTTCCTCATCTATAAAATGGGAAGTGGAAACTGAGCTAGATGACTTCTAGTGTCTCTTCTAACTCAATTATTCCATGGTTCTATGTCCAAAGCCAAACTCATCATCCTCATGATATTTCCTATCAATATTATGCTTTAAAATTCACAAAACACTTTACATGTATGATCTCACTTAATCTTCACAACAACTCTGTGAGATGATGCTATTAGTCTGTGTCATAGATGAAGAAATTGCGAGGAAAAGTGTTATTTCCAGGGTCACACAGCTAAGGTGTGTTATAGGTATGATGTGAATTTAAATCTTCCAGACTCAACATCGAATGCTTTGTCAACTGTATCACACACCACATTTTGTACTCTTCAACAACCTTCTTCTCCCAGCACCCCAATGTGACTTCCCTTCAAAACTTCCCTGTTTCCTCTTAGTGGTACCAATGTGGTTTTTGTTTTCTTGGTTTGGTTTGGGTTTGGGGGGCAGTATATTTCACTTTTGTCCCTCCTTCATATTCTATAACTAATATGTTGATAAAAAAAACCAAAAATGAAATAAACCTTCCCCTCAAGTAGATTACAATATATAGTGGAACATAAAATGCACACTTTTAAACACATATCAAATAAATTCAAGTTTGTTTTTAGGGGACGTAGTAGCAGCTGTGGGGAATCCCAAAAGGTCTCACATAGGAGGTATTGTTTGAGATGAACTCTGAAGGAAACCAAGTATCCTAAAAGGTGGAATGTTGGAGGGAGTGCATTACAGGCATAGAGGATATAATATGTAAAGACAAAGATATCAGCTAGAACACTGTGTGTAAGAAAGGTGAGGCATCCATTATATAATGGATGAGGGAGTAATTTAGAAAATGATGGGAAAAGTAGAATGAGGCCAGGTTGCAAAGTGTTTTCAATATAAATTTTTACTGTGAAATGTCTCACATAGATAACTTTTCATACCCATTCCAAGTGCCTTATATTTTAGTCTGTTCTCACATCACTTCATTGTGTATTATGGGAATAACCTTCTAGCTCTTCTCCCTACCTCCAGTATCTACTTAGTCAATCCATACGGTGCTATCAATTAATAGTAGATTAGTTAATCTTCCTAATATGCCATTCCATCATGCCACTTCACATCAATTTAATATTTTACTCATTTTGTGTCTTTTACTATTATTACATTTTGATTGCCTGTGCTATTAACTAATTTTAAAACATTTTCTCAAAATTGTTATTAATATAAAAATGTTACTATTATTATGATTCCTTCCATTTCACCTTGATTCTGGGTTTGGAACAGAGAGGGAGACATGAATAACAGCTGAGAGATCAGCGTTTGATCTGGATATTTGGGGGTTATAATAGAGGCAATAGTTAAGAACGTAAGAATGGATGTGGTCTCTGAGAGAGGGCATGTGGATGAAAGCTAAGGGTCAAGGATGCCAAGGCTATTAAAACAATAAGGACTGTCAAAATAGATTGATGAGGACTACACTAACATTGGATTCTAGTCACAGCTACGCAAATATCAAATTGTTTATTGAAGAATACAAAATAAAAGGAGTATTTCCTATACAGAGTAGAACAGAAAAAGAGGGTGATACATGACATTGGGAACTTCTCTTAAGAAAAGCTTTTTTCTTTTAAATTTGTGATATGTTCAACATGTAACTTTCAAAGCTGTCCTGCTTATCTGTGTTTCCCTTCTACCTTTATTTATACTCTTGTTGTGTTCATTAGAAAAAAGAGTTCCATAACAAATTAAAATAAATTTTATTTCTATCCTTTTTCTTTTCTTGGAAGAAAAAGCCCTCTCAATAGCTTCCTTCTCTCTCCCACACCTATCCCCAAAATGGAAAAGGAAAACAGAAAAAAACTTTAATAGATTTGCATATACAAGCAAAGCAGATTTTCACTTTGATAGTGTTTGAAAATGTACATCACATTTTGCATCTTCAATCTATCTGTCACCTCTTTGTCAGGAAGTGTATAATATGCGTCATTATCAGTTTTGTGGAATCATGATCCATTTTTTTTTAAACAATGAATATACATCCCGTGCCTAAAAGGAATTTTTGTCATAAATCAAAAAATTTTTGGTTGAAAATTTACTCCATAAATGCTTACTAGACACCACAAATATTTACTACTGAAATAATAGCTCACAGTTAATAAAAGTACCAACTTAAAAATCCCCTTTAATTTTCTTTTTACCAAGCTCTATCATCCAGCCTAATCATTAACCGTTTCCGAACTATTCCTTGACCAGAGTGACATTTACTCTTTAAGTGACATTTAATCTTTAAGCCTACGAATTAGAAATTTTTAAATCTACAGACATCATTGTTATCAAAACCTGTCTATTTGAAATGACTAAATCAAAGAGTCAGATCAATAGTCTCTAAAAAACACACGCTGAGTCTTTATTTGGACATAGTGATAATGGGAGAACTTCCTTCATTAGTCACTGACTTTTAGGACAGACTAAAAATGCCCACAGTTAAGAAGGTAAGAGAGTTGTAGAAAGAACAAATGACAAGGGATCAGGAGACCTGGGCTGTAGGTTTGTTTCCCTACTACTTAGTTACCTGGCCTTTACATTTTGGTTTTCTTATCTATAAAATGAGTAAATCTAATTAGAGAATCTAGAATGTCTTTTCAAGGTCTTCAATGATTCTGAGTGTGTTAAGTATCTTTAAAAGCTTATTATTACTTTTTCCTTCTCCTAATTTGACCCTCTACCTTACTTCTACACAGTTATAGACATACTATATTCCTGGCTGCTAATCACAGAGAAACTAGTGTTTAGCGACCAATCTACAAATATTGATTTCATGTCTGCAATACACCCTTGTGTCGATACACATTCAGTAGTTACATTGCAGTGGAGGTTAGTTACGAATTAGATAAATGAATGAGAAAAGGGGGACACTGTTGGTAGGGGCAAAGGCAGAGAATTGAGAAGCACTTAGCACCTTTGGAGGAAAATCAGTAATGAGCCAGTAGACATGACTGGCTAGATCAGAATGTCCCTAAAGGGTAGAGCAGGTGAGATTGAAGGTTGGCATCAAATTTTGAAGAGTTTTTAAAGTCAGTCTAAGAAGAGCGGTAACAAGTAATCATTAATGCTTTTTGAATTAAGTGAGAAAAGCAATTTGCAAAGATTATACCATGATTGTGTGCATTACACAAATAAGAGATTAACAAAAATATATATACTGTGGATGTGATAACTGTGCCTTGGACTTCTGGAAAAAAAAAAACGTCCCATTCTTCTTCAAATCATTAAGGTTATGAAGGAAAGGATTGTGTCTATTTTGCATAGCGACAGTTGAAAGAAGCTTGTATTTTGTCTCGTGTCAAGTAACCAGAGATAAAAAGCTGGCATAGGACATAGGTCTCTCCATCCCATTTAGTACCTTTCCCGAGAGGGTAGAGTTTGGCTCTATGTTTTGTAAATGGTGACCAAAAAATCAACATGGGCAGTAATTCAACAACCAGAGCAATATCCAGGAAGCTACCAGAGCCACAAAGTACTTTGAAACACACACACTTCTGGGGTTCAGTGTTACTCCCAATTTGAAACGTCTGAAACTCTTCCCCACCACCACCCTACATGAGAAATGGAAACAAGTGTGACACACAGCAAAGATGGACAACTGACATAGGAGTCCAGAGAGACACACCAGCTTAATCATAACATCTGGCTCAGGCTTTTCTTCTATTACGCAACTTGAGAGATACTTAATCATTTTACAATCTGCCAGGAATAACTTTTTATAGAGGGGGCTACAACAACAGAAGAATCCCAGGAGGGGCAAGAAAGCAAGTGTTTGGGAGGGGGAGAAGGTTGAATTTTTCTGATGGGATTTTTTTTTCAAAACAGAGAATAAAAATAAAACGATCTTAGCTCAGACAGCCTTCTGGCGTGATGGGTTCCCCTGAGTTGAATGCTTCGGTAATGCACTTTGGCACAAGATCCCTCATCTGGGCTGAGGTTCCCTCCCTCTCTTTTGCTACAGTTCAATGTTTTCATTGAATCTGAGTCATGAGCTCCTTAAGCTGGCAGGAAGCAGACGGGCTGGCAGCACCCTCTCCCCCCAGAGCAGAGGGAGTGCCTTGGCTGACTCCTAAGCAACCTCTTCCATTCCCAGACTCAGCAACGGAATCAATGAGCATCAGAACTGAAGAAGGCTGGATTCTCCTGGCAGAAACTCAGCCTCTAGGTGGGTACAAACCTAGAGAAACCCCCTCTTTCAGATTGTGATGAAAAGGAAATATTACAGAATTCGGGATTATTTTCATCACTCATCATGATGTTGACTCCCTACATGTCTAATACTGCTTCACACCACGCCCCCTCATGCAAAAAAAAAAAAATGATGCTATCCTCCAGATCTTCTAGTTTTCTTCTCAAAAAAGGTGGCAGGCATAGAAAGGTAGTGGGAAGAATACTATAGAGGTTGGAGTTCAAAACTTGATTTTGACCACTCGTCAGCTATATGATTGTATCTAAATCACTGGCTTGAAATGAGCCTCAGTTTTCCAATCAGCAAAAAAACAAACTAGATAATAAAATGTTAAAGGGTTTTTCTAAGAGTAGTCTTGTAAATTTTAAAATGGAATGTAAACAAGTTACTATTACTTCTTGACGTATTCTCTGGTGAATTTCAGCTACATCTAAAATTAACTTTATTATTGTTGCACATTTATATTTATTAACCGTACCTGCTCTAGTCTAAGAATCCAAGATGAGAATTGGAAAAGATCTTGATCCTGTTCTCCAATGGCCTTGTTTTACATATAAGGGAATGGCGGCTCAGAAAATGGAGACAACTTGTCCAGGATCACACAGGTAGTAAATGGTAGAAACAAAATTCAAATTCAGGTCATCAGACTTCAAATCCAGGTCTTTTTCACAACCATGGGCTGCATCTTGAGTATGTAGAGCTCTAAAAATTGGCTTTGCACAGAAGCAAAGGAAACAGCTATCTACGTTATAGGATTTGTGAGACACTAGAAAAGGCTTCTGGCTTGAAAATTTTCTCTCCTATTGGCCCTACATGGGCACTGGAATTCTCAAATTAAAAATGCCTCTATAAAAATGCAAGACAGGTAATTCCCTAACCCACTATAAGCCATTTATATTCTCAAGTTCCCAGAAGGCACTGAGCAGCAAAGGTAGAGGGTGTTTCCTCCTCACCTTCTTACACAAGTAAAATACCAGATCCAGTGACCCAACAACCAACAATTATTAATCCCTTAGCATGAGCCAGGTACTATGCTAAATGATGAGGATACAAAGAAAGGTAAATACATGGTGCCTGCCCTTAAAGAACTTGAATACTACTAAAGGAGACAATATCCAAAAAAGTAGTACATATGCATATGTACAATATATACTCTATGTGTATGTGTGTGTACACACACACACCTAGCATGCATAGTATGTGAGAGAGATATGTTTGAATACAGCACATATATATTACATATAACATATGTACTATTTTTGTATATTATCACCACTAATAGAATGTGTATGTATACATTTATATTATATATATACATGCATACACACATATGCATATATGGTATATAAGGAAGCTAATTTCAGAAGTACAAGTACCTAGCTGTATCACTATCCAATTGTCTTTCAGATTTGCCCTGGAACAGAGCTAGAATGTAAGAAAAGGGGAACTGTTGAAAAGCATTTATGAGGGAGAGTAAAGTTCTTCTTCTGGGGTACAGGTCTGTTGGAAATGGTGCAAAAGCGTGTGTGTGTGTGTGTGTGTGTGTGTGTGTGTGCGTGCGTGTGTGTGTGGAGGAGGGAGGGGATCCTCAATAAAAATGTTAGCTATAAGGTGAGAGAAGTAATGTATGTATTTGGGGGAATTAGGGTTTCTATAGCAGTGCAGTTCACAATTTCCTCCAGGGACCCTCCCCCTGACTCTCTGACACTTGGACTTGGCAGATTTCTTTGCATACAGACCTGAACACTAGAGAGAACTCAGTCTCTCTCCATCAAGTCCTTCCATTCCTCAGGACTCTATCCCACCTCCTACAACTTGCTTCCTTACCTCCCACCTCCTCTTTTTCCTCAGTCTCACTCCTTTCCTCTGGCCCCAGTACTCTTCAAATCCTCAAACCCCAAATTTGACAGGTGGCAAGTCTCCCAGGCTCAGGACGCCTTGCATGTTTTACCTCCTCGGCCTCTTTCCTCCTGTCTGCACCACTATAGCCTACATTTTGATTGTCTCAGACAAGGACCCAGCTGTCAGTCAAGCAGCTGACCTACAGAATGTCTTAAAAGGCCACAGCTGTTTTAAAAGGCTCACCAAACTTAAAATGGTTCCATGAGGAGAGTTATAAAGGGTGAATCCTGAATGCACCTACAAAGCCTTTATCTATCCCCTGTCCCACCATCCTAGAGATACTTTTGCAACCAGCTCAATTTCCTATATTAAAAGTATATGCTATGAATTGAGCCCTTTCTTTGCATAGACACTAGCTCTTTGTTTATTGTAGATATTAGCAGTTATACAGCTGCTACCCAGCTCAATATTCACAGCACATTAGTTACGATAGATAACACAAAATTATTAATACAAACAAGGTGTTTTTGGTGCTGCACCTGTGCAATGTAAGGATTCTTGGAAAAGAGACTCTCAAACTCAAAGTGACACATTGGGCCAATTTTCCAAAGTGGGGGGTTGGGGGAAAGTTAGTCTGCAAACTTTACTTACTCATTACCTTACCCAAACTGTAACCCATGGCTCTCCCTATGCAATTGGGAACAGCTGTGCATCTACGTGGCTGCTTGCCTTTATATGTCCATTTTGCATATTCTAATACTAAGGTCAGAAGGTAGGCATGAAGGAATCTGGCATAACTCTACCCAACTGTAATCTGGAGGCCTCTCTACTTTGTAGCAGGGAACTTGCATAGATATGTTAACAGCCTCGATTTGGGTCATTGAGGAAGGGAAATGGTAACTCACATTTCTATTTAAAGTTTAAAGTATTTTCCCCACAGCAATCTTGTAAAAGAGGTAATATAAGTGTTATTATGTTCATTTTAAAGATAGAGAAACTGAAGTTCTGAGCATGAATGACTTGTCCAGAATTACAAGGTAAAGGGGAACCCAAATTCCTAACTACAAGAGCAGTATTTTTATACATTACCATACCGCATCTTAAAAAATTCAGCTAAAAATTAAGAATTGCTAATACTTATATAAGGGTTACAGAGCACTATGTATGTGTATGTGTGTGTTTGTGTATCTATAGATATAGATATAGATATAGATGCTGTGTGAATCTGTGTGTCTGTGCGTATGTGTGTGTGTATTGGTTCATCACTGTCCTCTGTTCTCGAAGAGGATCAAAATGACATCACTATGATAAAGTCAAGTTTCAGTGTGTACAACTGTGGCTGATCAGACCAACACGAGCTGAGAATGCTCTACCACAGGTTGGGCACAGACAGTCTGTGTGAATATTTGGAGTGGATCCTTCAAATTTGTGCGTCTTACTTTTCCTCTGAGCTGTTTCAATTCTGCCTTGGTCATAGAGCATAGCACCCTCTCTGATATGGACCTGCCATGCTGAGTGATCCTGGGCCAGGTCTCCCATGTCACACAATCAATTACAAAGCTCTTGAGAGAGACCTGGAAAGTGTCCTTGTACCACTTTTTCTGACCACCATAGGGTCACTTGTTCCATGCAAATTCTCCATAAAATAGTCTTTTTTGCAAGCACTGCATTCAAACCATGTGGCCAGTCTGTTAGAGTTGCTCTCTCTGAAACATAGAATGCTAGGTATATACCACACATACATTATCTGAAGGCCCACTCCTGGGCTCAGGATTTACCTCCCTCTCAGAAGTCTCCTCCCTCTCAAGCCCATCATGACCATAAGCATGCCTCTGTGCCATGTCTCCATGCCATGTTGTCTGAGACACACACCGCACACACATATATGTATGTATGTATATATATATATATATATATATATATACACACAAGGTATATTTATATATAGTGTATATATATATATATAAATATATACGATATATATATATATGTATATATAGTCACTGTTGACTATGACTTTGTGTATGAAACACTCCTTCCCAGCCACCATTTGCCAATACATGTTATTTTCTCCTTTTGGAACATAAAACCCCTTGACTGCAATGACTACTTTGATTGCTTGTGTTTGCATCTCCAGCATGTAGCACAATGCCTGCCTGAAGCCTGCTGATTGCTTAATAAATGTTTTTGTCTCTGTATTCTTTCATTCATTCATTCATCTCATCTGATCCTCACAACAACCCTGTGAGATTAAATCCTGTCATTATCTCCATTTTGCAATGAGAAAATTAACACAAAGCAACTCACATAGACAGTCCATGTCTGTGGTGAAATTTAGAACTCAGGGCTCTTCCAACACTGTATTCATGACACCGCCTATGAAATGACAACTACCCTCAGAGACCTAGTAAAAACAAGTATGTGACCTTGAACCCAGAGAGGTTACATTCTGGGTTTTACTTTTTTGATTTTAAAAATAAGGCAGGGGAATTATAATAAATGATCTCTAAAGTACTTTCCAGGTTTTCCTATTCTGTCATCCTGATACACACTATTATGCCTCAGTTATTACAAATAAATGTGGAAAGAAGGGAGGGAAGTAAGTCTGAATTAGTGACCAATATGGAATATAATGGTCTGGGAGTCAGGAGTTCTGTATTGATGCTGGGTTCTAGGACAGATTATGTGACTAAGTCACTAAATGATCTTGGAGGAAGTTAGACTCTGTGGGCCTTCGTTTTCTTATCAACAAAATAAGATCAACCTTGATGATCTCTAAAGTCTCTTTCAACCTTTTCACTTTTACAGACATGCAGGTTTTAGTTTTTGTTGTTAACTATAAACAGTAAGAAGAATGAAAGGCTGAAAGAGGATTGCAAGGATAAATCCTTCTGAGTCTCTTGTGATGCACAAATTGCGATCTCTGGACATGAAGACAGTACAACTTAGCATGGAAGCAATTCTACAAAAGTCATAAAAAATTCAGAAATAGTTTCTTTTTCTTTTCTAAGAACGATAAATACATCCCCTGAGCCCCCATATAATTTTGTCAACACTGTTAATTATTTAGCAAACCTCTTGTCCATCCTTGTCTGAGTTATCACAAATTCCCAAACAATGTGGTCTGAATTCATGAGGTTTGGCTGCAATTTCTTTTCCTCCATCTGTCTTCCAATTAATGGGAGTTGGGGGTAGAGGAATGTTTAGATGGCAAAGTGTTTGTTTTTCAATTGGGTAGATTACCAGAGATAAGTCATTTCTATCCTTTTGTGAAACATGTCTCCTTTAGAACTTTAAATATCAAATCTCAAAGAACCACTTCTGCCAATAACATACAGTCCATGTAATAAGACATATTACTTTGTTTTCTAATTGGCAATCCCTATGCAACTTTCTTTCTGGGCTGTCTTCAGAGATTTTTAGAGATGACTCATGGTCAATTACTTGCCATGAAATAAATAAGGATCAACTTTTTAGGTCAGAGTGACTGAAGCTACTGTACCTTACTCTCTCTCTACTGAAGAGCTCAGATGGTTATATTATTTGAAGTTGTATATGGGAAAGATGGGATGAATTTTAAAAGCATTATCATCCCCCCTTATAGTGAGGAGATCAGTACTCTTTCTCTACTTTTGTGCTGAGGCTATCAGTGGTGGTCTCTATTATGGGTAAATTATCTCTGTGTCCCTCTTTCTCTTCAGACCATTATAAAGGTGGAGAAAAAGCTATCTCCAAAGTGGCTGCAAAGGATGGCTTAGGGGGGATAATAGGAAGAGAGGAAGAAATGACCTGCCACTCAAATATTCATGGGTACAGGGATGTAGTCACCCCATATGAAATGAGAGTCTATCTTTGAATTCCTGGACCCTTAAAATGTGATGAAGTATGCAGAGACCAAAAGGACAGCAGGGCAGCTGTTGGACACGAATATCAATTCTAAACAAAACTGTGAAGTGGGCAAAGTTTGTGTTTGGTACCCCAAACCTAAACTTGGCTTATGTATTCCCTTCTCTATAGTACTACCCACTGTCCCTATGTGGCCTCCCCTCCTTCTACTTTCAGGTTCCCCATGCCCTTCCTGCTATCAAAACCAGCTCTCAAGAAAGGCTTAATATGAGTCCCTTGTAGTGTAAGTTGAAGTGAAATTATTTCCGTTCCTGAGAGCACTTGCTTTATCACTCCTTGTGGAATCAAAGTCTTTGCCCCCTGTGAAAGGAGGTTTAAGCATTAGCCAGCAGACACAGGATGTGCAGGTGGCCCTAAAATCACAACCCATAGACTGTTGACACTCTACCTATGTTTACTTCTGCCCCCAAACATATACATCAAGGCTTCAACAGCAATTCCTCCTCCCACATAATGGCTACTGGGTCATTCCCCTTAAGGATCTTTGTTACTTATGGATTTCCCCAGCTGCTAATAAGAAGTAAAAGATTTCCCTGACCACCCAAACCCTACCACTTCTCCCTGACCTTATCCATCACCCTCCACAAAGGCACTGTCTTCTTCCATGCAAAGGGGCAGGAAATGTCAGAGTTGAAGAAAATGAGAGTGTTTGAAAAAAGGCTAGCCGCCCATCACCACGGACACTACTCCTTTTACCATACAACTAACTGTGTGGGAACATGGGCTGGTGAACTAGCAAACTTTTAGAACAGTGAGTTTTTGGCACTTGCTTAAAAGATTCTGATTACTGTTTTGAATATGATAAACTCTAATTGATGGATCCTAAAATTTGGGATGAATGAGACCTTGGAGGAAACAAAGAAGTTAAGAGATTAGCCAAGGACACATAGATAATAAATAACAGGGCCAAAATTCCACTGCAAATCTAGCACTCTTTCCACTATACTAGGAAGGATGGAAGAAAAGAAGGGAGAAAATAAGGAAGGAAGGAAGGAAGGAAGAAAGGAAGGAAGGAAGGAAGGAGGGAGGGAGGGAGGGAGGAGAAAAGAGAAGAAAGAAGAAAAGAAGGGGGAAGGAAGGAAGCATTTATTAAGTGCCTACTATATTCTAGGCACTCTACTAAGCTCTTTATTAGGATAACTTATCTTACTAAGTGAAAAATCACTATCCTTGTTCCTACTGAGTCAAAATGAAACTCACAACACTGCCAACCTTTTCTGTCTGCATGAATCTGACTTTTACAGACACATTCAACCTACTCTCATTGTTCACAGGTGAAAGGCTAGTCTTGTATATTAAGGAAGTGTATATGCATCATAGCTCTCAGGGAGTAGCTACCAAAAATATATGGAATGGAAATTCTACTTAACCCGAAGGCATATCACAGATTACTTCCCAATAGTGTTGCCTATGCCCAAGGCCACAGATAAATGAGACAACCTGGCCACCCTTCTTCCTAGTAGCCTTCCTTCAACAGTAGGTTCATTGGCAAAATTCACTGGCACAAAGAAAGAGATGGCAACTAAGGACCCAAGACGACCATGATCTTCTCATTTTATATATGGTTTGTATTCACAGAATGAAAACGGCTAATTTCAAATACACCAGCAATGCTGGATTTGTTACCTTTCCTTACTTGTCTGAGAAAAAATGCCAACACATTCTGAGCCAGAAAAAGAGATCCATTAGCTCCTTTGCCATTGCTTCCCCCCCATCATACCCATAGTTTGGAGGTCTTTTTAACTGAATTGAGCATGGAGGTAACACTAGTCTGAGAGTTCAGGGCCCTGGGTTTAAATTTCATCTTTGTCATTTATTATCTGCATGACTTTGGCCAAGTGCCTTTAAATCTCTGCACTTCACTTTCATCCTCTGTAACATGAAGGACTCAAATTAAATGACCTCCAACAGTCCCCTCAGCTCTAGTTTGCAGTTGTATATCATGTATGTTGTAGTTTAACCCCAAAATATCTGTCCCACTTCATATTGCCTAGAATTTTACCAATTAAAAATCCATTTGAGTAAATAAATGCCTTTTAATTAGCATAGTGCCTAGCACATAGCAAAATGTTTAATAAATGCATTTTACCTTCTTTCAAGTATGAGTACAGCTACTACTTTAACTGATGATGAAGGGCATTTATATTGCACTTGAAGGTTTCAAAACATGTTAACTTATTTGATCCTTGGAAGGTGCCACTATTATGCCCACTTGTCCAAGATCACACAGCTAATGAGTCTGAGGCAAGTTTTGCACTCAAGATTTCCTGACTCCCAAAACCTACACTCTGTCCACTGTGCCACCTGATTCAAATAACCTTGGGAGGTTTGTTCTCCTCGTTTTTGTGTCATTTCTGTTGTATCTGACTCTGTGACCCTATTTGGAGTTTTCTTGGAGCAGTTTGCCATTTCTTGCTCCACTTTATTTTAGAGATGAAAAAACTGAGACAAATAGGATTAAGTGACTTGTCCAGGATCACTCAGCTAGTATCTGAGGCCAGATTTGAACTCACAAAATGACTCTTTTTGATTGCAAACCCAGTGTGATATCAACTGCACCACCCAGGTGCCATGTGAGGTTATTCACAATTGAGTATAAATTGATTTTATCATGTGGCTTTCACTTAACATGTTGCAATGAGAGAATAAGTGGGATTTTGATACAGTATGAGAAAGAGAATTTTGTAGTATTTTGTGGAGGGCATCATAGTGAGGACACTTGAGCCATTCACAGAGGGCAGGTGAAGATTAAAGGGCAAAGTGAAAAGAATTTTAAAAATTACAGTAAGAGCACCTGGATTTGAACTCTCACTCTGGTGACTAAAGTACAAGATTTAAAATCAGGAAGATTTGGGGGCCTATGCTATGGACTATTAGTGTGACTGGGTAAGTCCCTTAAGCTCCTCAAGCCTCAGTTTCTTCATCGGAAATGAAAACAATAATATCACTTACCTCATATCATTTGAGTATTCCTCATCTCCTCCCCTGTCTTACATGGTTTCTTGCAAGCCCCAGCTAAAATCTTACCTGCTAAAAGTGTTTTTCTGATCCCCTTTAATGCTACAACTATCCTTTTGCCAAACATTATCTAATTTATCCTTTTTATAACATGTTTCCATATCATTATTTTTGGCTATTGCCAAACTCATTATACTGTGAGCTCCTTGAGAGTAAGGGTTGTCTTTTGCCTTCTTTGTACAACCAATCCTTAGCACGTGTTAGGTACTTATCTTTCCTATATTTTGCCCAACTCTCAGTCTTTATTTATTCAACAATATTAATCTGAAAGCATTTTTGGAACACATTTTATGCAATGATGCACTATGCTAGTTTCCTGCAAAGGATACCATGACTAATAAGACAGGGTCCCCCTAGCTTCAAAGAATTTATGATCTAATTGAGATAATAAAGCATATACACAAATAAGTATAATGCAAATCAGAATATGGTAAGTGCCTCTCAGGACTACAAAGTTCTATGGGATCAGATGAGGAAGAAATCACTTACAGCTGGAGAGACTTTTAAAATTTCATGGAGGAGGTGGTATTTGAGTTGGACCTTAAAAGATGGGTAAATTATCAAGAGGAAGAGTTTAGGATGAGGGATTTTCAGGAATGTGGAACAGTGTGTGTAAAAAACATGGAAGTAGGAAAACAGGAGACATGTTGGGGCAGGGAGCAGCCTAAGTAGTCTGGATTGCCTGGAGCACAAAATACATGACAGGAAGTAGTGTGAGATAAAGCAGGAGAGGTAGATTAGAAGGAGACTGGAGAGGACTTTGAATGCCAGGCCAAGGAGTTTCAATTTTTGTTTGGAGAGAAAATGAAGAGACACTGAGGCTTTTTAAGTAGACAAGGAAAGTGATCAGGATTATGCATTAGGAAAATTAATCTGGCAGCAGTATATAGGCTGTGGGAAGCCAGCAAAGTTTCTGAGACACATTAAGAGACTATTACAATAATCTAGACAGGAGTTAATGAAGTTCTAACATTTGGGGGTGAGGGGATGGTAGAAGAAATGTTACAGATGAGAATACATCATGGAGACTACAACGACAGCCCTTGATGATATCACTGGGCAAGCAAGAGAAAGGCATCAGAAATAACCAGAAGGTCATGGGTATAGGTGACTGAGAGAAAGGTGGTAGCTTAGAAAGAAAGACAAAAATCTAAAAAAAAAAAATAAGCTTGGAGGAAGAAGAGAATTTTCAGCTTTTGAAATGTTGAGCTACTAATGGGAATCCAGGTGGAAATGTCTAGTTGACAGCTGGAAATGAGAGTCTTGAGTGCAGAGTTTAAAAAGTCTGTTAAAATATAGCACATCTTTTCTTCAGCACAGAATAAGAATCCAATATTCCCCACTCCCCAATTCTACTTCTATGCACACACGTTTTTTTCCCTCTTCATTATTTTGGCAAATAAGTAATACAGACTTTTGTCTAGAAGAATACTAGCACCACATCCTCATGCTGAAGGCATGGTATAGTAATATACATTGTCCACAAAAGAAAATAAATGCAGAGGATATAGAAGAGGTTTTGTACCAAGCTGTCTTGTACAATAGTAATAAGGTATGTTGTGGGTGGAAAAATTCTGTTTGAATAATAGTAATACATTGTCTATGATAGAATCAAAACACCTTTAGCAGAATACAATAGAGCCCTTTCAAACAGATGTCTCTCAAGGGACTTTGTAGACATGTAATATACATATAAGACACACGTGTATTTCTAACAGCAAGTCTCCATTTTGTAGGTTTCTATATCATAACGCATCTCATATTCTACTCAACATATGGTCATCAGAGCACCACATTAACCTTATTGCTCAACTGTTTTAGTCACTGTGTTAGTAACAAATGCCAATATTATTTCTTTCCTTCTCCTTTTTCCTAACTAAGCTCACATATTATCCCAACAGACACATTTCCCAATTCTCCCTTAAGTGGAAATAGGACTGTTTCTTCTGCAAAAGTAGCCCAGCAGGCTGGATTAAGGCAAAGGCCTCAAATTAAATGGACCATTAGTCATGACAGTCTATAGCCAAAGTAATTGAGCCCAGTAGTATGTGTGGGATTTCTCTGGGTCTCCATAAGATTCCTCTGGACCGTCCAAGGAGGAACCATTTTTTCCACCATTTATATTTTTAACTCTTTAAGATGTATACCAAGTCACTCCACTCACATCCTTGACCCTCAAGTGAGAACATCCTTGCCTCTCCTGAAACAAATGTACATGATAAAATGTCATCCTCCAAATAACCAGGAGAATAGGACATGGTCCCCTGGAGAGTGAGTCAATATCCCTCTGAATCAAGTCACATGGCTCATTACCTGAACAGTGTGAATTTCACATGGAAATCATTCCCATGATAGTGAAGTGGGAGTATAGAGTACCTTCCCAATGCCCTGTAGTTGATGGCAGGTGTTCAAACTCCCTTTCACAGTATCAGGGAAGGCCATTTCAAGGTCACCCATCTGAGATCCTTGATTTTGAAAAAATGCCAGCACCACATCACTTCTTAAAATATATATTACATATTATGAGGGCTCTTTTTTTTTTAATCCTTTATCACTAGTTGGCATTCTTTAGGGGTAAAAAAAAAATCAAAGACATTGCCACACAAAAGCCCACATTGAAATAATGTTAAATGTCAGACTAAAACTAACAAAAGACAGGAAACAGAGAGTTAATGCTTTAACTCTGTCCTTAACTCACCCTATTGTGCCTAGGTACCAAGGGATCCTGAGAGAAGCCTTTGGTTCAGAATGTGCTGTTTCTGTTTCCTTTCACTGCTGAGATATTAAACTTCAAAAAAAATGTTAAAGTGACACAGAAACCCCTAAGCGCCCATAACTGTGGAAGGAGGGTAATCTGTGTACATCTCTAGCTTTGAAAGTCATTTTTCAATTTTACAGCTTTTCAAAATAACAAAACCAGCTGCTCAATTTTGTTTATCCTCTTTGCCATGTATCTATCTTTTGGCCACCTTGGAGCCTTTCCCTTTTACCAAAAGATTCTGTTGGTAAGAAAAAAGAGACTTCTCTTATCAGAAAATGACCTTTTTCTTGGTGGTTTTGGGAAACCACCAATTCTGAGATTTAACTATCTTTCTCTAACTTTTAGTAGACTTTTAATACCAACTCCCATCCTTCTCAAAAATCATAGAAACTCAGATTTTCAAGTTGGAAAGGACCGCAGAGGTCAACTTGTCCAACCTGTATCTAACAAGTGGTCAGTCCAACTCCGGTTACAGGAAACCTACCACTGCAAGGGGCAGATCATTCCACTCTGGGGCAACTCTAATTATAAGAAAGTTATTCTTTATATGAAAACTTAAATTGTCAAATCCAGCAATTTTTTCTCATTGTTTTTAGTTCTACCCCCTGGGATTAAGCAGAACCTCAAGTCCCGAAAATTCTCCTAAATATTGTCTTTTCATTGGCTAATAGATCTGGATATAGAAAGAACCCTAAGGTCAGGTAGGTCGAACTCATCCATTTGCAGAAGAAAGTGGGAGGATAAATGATTTACTCATCATCACACAAATAGTAAATATTAGTGTTGGAGCCAATGTTCTTCCCATGATTCCTCTCTGCTTGTCTTCTCCAGGGTCAACATCAACCAAGTTGTTTCTTTGATTCTTTCAACCCAGACTCATATATCACTGTCTCCAATCCTCCCCCTATTCTGGCCCCTCCTCTAGATAGGTTTTAGTTGGTCAAAGTATAGACCCCCCCTTTTTTTATCTTTCCCCACACTAACTGCCTTTTTAGGGGAAAAAAATAAACTCTTATCAGGCTCCTATAAGACCTTAGATATAGCCAGCACTATTGTACCCAAAGCTTCCTACAGCATTTATCTTAATCCTTTCAACATTACAGTTATGTGAAAGGGTCAGGGGACAATGCCTTCATTTTGTAAATGATGGAAACTAAGATACAAGAAGAGTGTAGTAACTATCCCAAGGTCACAGAGTACACCATTGGCAGAATTCTTAGTGTCATTATACCTAGAATTAAGATAAAAATGTACATAGGTGAATACACTGTCACCAGAAGGCCATTTGAACCAAATTCCGAGCCAGCCTTCCTATATAAACTTTGCTTATCAAAAAGACTACTTCCTTCCCTAGGGTAATACCAAAATCTGACATTTTATCATTAAATATTTGTACTTTGGGCTTAAGAGATTGTTCCATATTAAAATATAAATTCCCCAAGGGGGCTTCAAATTAAGCCCTTTCAATCATTTGCACTTCTGTATGAATTAGTAACACTGCCTTTCTACTTTGACAGTTAGTTGAGAGCAAGTTTTTACTGGGAATAAGGGAAGCTAGCTAGACAGAGTATAAGGGTACTAGACACCCAGGAGGGGCCTCTGAAAGAGGAAGAAGAAAATTGCTTAAAAGTGAAGTGGGAGAGAGCTGAAAATAAAGATTTTCCAGCTTTGAAACCTTGCCAAGGCCTGGTCCAGGCCAATGTTATATTTGCAATAGGAAGCTAGTAATTCATCTGAACTGTAGAAGAGTTTTGCCATTGTACATCATAAGCCGACATGGGGCTGATTGTGGCAAAGTCAGAGCATATCAGAGAGGTAGGTAGCATGGTGGAAAGAGCACCAAGCCTAAAGACAGGAAGATATGAATTCAAATCCAACCTCTGTATGATCCTGGGCAAGTCACTTAACCTCCGTCGACTTTAGTTTCCTCAAGTGTAAAATGAAGTTTATCATAGCACCTACCATTCAGGGTTGTTGTGAGAATGAAATAAGATCATATTTGTAAAGCACTTAAGACAATGTCTGGCATATACATTTAATAAATGTCTGCTACACCTTCCCTCCCTTCTCTTTTCATAGGGAAGTACAAGTTTGCTAAAGGAAAACATTTCTAGCAACTGGTGCTACTCTCGCCATCCCGATGTACCTCATTGTGATATCGTGTATGTCTAAAAAAGGCTACCTAGGCTGTCCAAGTTAGATGAGTTAGGTGGTATAGGGTAGAGAGCATTGAACTGAACTTGAAGTCACAAAGATATCATTTCAAATCATGTCTTGGTCTAGCTATGTCATTCTGGGTAAGTCTCTCTCAATCTCAGTTTTCTCATTTGTAAAATGGAAGTTGGGTGATTATGAGGCTTACATGAGATAATACATTTGAAGGGCTTTGCAAACCTTAATGCCTATATAAGTGTTAGCTCTTAGTTATTATTAACCCAAGGCATAGGGGGAGCACGAGCAGGAGAGATAGGCTGCTTCTGCCTACCTCCAGTACTAGGTGAGCTACTCCCTTCTCCCTCCTCCAAAACTCCACCTGCCCCAATGAATCCCCTAAGAGCAGTGCCCTAACATGATCATGACATGAGGGCGGCCTACCATCCAATCAGTCAACAAGCATCTACTGCGTGTTTACATGCTCCTGGCACTGTACTAAGTGTTAAGATACAAAAAAAAAAGCAAAACAACCCTTGCCTTCATTGAAATGGAGAAGGTAATCCATAAGGGTAACAACATTGATCAACCCCATGACTATCTCTGAAGTAAATTTTAGACGTGTCCAAAGAGAATGTTAAGACTCCATGACTCTGGTCAATAGAGCATGTTCCTTGAGGACAGGGAGTATCACATTTATTTTTATCCAGTACCCAGAACAATACCTGGCACATGAAAAAGGGATAGAGATTGGACCTCTGATTTCACTGGTTAAAGAGAACTCCTAGGTGGGGAAACCCCTCTACCAACAGAATTTGGTACATTCTCTGCAATTTAACAGTCTTAAGAGAGTTGCCTAGATGACTAAGATGTTAAGGGACTTTCTCATTGTTGCATAGCCAGTACATTTCAAGGATAGACCTGACAAGGATAGGGAAGAGCCAGGTCATCCTACCTTAGAGAGAGGATAGCTCTCTATCTATCACAATGCACTTAGTGGTGACTTAATAAATATCTATTGATTAATTAATAAACTCATTGTTTCTAAAGCAATAGAAGAGGCCTTTACAATATCTTCCATCTTGTTCTCTTGCTTTTTAATTAATAAGAACCACTAAGGCGAATAAAAGGAAGACACAGGTAAGCCAATCTCAGAAAGTATTTGCCCCTGGGGCAGTTTAAAAAGATGAGCTTGAAACAAGAGTAACTAACCAGCTTCAATCCCATCTCATGCTCCCTAGTGACACACTAGAGAGTATCCAAACTCAAGAATGCTCCCCAACTGAGTCCCTTTCCTAGTGACTGTACCTTGTCTGTAGGAAATAGCTGAGCATTTTCAGGAAATGTAATCACATTCTGGGCAGAGAGAGAGAGATCATTAAGGCTTCCAGTTTCTACTTTTTTCCTGACCTATGTCGCCCATTCCCAAGTGTTATTAGAAGTCAAATCAGAGAGCTCTGACTCCAGAAAAGGTGAGTAAAAATGTTGCAGATTGCTGGATTATAACTTCACCACCACCCAGTGGGTGATGGGAGAGCAGTGTAACCTGACCCTTGGGATAGAAGTGACATCACTTGAAAGTTGTCCATCACCCAGCAGTCAATCAACAACTATTTATTAAGAATTTACCACGTGTCAGACACTGAGCCCAGTCCTGAAGATACAAAGGAGGGCAAAAATGGCCCCTGCTCTCAAGGACCTCACATTCTAATAGGGGAAGTGATACATAAATAACTGGGAAGCATCGATAGGAGGTAATATCAGAGGGGTAGGCACTAGCAGTTGTAGATGTGGAGGGAGAGGCTGGATGACTTATAGGTAAACACAGAGAACCTTGTTGGATACTTTGAAGGAGGCCACACTAACATTTAATGAAATGAAAATGCCTGTCATTGAATAAGAACATAGCCGTTAGTTCAATAAGTACTGCTAATGCCCACCCATATGCCCTCATGTAAAGTCAAAATATTATTTGTGGCTACAAGAAAACAACTACCTTTTAAGACTTCTGAAATGCAAGGGACTGTCTGACCATAAAGATCCTCCCTTCCCCCATCCCCATCATGCTAAAAGTACCCTCACAACAGTTACTGTCTGTCAAAGCCTTGTCCGAGCTAGCAATGCCACCTGGCTTTGAGACTCTTAAAAACAATAATCCTGTGACTTGATTTTGACCTGAAGGGCTACAGCGCCCTCCACACATACATCACACACACACACACACACACACACACACACACACACACACACACATGCACGCACACACTTCCCCCACCCTCTTTTCCTAGCAGTCATTTATGTCTATTTTTTTTTTTTTTTGCAGTGAAACAACTAAAAATATAGATGGTGAAACCACCTTGGAAACTTTACCGATCCCTGTTTATTTTTTTTTATTCCTTTTCTTCTTAATCAAAAACTTTTTTTTTCCTCTTGGAAAATGCGGGTGAAGCAGAGTAGAGAAACTGGTACTCAGCCCAGGGTTCCTATTCTCTAAAGATGCTGGAATGTGAGCTTCTCTATTGCTCTGTTACTAATTAAGCAACCTTGCCTGAAAGTGTACACACAAGAGGTAGAATTAGCAGATTATATAATAAAATGATTAACATAACAAAACAAAACAGAATGGGCCAAACCATGTGTTGTACCACCATCTACTGGCCAACGAAGTAAAGGCTGTTGGTTTTAAATGAAAAGAGCGTGTAAAATTTTTTCTTTATGTAAAAATGAAACATATAATCAAAAGGGAAAAGAATTTTTTCAGAAGTTAAAAGGACATTAGAGGAAAATTCATCTCACTCTCTTACATTACAAATGAATAAACAGAGACCCAAAGAGGCTAAGGAGAACCCAATTCTCCTGACTCCCATGGGGTGAGAACAGTCCTTGCTCAAAAAGGAGTAAACACAATTTTTTTAAGTGGACACATAATTAGCCTAATGACTTTGAATCTTGGACTTTTGAACAGTAAGGAAGATAGAAGGAAATGAGTATTTTTATAGTTTTACACAATTTTTGGTAATTGTGAATTCCTTGACGGTTGTGACTTCTTAGGGTCTTTTGAAAGTCATTGGGGCTCATTTCTAATCAAATTTTTAAAACTGATTGCCCCTATCACTAGGCTAGAAGTGCACCAGTCAGTCACTCATGGAACCAATCTTACTGCTCAGCCTGAAAGCTTCGACCTGCTTCCTTTTAGATCTGAGCTGGCTCGCCCCTGACTTGGCAGCTTGGTGTCCCTTTGCACCTGGCGGCTCACCATCTTGGTGCCTGAATCAATGCAAACATCCAATCAGTTTTAGCTTTGTTGCAGCTCAGAATTCCAAAGCACCAGAGATGAACAGGGATGCCCTATGACACCTAGCTCAACATTCCATCTTCCAGAGGCTGGAATCCCATGCCTAGAATGCCATTCCTTATCATTTCTCCTATTTATTTGTCATGGTCCCCCTCCCCCTCAAGACTGTAAGCCTCCTTAGGGCAAGGGTAGCTTTTTGGTTTTTCCTTGTATCCTGACTGCCTAATACAGTGTCTTCTGCTTAGCAGTTGTTTAGTCTTCTCCGTCATGTCCAACCCTTCATGACCCCATCTGGGGTTTTCTTGGCAAAGATACTGCAGCAGTTTCCTTCTCCAACTTATTTTATAGATGACAAAACTGAAGCAAACAGGGTTAAATGACTTGCCCAGGGTCACGCAGCTAGTACGTGTCTGAGGCTGAGTTTGAACTTTCTTGACTCCAGGCTGGGCACTCTATCCACTATGTCACCTAGTTGCTTAGTAGGTGATTAATTTGTGCTGATGACTTCTTTGGACTGACTGGAAGCTCCCCTGCAAGAGGCTTCTCCTGTTGTTTTGACAGCTCTTAGCAAATGACATCAAGAGTCCTTTTGCCAGAGAAAATCCTTCTCGGTTATGGGCCCCCGACTACCACTGCAGAGAGAACTACATCAGAGTTTCCCTGCCTTGGCAGGAGACTCCCTGAGTCACATCCTTAACACAACTCCAGGGAAGACTCCCCCACCCCCACCTCTGGAATTCTCCTTAATGTTAAGCTTCCTCGCTGTCCCTCTCTTCTCTCACAAGTTCATCCAGGATCAAGAACACACTAGCCATGCCATGTCCATGTAGTGCTTTATCCCTAATACCGGGTTCAAATGGGGTTATTTCTGAAACTGAAGTCCACTTTTTTTTCCCGTAGGCATTTCCTGACTCAATAAACACTCCCCAGCAACCTAAAAGCGTGATAAAACACTCCTAATTTCTCTTTTGTTGCCTCTCAGATCTCACAAGTCTCCCTGTCAATGTCTGAGGAAGGTTATTAAAATTACCTCTAGGGTGCCACCTGTACCTGCTGTAGAAGGATGGGGCCAATACTCCCTAAAAGAAATGTCTCAGGAAAGAGTTGAGTTTTTTTTTTAAATCTCCCTTCCTCCTACAAATAGATAAGATTGTCTAATCATTTACCTTGGATAAATGTGATGAACATATTCATCCAAGGTAAATGATTTTCTTAAAGAGCTTGAGATCCTTGAAAATAGTTTGCCCCCTTAATTATCTTTTCTTTATGCTACTTTCAATCTTACTAATTAATTTGTGCTCTGGAAACAAAAAAAATAGGTAGGAAAGGTAAACTTCAACGAGAATTCAAATCATCAAGCCTTCTAAAAATCTAAACATTCATGGGGTAAACACACTATGCCATCTCCTACTTCTCATATAGGACGCACAGATGTATCATTCATTCTCAGAGCGGACCACTCTGGCTCACTCACCTCAATTTACCTTAATACTGGCAAATCTGGTTTCCCAAAGAAGTACTATCACCATGAAGCTATACTCACTCAAACTTTTTCAGGAATCTAGAAATAACCCTGGTACAGTGTGGTTTTTCTTCCCATACCCACCACTATTGTTTTAAAATCCTTACCAGCCTGATTCTTTATATAAACATAGCCACTCACAATGATAACTTATTAGATCTTAAACATAACCATTTACTTAAAATAATATGCAAGCAATAGCAAGCATCAGAACATCACGGCTCTTCATGATAAGGTAAATATCAGAATAGTCAAAAATCGCAGTCCATATATAAACCTAAGTCACACTCTCTCATCAATGCATTTACCATCTTCAGGAAAGAGAGGACAAACACATGCAGAAAGTTGGTAGGAAAACACATGAAGGAGAAAACCCCATAGATTGGGGTAACTCACAAGTTCTAGAACTGTAAATATTGGTGTCCTCTTTCTGACTTAGAAATTGTGTACAAAAGTTCCTTGATGAATTTAGCATTTGTGTCCTGGGCATGATGCCTAAGTCAAACTCATCAGTCCATTGGATGACCTCTGATTCTCTGTTTCCCAGCTGTTCCTCTGCAGCTCACCTGAACTTACTCCTAAGTCACCAAAGCAGGGACTTTGAAGTTAGATAATACCTTCAGCATAAGTGGTACTACTATTTACTACTGTTTCCTAAAACTGGCAAAAAGCCTTTCCAACTCTGTAGGATACTTCTTTTTCTTTCCTCTTCTCAGCAATAACAATTGTGTATGGAGAATTTTACTCTCCTTTTAACATGGCTCTAAAATCTCTCTCTCTCTCTCTCTCTCTCTCTCTCTCTCTCTCTCTCTCATCTATAATCAGGTAAATTACATTTGCCCCATAATAATAGAACAATTATGATATATATATCCCTAGGTTTTTACAAAAATTCTCCAGTTTTTTGCATACAAATTAGTATTTTAGTATTTTATGATATCTAAAATAGCAATTTCTGTCTCTGACAACTGAATCAGGGTAACTCATTTTATTATTCTGAGAAGACCTATGCCCTAAACCAGAGGTCAGCAAACTATGGCCCATGGGTCAAATACAACCCCCTGCTTTTTTTAGGATCTGAGAGATGATGCTTTTAAAAAAAATTAACTCAAAGACTCTTCAAAAATAATTAGAAAGCTAGATTTAACCTATGAGCTATACAACCTTGCCCTATAGAACCAAACTGTCAACTTTTAAAAGTTACTTCATTGCATTAGAATAGCCTTAATTGAATTGTACTTGATTTTGCTCTTTTATTTCATCTTTAAAAATAGAAATTTCTAGTCTAAATACACCTAGTTTGAGCGCAACAAAATGGCATCTGTCAAATAAAGTTTCATGTTTAAAATGCTTTCGCCAAAATTGGATTTATTATTCAATTCAGCATTCATTAAATGTCTACTAAGTGTCAATCACTGTATGTAATAGATGGTAGCGATCAAAGACAAAAACAAAACAGTACTTGCCCTCAAGGACCTTCTATTCTTTTTGGGGAAATGATATATACACCTGTAAATAAATACATATTCTCTAAATGCAAGTCAATCCCCAAAAGGCAGTGTGTTCTAATGGGGGGGGGGAATCAAAATCTTCACAACTGGTTTGTTGGGCACTTTGACTTTGGAAATTTAACAACTCTGTATCTTAGTTGTCCTAAGTGTGTCCAAAAATGGGGGTTGGGGGCCTATTCCTTACCATTTGTTCTTTGTACTGGTAGGGTTGTCCTCAGGGTTAAATGAGATGATGGATGCAAAACTGCCTCAAAAAGTATAAAGTGCTTCATACATATGTTATTCTTTAAATGCCTCTTCTCATTTTTTTAGTTGTAATCAATTAAACAAGTATTTGAGTACCTATATATTAAATGATGTTGAGAATACCAAAAAAGTATACAAGTCAACCTTTAAATTCATGGACTTGATAATGCAGTTGGGAAAAAGGAGAAATAACACACAAAAGAATTAGAGAAGAGTAAGAAATAGAATAGGACAAAACGGTCTGGATCAAAAAGTGAAGTCCTAGTGATAATGGAAGGGCAAGAAGGAGAGAGGACAACATGAGCTAAAACAACGGTGTCAAACTCAGATAGAAATGGGGTCATTGAATTGTACGTAAGGATGCCTGCAGCAGCATCTTTACTTAGAAAAAACACATATTCACATCACCTGGATACTATAGTAGGCAGCTATGTGGTACAGGTAAGTAGAGCACTATAGGCTTGAAATCAGAATGACTCAACCTGATGAGTTCAAATCTGGCCTCAGTCACTAGCTGTGTGACCCACCAGCTGTGTGGTCACTTAACTATTTGCTTCAGTTTCCTTATCTGTAAAATGAACTGGAGAAGAAAACAGCAAATTACTCCAGTATCTTTGCAAGAAAACCCTAAATGGGGTCATGACATGACAGAAAGACACAACAAAACAGAAGCTATTGTATTTTTATCTCTTTAAAAATTAGTTTGTAATTATATTTTAATCTGATTCAGATAGCTTCCTGGAGTGTTGAGAGTCAAATATTTGACAACTTTAAGTGAGAAGCATCAGGATAGGCTTTAGGCATGAATCACAGTATTAGGAAGCTACAAAGGACCTTAAAAGTTATTTCAAATGCAATTCTCTGGTTTTACAGATTAGGAAACTGAGGGGGGGAACCTGCAGCCTTGAGGCCACATGTGTCCTTCCAGGTCCTCAAGTGAGGCACCTTGACTGAATCCAACCTTCACAGCACAAATCCACATATGACCTGCAGTCTGCAGGGTCCCAGGTTTAGTCATTGCTCACTAGTAAGTGCTTTCTTTGGGGCTTTCTCCTATAGAGAATTACATGAAAAATGGGGAAATACTTCAACCATTCACTTTAAAATTTTAACTGCTATGTAGAGCCTATATCAGATTGCATGCTCTCCTGAGGAAGGGGGAGGGGAGAAAGGGAAGAAAATTTGGAACTCAAAAGCTTGTGAAACTGAATGCTGTAAACTAAAAATAAATAAATACATTTTTAAAAAATAAAATAAAATTTTAACTAGAGTAGGTAGGGTTCTCTGATCCCATGATAGAGAAAAGTCAACAATGAGGAGAGAAATCACTTTATAAGTTCTGCTTATAAACTTATATGCTTATAAAATAGTTTGCTCTGGTTCCCTTTCACCAAGACCTCCTTTCAGCTGCCATCATATTCCTACAAGAATTACAAACTTAAATTCCTTACTGTCTAATTTGTAATTCTTTGTTTATTCCCCTGCCCCTAATAAATTAGAGAAAATTGTTCTGGATGGAAAGGAAGGGACAGTAAGCCCCTCTTTTTTTCATAGAATCATATATTTAGAGCAGAAAGGGACCTCAGAAGTTGAGTGTGATCCCCAAATTTTATGAATGGGGGAACCAAGGCCTGGAGAGATTAAGTGACTTGCCCATGCTGACCTAAGTATAAGGGAGACTGATGAATTTGATGAATCCCCAGCTCAGGTAGTATGGGAAAATTTTAGTATTCCTTTAAATCTACAAGAGCAGAGGATAAAGCTTAGCTGTTGTCCTTACCCCCTATGTTGAACTTCTGTGTGGGGCCCTTCCAGATGAATGGGGCAGAAATGTTTTATGGCTATTGCTTGGCACTGATTTTATTTGGATCCCCTACCAGTCTCCGTTAAAAGCGGATTATGAACAAAAAGGCCTCAATAAAACACTTTTTAATAAGTTGAAAATAAATTAAAAGGCCTAAGTACTGTGCCACTTCTCATACCCTCTTATGTTTCCTACATAAGGTTTTCTAATAAATGACATTCAAGGAAATGGAGGAAAAATATCCCTAATCTTTTGGTGTTTATGTCAGGGTGAAAAACTATGCCCTCCCGCTACAACCTCGGCCTCCCGACCCTTAGTTGAGTGCTCTTTCCTTTACATCCTAGGGACCTGGGTCTTGTAGCCTAAGTAGGATCTGAATGCAAAGATTTAAAGGGAAAGTATATTCTACCATAAAAGAGCACAAGATAGTGACACCTATCATACCATGCTGGCTCCATGGTTTCTCCAAAAATTATTCTGTCTCAAATACAAGAAATACTTATCTTCCTTGGAATCACCATCAAAAGATTAAACATTAAACTCAGTATTCCCTTTACAGCTAATTATGGGAGAATATTTAAACTTTTTTCAAACTTTATAATGAAATCAAAGTAATTTAATTTTAATATATTTGGTTAAAATGATGTCCACTACAAGCATTTTTAAGTGGTTACACTCTATTAAGTACCTGGCATACAAAGAAAGGTAAAAATACAGTCCTGCCCTCGAAGAACTCATATAATGGTATAGAAAATTATGGTAGAGTGTGTGTGTGTGTGTGTGTGTGTGTGTGTGTGTTTATCCTGTTTCACAAGTAGAACTGAGTTTTTGGTATTTTTAACGAGTTTTTAATTGTTTCACACTTTAAGTTTATGTGGGAATATTAAGTCAGAATTCACTTTCCTTATATTTTTCTATCTCCAAGTTATAATTTTATTCTCGGTCTAGAGCAGTTCATTAGTTCCTAAGAGCAAAAATCAAATAGTACAATTGTTTCTACCTTCAGAAGAAAATATGCTATTTTTTAACCATACCCCAGATAAACAACAACATAGAAGGCACTTTATCACAAATCCTCTAATGTCTACCTTATTGCTTATTTGTTATTACTGCTGTCTCCACTGAAGGAGATACTTAAGTCCTACTCAGATGCCTCATCAAGGAATCTGGATACTCATGGGATTTACAGACTCTCAGAATCAGAAGAGGCCTCTGAAGCAATCTAGTCCAATTCTTACATAAACAAAAATATACTCTATAACATACCCAAAAAGCTATCATCTAGTCTTATGTCACCCATAGGTTAGTAGTCTCTAAAACTCTAGATTCACATGGATTAGGTTAAATCCTGGTAGTTGACCCTAAAGTATCAGCTCCTCTCTCTGACTCTTTTCTTTCTATATTTAACATGATAAACGTCCAAAATAAAATTTAAATGTAGCTAGTGACTAGATTTCACCAAATATAGATAACAGTGTCTCTAGCTCCCTCACATACACTAAACACTCAACAGAATCTCTAGTATGAACAACTGCTATTTAACACTCCATGGAAAACAGCTAAAATACAAAGGACTTATAGGTGTGCATTAATAGATTCAGCAACATAAAGCACCCATTAGACGTGTCCTGGAAGGTGAAGACACTCTTTCTATTTACCTTCTACCTACACTGACCAGGCAATTCACAGTAATATCTGACAAGGTCCAAATATTCTACCCACCCTGATGATGCAATTCTTATCCTCCAGTTGCTGTATTCTTCCTTTTCCAAGGAGCATGCTATGAAAAAAAATCTCCCTCGAGGAGTCTGGAACTTGAATGATTAAAATTCAGCAACTTTTCATCTCTTGACAATTCTCAAATTGGCCTAGAAAGTTCATTCTTAGGTGCTGACCTATATTTATTAAAGGAAACAGAACAGCAGAGGAAATGAGCAGGAACAGGAGGTCTATGAAATCTCTTTTAAAGGCAGGATTATATGCATTAAAAATATGTGTATTTGCTGTTAATTGGGTTTCACCCCTTGGGTTATGTACTTGAGTTCGTTGGAGGCTCTTGGGAAGGTTTCTCTTCACCTTGGGTTTGCAAGGCTGACCAAAATCTGTTCCCTATGACTCTGAGTCACAACTCAGCTTAAAAGCATCCCAATCAATGAAAACCAATCAAAAGAATTTCCTATGTCTTCTTAGCAGGACAGCAGGGCCTCATGCCTACCTTTCCTGGATATGCCCAATTTGAATGGGGACTCATCAAATTCACTGGACATCCTTGTACTTATATCAAAGACCTCTAGTGAAGGAGAATCCACCATTTCCCAATATAATCAATTCTACTTTTGAATAGCTCTAATTCTTAGGACATTTTTTGTTATGTAAAATCTAAATTTCCCTCTTTAAAACTTCAGTCGGGGCAGGGGAGGGGGGGGTTGGAACCGGGGGCCAAGTGAGGGTGAGGTCATGATTGAACTCTCCCCAGAATCCCTTCAAATACCTGTAGGAAATGACTCTAGGTAGATTCTGGAGCATCAGAACCCACATAGTGATGGAGTGAAACAAATTTTTGACCTAGGACAACCTAGGTCTACAGGAAAGTTCCGTTGCACCAGTCTGAGAGAAAAGCACAGTCCAGCCTGGGTGTGCCTACACAGACAGAGCAGGAGCAGCCCTGAGTGGACTGGATCACTAGCAGTTGTGACAGATTGCAGACTTCTCAACCCACAAACACCAAAAATGAAAATCCATTTTATGCGTTGATTCTTTCCTCATATAACTGCTTTCTTTCTCCCAAGGTGGTTTTAGGGATACAATAAGATAATGGATGTAAAACTTCTTTGGAAAATTAAAAGGACTTATCATATATAAGGCATTACATGATCCATTTACAATATATCTCCTTCATGGTCCTGGCCAGACTGGAAACTCTTAAAGGCCAGGGACAGTGTCTTGTGCTTCTTTTGTTTCATCATTCACAAAGCCTACTTTAGGCTTTTCTCTATAATAAATATTCCTTACCTGTCATTGTAACCTGCCTAGTTACCTAATTGTCTGACTGATTAAAATTAAAAGCACAATATCATGTTAAAAAAATTCAATCAATTAATAAATACAAATTTATTAAGCACCTACAACTGCTCCTCGTTTTTCTTTTCTGGCAATAAGCAGGACAAATCTATTCAATCTATCGTATCACAGTTCATCAAACACATAAAGACAACTGTTATATTCTCCCCAAATTCTCGTTTCAGAGTCAAACATCACCATACAACATGATAGGGGACACCTATGGGGTGCAATGGATAGAGAACAGGGTCTGGAGTCAGGAAGACCTATCTTCCTGAGTTCAAATATGATGCTTACTAGCTATGCAATCCTGGGCAAGTCACTTAGTCGTGTTTGCACAGTTCCTCATCTGTTTTATTGGGGGTTTTCAAAGAGCTGGAGAAGGAAATGACAAACCACTCCAGAATCTTTGCCAAGAAAACTCCAAATGGAGTCACAAAGAATCAGACGTGACAGAAAACTAATGAACAACAAAATGACATGATATTCTGCTTCACTATTCTGTTTGCACCCTGAACAGTCTCCTACTTATCAGTGTCTTTCCTAAAATGCAGTAACCAAAATTGAATATAATATTTCAGATGTTGTTTGATCAGATCCCTTCCATTAGCTATTTTATCCGCCCTATCACACTGTTGACTCTTACTGAGATAATCCACTAAAATCCCCAAATCTTTTTTTCAGATGAACTATTATCTAGCCAAGCCTCTCCCATTTTGAAGTTCACTTTTTATTCCAATTGCAAGGCTATATGGTTTCCTCTGGTTGGATATAGCCCAACATTCTAGCCTGTTAAGATCTTTTTTGGATCCTGGCTCTGTGATCCAATGTGTTGGATATCTCTCCTAGTTTTATATCATTTGAAAATTAGAAAAGTACATCATCTATGCCTTTATCCAAGTAATTAATTTTCAAAAAGCTAAACAGCATACTGCCAATCACTGATCACTGAGGCACACCACTGGAATCTTCCTTCTAAGTGAACATGAAATCATTAAAAACTGCTCTTAATATTCAGACTTTCAACTAATACCAAATTCATCCCACTGTACTATTTTCTGGTCTAAATCTTCTTTCCCAGAGGAATAGCATGGAAAACTTTGTCAAATGCTATTTGACCCTAAAATCTAAGTAAACTACACCTACGGCATTCCCCTGATCTACCAGCCAACTAGCCTTTTAAATAATTAGATAAGAACTAATCTCTTCTTGATGAAACTATGCTGTCTCCATAAGACTATTGATTTCTTTTTCAGAACTATCTACTAAGCATCCCTTTATTAATGCATTCTAAAATATTTCCAGGATTGCAGTCAAGATCACTATAGACTATACTTCTATATTTCATTCTCTTTCTTTGTTTTGAAAATTAAGGAATCTGCACAATTCCAGTCCTTTAATATCTTTTCCATTTTATATTATCTTTCAGAGATTGCTAATGATAGCCTAGTAATTACATCTTCTAGTTCTTTCAATACCTTGGGATATGTTTTATCTGGGATTAGTGACTGGAATTCATCAAAGGCAACTAAGTACAGTAGGACAAAAGAGATAGAATACTGAAACTGGAGTAAAGGGGTTGCAGGAGAAGGAAAGGACCATTTGTAAAGCACCTACTTTGTGCCAGGCACTACACTAAGCACTTCACAAATATTATGTTGTATGATCTTCCCAACAAGTCTGGGAAGCAGGTACTATTTTTATACTTATTTTATGGTTGAGGAAACTGAGACAGACACAAGTTAAATGACTTGCCCAGTAGCACACAGCCAATAGTCTGAGACTAGATTTGAACTCAAGTCTTCCTGACTTTAGGTCTAATGCTATGCCTATCTCAAGAAAACCTGGGTTCAAATCCTAGATGTTAACCAGGTGTACAATTCTGGACAAGTATCTTATCTCCACTTCCTACCTATGACATTGGAATAACAGTAGTATGTACTTCACAGAATTGTTGCAAGGGTCAAATAATGTAATGTATATAAAGCATTCTATAAATATGAGCCATAATTATTGGTATCTATTTATCATCAATATAAACTCTGTATTTGTCATCTGTCCCCAGTCCAAAACACATTTTCCTTGGCAGAGAAAAGAGAAACAAAAACAAGAGAAGACCGACAGTGGAATGTAAACTATGGGACATCTTAATAAACTAGAAATGTTTCAGCAATGAATTTGGTGATGGGCTGTGTGCCTATTGTTTAAGGACTCAGTTAAGTCAGAGGTTTATCACCTGGGTCAGTACAGAGTAATGAATTTGTTGGACTCAGCATCTTTCAAAGACTATTCATAGAGGGGTTTTATTCTGAACTGACAGAGAGAGAACTACAATGTTGAAATCACAGAGCCTTGAAGTAATGAAATGTTATTGTCATAGTTGTTATACTTATTAATATCTTAGTTTCTCCTTTTCTCCCCACTCCCCTAACAGACCAAGTGTCAAGTGGAGGGGAGAAGGAATATGCATTTTTATTAAACATCTACGATGAGCCAGGCGCTGTGGTAAGTCCTTTCCAAATACTATCTCAGATGATTCTCAGTATGTCAGTTTGATTTGGTTGGTATATAGAGTTTGTAAGGAAGAAGTCATGTTGTAGAGGTAGAAATAATAACTGACTGTATGTATGGGGTAAACAAGCGAGGATTTGAAGGTGACATCAAGGTTGCAAATCTACGAGACTGAAAGAATGGTGGTACTTTTGAAATGGAATTTAGAGGAGGGAAAGACAAGTTTAATGGGTTTGGTTTTGGACTTGTTGAGTGAGTGATGTCTATGGGACATCCAGATGGAGTCATAGAACAAAGGCAATGCAGATATGGATCTAAGAGAGAAGAGAAAGCTACATACCAAGATTTAGGAGTCATCTTCAGAGAGATAATAACTGAATCCATGAGATCTGAAGAAAGAATCTAGAGGAAGAAGGTAAAGTGAAAAGTGTAGAAGGCTCAGGATGGAGCTGTAGGATATACCAAGCATAAGAATCAGAACATGGATAGATATCCTTCAAAGGAGATTCAAAAAGCATCCAAAGAACATTCTGAAGTTAACAACTCTGGTGAGTTCCCAGGCCAAAAGCCAAGGCTGCTTCTTGAGGGAATACACAAATTAAAAAGGTCATGGCCAAAACACTATTTTGCCTAACATTAGAAGAAATGTTTCAAGAGACCCATTGAAAGGCCTACACCCTGAGGCTTTTCTTGATAAACCAAGAAAAGTCGAAAAACATCTTCCTCTCTTATAAGACACTTTTGTGATCACTTAGACTAAAATGATTCCTTTTGGTTTTCGTTTCTCCAAGTGGTAAGGGACTGGTAAACAATATGCAATGTCTTCTTATAGTTTATTTATTGTCTCAGGCAGAAAAAAAGAATCCAGATAGTAAGTCTTCTGTGTGGCTGTCTTGACAGGATCCCTGGAAAGTTAAGCAGCCCTTAAGAAGGAAGTGCCTAAGAAAAATGGAAATACTACTGAAGAACCAAATGTGGGACATTATGTAGTCATGGCAGACATACATAGTCAAATACATTCACAGCACCTACCAAGCATATCTGCCAAAGCTAGGAAATTTGCTGATTTTCTGTCTGTCTGTCTCTCTTCTCTGTATTTCTGTCTCTCTGTCTCACTCCATCCCACTCTTCCCAAGCTAACAGAGGAACACAGGGAAAATGTACATTTTTCCAGATCTCCCTATATATCATTTTCATCATTCCTTGTCAACTTTGGAAAGTTAAGTTAAAACAACACAAGCTTGAATTAGCTTCAAAAGATATTTAAAAATATAAAATCTGTCTGCTCTCCTTCCCACCTCAGCCATTACCACCTGGCTGTCTACATACTGTCAACTGCACACTCTTGTAATAAGCCATGAGCTGGGGTGGGGGTAGGTGACTACATTAAATAGATGCCTGGATTGCTGATTTCATGCCTTATCCCTATGGTGTACATTTAACAAAGTAGTTCTTGATCTCTTCCATTTATCTTTAATCAAAAAGGCCATTCCTCATTCATCTTTACATTCACATACCAGGAAGCTAGAGACATCATTTGTTCAATACAAAGTATTCCTGAGTGCAGTTAAAGCTTAAAATTGCACTAAGACTTTTGGAAATTTCTGTATAATGATGTTTTTATAGTCATAATTATATGACCATTGTAATATTTAATTTATGCTATAATTATTTTTTGTGAATGTTGTGCTGAAACAAGTACTAGACATAGAGTGAGATGAAAATTTGGATTCAAAACCTCCCTGACACTGGCTGGGTGACTATGAGCAAGTCTTCATTACCTGTAAAATGGGCATAAATACTTAGAATACCAACCAAATGGAGTTGTTGTGAATATCAAATGAAAAAGTATATGTATAGTGTTATAGAAATTCTTAGTACACCCGTACTAATATCAAGGTACTACTTTTTGCTATCATTATCACAGTCAGTATCATAGCTTTTGTAGCAGGTGTGCCCAAGGCATTGTCCTGAGTTCTTGTCTTCTTGATGTGGTTCTGACTGCTATGATATCTACCTAGTCAAGGTATAAGGGTCCTCATTGGCATTTTTTTGGTATTGATTTTTTTATGGTATTGATAATATCAATCTCTTTGATAAAGTATGAATTCCTTGCCTGATCTGGATTTGCCCTATAAACACCACATTATGGGTGATTGTTTTCTTCTTTGACAGTTCATACAACTAGGCTATACCCTAGACTTTAAAAGGAAAACTAGAGAGCTAGAGACACACACATAGGAGAGCTAGGCTACATACAGATACTGATTGGGTTCCTGGGTCCTTCCAAAGGACTATGTGCTCCACCTCAACAGAAATTCTGAATCAACTAAAGAACTCTTAAAATAAACCTCCTAGATCTAGCCCAAAAGTTTCTTGACCTAGAAAAAGATATTCTAGACCAAGTCAAGGAGTTCCTTGGTCAAGAATCTTAGTTCTAGTGGAGAAGTTTCTGGATCAAGGGGAGTTCTTGAACCTTGAGGGAGCTAGGTTCCCTTCATTGGCAATGTTAATTCTGTGGACCACACAGGTCAGAGGGATGGAAATGAATTGTTTCCAACTCCAAATTCTCTTCCTTTTCAGAAACACCCACCCACTATCAACATGTCTGGAGAATTTATAGGACACTGGAAATGAGACTTACTGGAGGAGAAAGTTGTTTGAATCTCCAGAAATGTGAAGTTCTTTCTTTTTTCATGAGACCCTCAAACTCAAGAGATTGCTAAAAATTTGGAGGACTGAATTGGTCAGTGGGAGGTATGGCTTGCTGGAGGAGGGTTGCTTGACCCAAGAGTTACCACAAGTTGTTTGTCTTTTGTGGGTTAGTGGGGAAGGCACCTCAAGGAGTACTGTAAGTCTGGCAGACTCGATATGAATTGTTCTCCTCGCCTCAAGTCTCTCCTCACACCACTTAATCTTCCATTCAGATGCCACAGGGATTTTCTTAAAGTACAAGTCTGACCATGTCACCCTTCTCCCTCCATTCAGTAAATTACAGTGGCTCCCTATTACCTCTAGAATCAAATATAAAATGCTCTATTTGACAATTAAAGCCTTGCACAACCTGGCTTCTTCCTAAAGTTCCAGTTTTTGCGTACTCTATTACCCCTCATGCACTCTATAATCTGGCTCCACTGACCTTGCAGTTTCTCTCACATGATTCCCCATCTCTCAACTTCATGCATTTTCACATGCCTAGAGAGCTCCCCTGAATAATAATTAATAATACTAACGAAAATAATTGCTAGCATCGTATAGCACCTTAGGGTTTGCAAAGTTCTTTATAAGTATTATCTCATTTGATGTTCTCCACAACCTCCTTGATAGGAACTATCATTATTTCTATTTCACAGCTGAGAAAACTGTGGAAAATAGAGTTTATGTGACTTGCCAAGGGGCACACAACCAGCAAATATCTAAGGCCATATCTAAACCAATATTTCCTGACTTCAGGTCCAGGAAGGTTCTATCCAGGGATGGGAAACCTGTGTGGGGAACATCTGTGAAGTTTGGATTCAGTCAAAGAACCATACTTGAGGACCCAGAGGGTCACATGTGGCCTCAAAGCCACTGGTTCCCTACCCCATCTATGCTCTGCACCACCCAGCTACTTCATTATCTTCACACCTAGCTTTCCTTCCTTCCTTCCAGACTCAGTTTAAATGCCACTTTCTAGTAGATTACTTTGCCCCTACTCACATGGAGAAGTCCATCTCCCTTGGAAGTGATCTTCTTTTTATATTGTATAGATCTTGCATATACACAAATATTCATACATTGTCTTCGCCATTGGACTATGAGATTGTTCCTTAAGAGAAGGAACTGTGTTTTATTTTGGTTTGGTTTTTTTGCCTTTCTTTGTTTTCCCGGAGTTTAGCACAATGTCTGACATATACATACTTAACAATAAATAAATACTGTGCTTTAAGAATTGATGAGCTCAATAATCTTAAAAACATGGAAAGACTTGCATGAAATAATGAACAAGACATTGTATACAGTAACAGCAACAGTGTTTTAAGAACAACTTTGAGCAAATAAGTCATTTTGACTATTATACATGTCCAATTAACTACAAAGGATATGTGAAGAAAGACGCTCTCTGCATTCAGAGAAAGAACTGATAAATAGAAAGATGTATAAAATAATTTATTACCTCATTGGATCCTCAGAACAACTGTGGGAGGCAGATCCTATCCTAATTTTAGTGTAGAGGAAACTGAGGCAAATAGAAGTTAAATAACTTGCCCAGTATCACACAGTAAGCATCTAAAGTCACATTTGAACTCAGGTGTTCCTGAAACACTGTATCCACTACCCCACCTAGCTGCAATTGCTAAAGGAATTACAAATTCATCTCAGTCATGCTGAAACAACAAGGTGAGCCTGAATAATTGAGATGAACCACAAGCCTTATTTTATCTTTAACCTCCTATCAGCCTTTGTAACAGAGGTAATAGCAAGGAGTATAACTGTGTGATATGAGTTCAACAACAAATTCAACTGTACAAAATATTTTGAAATGTCTGCTACCCTAAGGTAATTCACTAAGTGCTTGGGATACAGAAATAAACTGAAATAGTCCCTGCTGTCAAGTAGATTACATTACACTGGGAGAACTATATGGTATAAATACAAGACATATAAATACAATATATGATGTAAGTACAAGGCAAGGCCAAACAATGACATACAACTCAATACAGTAAAATACAGTGAAGTACAATTTATTACAGTAAAATAAATTTTTAATGAGCTTCTCCTTTGTGCAGACATTGTTCTGGGTACCAGAGACAAAACAGAATGGATGAAGGAGGCAAGAGAAAAATTCAAACAAAATGATTTTTTTAGTGTGTGTGTTCACCCATCCTTGCCTAGGAAGACCATGCCATCAGAGAAACGATGTGCATGACTTGCACTTGACTTTTTTTGAGTGAGGGCTGTGCAGGTCACCAGCCTTACTTCTCTTCCAGAGCCATATGAATCCAGTGACCAGATATTCCTCAGGATGACTGGAAATGACCCAGGAATGAGGCAATTGGGGCTAAGTGACTTGCCCAAGGTCACACAGCTATCGAGTGTGAAGTATCTGAGGTGACATTTGAATTCAGGTCCTCCTGACTCCTGCACTGGAGCTCTATCCACTGCACCACCTAGCTGCCCTTCAAACAAAATGATATAGGAATATTTAAGGAGGGAGGGAATATTTTAAACATAAGAAGATAGACAAAAGAGATGCCAATTATTCAAAAAATAAATATTTATTAAGTGCTTATTCTGTGCCAGGCTTTTGTGCTAAGCACTGGGGATAGAAATATGAAAAAGAGAGATTGGCTCTACTCCAGGGAGCTTACTTTTCTAATGAAGAAAAACAATACAAAAAAGGAAAGTGAAAAGAGAAGTTTGGAAGAAAAAAAGAGGTACTCAGCTTGAGGGCAACATGGAGAAATTCAAAGGAGTACAGCTGGATGGGAAATGAAAACATAACATCCCCAATACCCTCCTTAAATGGAGGCTTGGGGAAGGTCTCTATGTTCAAGTCTCTAAGTAGAGGAGTTAAAAGTACTGAGGGTACTTTTGGGGTGTGAATACCAAGGCTGAGGCATGAGAAGCCAAAAGGAGTACAATTGGGGGGGTGGGGGTCGGGGAATGAATAGACTGATAACTGAAGAAACTAAAGATTCTGAAAGAGAGTTGATGAACAGATGAATCCCAACTATAGGTTACATCCTTTATGGATGCACAAAGACCAAGGATGGCATGTTGAATTCAAAGAACAGTTGGTAGGAGAGCTCATTAAGAAAAGCAGTGCGAAAAAATTTTGGAAATGTAGATGAAAAGTAATGGATGGCTCAAAATGGCAGAAAAATAAGTAATAGGGAACTACTGACTTTCTCAGCAAGACTACATTAACTTATAATGAAAAAACAGATTAGAGAGAGAAAAAACTGGAGACAGGTAGCTATTTTAATAATACAAGCACAAGGAGATGAACAACTGCTCTAAGGTGGGAGCCCTGGGAACAGGGACAAGGAGACACATGAGGAATATTTAGATATAGAATCTACAGTATTTGGCAACTCTTTTTCTAAACAATTTGCATTGGAGGAGGAGGTCCTACTAAGTACTGAAATAGTCAAAAAAACAAGACAGCAGAGAAAAGAAATAGAAACAAATGAATAATGAACCCCAAAGGAATAAGATTTGATTATCCCATCTAAGTCTCCAGTATATTTCAGGAAAAAATAGAATGTTATCCTATGGTTTTAATAGAGTTACATATTACATATTCTTATAGTGATTTCTTTGAAATTAACTCTTTTAATAAAAATTAGCTCAACCTGTATGTTCTCCTCATTTTACAATTTAAAAAAAATGTTCCCTCATTGACTTGCTCTTTCTTTGAACCATTTAAGCTGCTATATGATGAGAAGCAATTTGCAATAATTTTCTTTAAAAATATGACTCTAGATACTGTGTGTTTGATTTAGGACAAGGGTTTCCCTTTCAGAACCCCATGAATGTACAAGGTTCAGACAAAGTACGAGGTGCTAATGAACAGACTTTGTTTTCCTGTGCAGGGTCCCTGCACATACTGATTTCATTCAGCAGCTGCTGCTCAAGCATGGAAAGTGTTGGTAAAGGAATCCCACAGAGTTCAGACGACCTTTTCCTAACTTTAGGGGGGTTTTGGGTTTTTTTTTCCTGTTTGCCTTTCGGGTCCATGCCAGGGATAATATAAATATTCATCAGCTGATATTTGCAGTAGCTATGAAGTTATGAATGGGTCCAAGCGGCTTCCCTCCTTCCTTGTGTGGAGAAGGGTAGCTGCTCAGCTTTGCTCACGGCCAAACGACACTTTCTGAAATCCCCAAAGTGGACTCATAGGGCTTTTCAAATTCAGGACTTTTTTTTTCTTCTTAAATACTCAAAACCAGAAAGGTTGTCTGCCTAATATTTACCATGGGATTACAGGAGCAAAAAACACACCTTGCTTTTCTGCGCTTTAAACTTTGAGATGCCTTGACGTAATAGGGAAAAGTGTTGGCAGCTCAAAATGTTGGTTGGTTTATTTCGGTGGACATGACGGCTGCAGGTTTCCTTTCTGAATCAAATACCAGACGAACACTCTAAGCATTCATTGTGCAAAGCAGAGAAAAGAAGGAGGGGGCAGGGCTGGGGAGCAGCTTTGATCCTTCAAGGCTGCTTTTTTAACCACCTGGGTACTATCACACAGAACTACATCGTTGGAAAACACTTTGAATAAGACTCCTTTGAGCTCGCTCTCCCCTTCGGAGTCGAAAAATGGAAACACCGGTCGTCAGATGAGTTCGTTCTCCTGCAGTGGGCTAGTACAGGGTTATTCTTTAGCGCAGGGCGGGGGTCTCACACACACACACACACACACACACACACACACACACACACACACACACACACACACACACGGGTTGTTACATTTGGATCCATCTCAACTTCTAGGATTTGCAGATCGTATCTACTGAGTCAAGCCCATAGGAAACTTAGGAAGAGCTGAGAGAGGCTTTAATGGTAATGAATGCATTAATTAATGAAACACTCCAACAGAGACAGCCAGAGGAAACGAGAATGTGGTAACATTTTATTGACTGCCAATCCCTGAACGGAGAATGATCTTTAAAAAAACAAAAACAAAAACAAAAAAAACTATTAAGGTTAAAAAAAATTCAAGGTTGTTTTTATTTTTTTAAGTATCCACATACCGTATTCATCTCTTTTGTGATATCTATTGGACTCTGTATTTACCTTGATAATTCTTTTATAGAACTGAGGGTATGATTTGTCATTCTGTAAATTTCATCCATGTGAATAGACTGAAGTGTGTAATTTAAGGATGGTTTTAAAGACGTGTTATATTGCACCAGTAAATCTGCTGAAATGTCTGCAGTTAAACGTATGGATCAAAATTCACCATGTAAGTTATCTTCCCAGACAACAAAACAGAAAATGAGGAGCGAGGGAATTAGGTTTACAGGCAGCAGGTGAAGAACTCCACAACCAATGATTCCATTGTTTCTAACAGAGCTAGACCCTGATGCAAAGGCAAAAGTTGGCCCTTCCTTAATCCAGACCATGATATCTGACAGGTAATTGGAAAGAGCATCAAAAGCAAATGGAGGTTCCTTGGGAAGACTTCTTTAGTAGATGGGGGCAAAAGACTGGCACACGTTGTAGAGAGACTGAAAATTAGGTTATCTGCGCATACAGTTACAAACTTCTCCCTCCCTCTTTCCGCTCCTGTGTTTTTGGGAAGTGATAAGCTCTAACAAAGTTGAAGAATTCTAACAGGAGCCAATGTATTTCAACTAGGAATCTTCTTCTTCTCAAAGTTTATTAGACCAAGGTGCCAGAGTCACCAGTTACAAAACAAATCATGAACAGCACCACCACCATCAAAGATACATTTGTTCAGAATCTGAAGGGATTTCATAAGACATCCAATTCAATCTTTCAAGTTAAGGCTGTCTATGATATCCATGACAGACAACTGATCTATTTTAATCACATCTGGAAGATTTTCAGTAATAGTAACATTTTGAATTAAAATTGTGACATAATAAAGTTTATCATGACCGTCTTCTCTTGGATTCAGTTATACTGCCCTCACATTTTTCAGCACACGTAGGGGTCAGTGGACTCCACCAAATCAGAGCTTGGTTTATTCTTCTACTGATTGAATAGAATTAAGAAATTAATGGAGAAAATGTAAGTAAAGTAGATTAAACTTAAAATTATATCAGGGCCAATTTTTTTTTCTGGGGAGAACTGGTTGTTAAACATTTGATAGCCCACAATTGCTCCTTCCCACCTCACCCTCAACCTAGTGTTCTTGTACCAGTCTCTATTGGGGAGGGATGCAATCTGATTAAACTCACTCATCTTAAAATACTTTAACTCTAATGTATAATTCTTGGAATAAAACTATTATTCACAAGTAGCTTTTAACTTTATTCTTAGATGCCATTTCCTGAGGTCACTCTGGATCTTGATGTATTCTCCATTCTCACTAGCTTTTTTCATTTTTCATTTTCATTTTGTCTTCCAAAATTTTGATAACTGTAATTTCATATAATGGATTTCCTTTGTAATCTTATGTATTGTAGTGTAGTGTAATTTATACATCTTAAAAATATTCTCCAGAGAGGTCCATAGTCTTCACCAGCCTGCCAAAGGCATCTGTGACATGAAAAAGGTTAAGATCTCCTATTCTAGGTACTCTACCATACTCCGTTTTCCACCTTGAATCCAACACATTCATTTGACTCAAGTATACAAATGGATTTTTCTACAATGCAGAGGAATATCAGGGTACAAACTTTGTATCCTATACATAGTCTGTTTGCATATTGTTTCTCACATTACAGTGTGAGCTCCTTAAGAGCAGAGATTGTCTTTTACCTCTTTTTGTAACCCCAGTGATTACAGTGCCTGGCATATAGTAGGCACTTAAAAAATGGTTGTTTGATTAATGTAGTTGTTTCCTTTAAAGGCACAATTCATGCCTTTTGGGAAACATAGTTCCTTTTTAAAGTGATAGATATATTACTCCCTGCTATTATTCCTCTTTAGTCCTGAGGACTTTCCACTAAGCCCTGACCCAGGGTTCCTGATTCATTGGATTGATTCCCACTTACACTTCTCAGCTCCGTCTGAACCCAAACTTCTTAGCACACTTTTTCTCTCTTCTATTAAGGCGCATACCTATTAGGTTTCTGATGAAAACCATACTAACTTAGCAGCCACCACCCTCAACAATTCAACTGGTATTCCTTTGGTTTACCATAAGAAATTCTGCCTTTCCTCCTATTGCCCCTGTTGGACTTTCTACTCCTTCCAAACATATCACCTAGGTGAATACCAGCGCTCTTCCTAATTGCATCTAGGTGCATCTTCCTTTGTCTCTGCTGCTGCTGCTGCTTCTGAAAAATCACCACAGGATGCAATTGTTGCTTCCTTATTCATAAATATGCCAGCTGACAGCAGCAGAATTAAGGGAAGTACCAAGGAAAGAAGGGAATTTACCCTGCCCCCACCACTGCTGTTCCATCAACAGCTATCATCTGTCTGACAGCATTAGGAAAGTTTCATTGTTTAATGAAGGGTACTGATATCCAGTAGGCATCCACATTAGACTGATAGGTTCCAAGTAATGTATCATCATTAACCTGAAGTCAATGGTGTTAATGTCACAGAGAGAAATGGAGAATTACTAGTCATGTAGCAAGAAAACCTATCTTTGGAGGTATACAAGTTTTATCACTGACTTGCTTGGTGTATAATGACTTTTATATAGTGGCTACTTGATGAATTTTTAAATTACATGACTTTGGTTGTTTACTTTCTTTCATTCTCAACGAGGACCAAAATGACAGCGCTATGTTGGGGTCAAGGTACACAGTATATACCTTGTGTGTGTACCACAGTGTGGCCGATTAGACCAACATAAGCTCAGAAGACTCTACCACAGATCGGGCAAAAATAGTCTATATTTGTGTGTGTGTGTGTGTGTGTGTATAAACACTTGTGGGGATGTCTCTAAATTCATGTATCTCACATTTCTTTTGAACTTTAATTCTGCTCTCTTCATAGACTACAGCATCTTCTTTAATGATTGCACAACATGCTGGGCATCCCGTGCCACGTCTCACAGTTGATTCCAAAGTTTTTCAGAGAGACCTTAAAAATACCATTTTGTTGTGTCTTGGAATTCCTCAACTGAGATAATATAAAAAAAAGTGACCCCTGTCATAGGAATTATGTCAGGAAACTGAGAAACAGAAAGATTAAGTGACTTTACTATGGCCATTTAGCTTGTCAGTGGCAAAACGTAAGACTTTGTCAATAGCATGGCTGCAATAAATAATATCCCCAACTCCTTCATTCCAATTGTGGCAAGAGTTTTTTTTTTCCCATGCAAGGATACCAAAATATACTGCCTCCAATCCAGTGTTCTTTCCACCAGAATGGCAAATTCTCCCTATATCCTTAACAAGGAGGTATTTGCTAATTGTAATTGGGGAGGGGGATGTGGAGTTTTGAAAAGAAAAACTTCAGAACCCACAAAATTTCAGTGTCCTTGCTCAGAGTTTCAAAAATGAGCTTATTTAAGGCTCATCGTTCTGTGGGATAGACACAAGCAAGATCTTTTACTGCAATCGAAATGCAGAGGCTGGAGATGTCAGTGTGGACAATTTGGGCCTATTTGTTTAAATATGACATCTGCCGATATCTACAGACTGGGTCTCTCAACAGGCTAACCTGGTTCCCAAGTAGCTCACAATTCAGCCATCTGCTCTACTCCTGGCAGATGAGAGATCTTCATCAATTCATTAGCAATCCTCAATCAGCTTCACATTATCCAGAGAAAACTGACAAAAAGCATAAGCATTAACAGAGAAATAGGTACTTTCAGATCTCAACCTACATTACAAAGCAGTCATCATCTAAAGTGTTTGTTCATGGTTTAAAAAAAAAATCAACGGATCGAACAGAAAATAGCAACTGTAACAACGATAAACTAAGAATTATATCATGCTCTAAAGTTTTCAAAGCAGGTTCCATAGAAACATTTTGAGATAGTTTCCAATCCCTAAATTATGTTGTTTTCCAGATTTGAGACCAAAACTGTTAATTTATTTAAAAAAAATCTTCTTAAAGTTAAATCATAAAAAAATCCAAAAGTTTGCAAAGCATTTTTCATAAATTGCATCATTTGATCCTAACAACACCCAGGAGAAGTGGGAGCTATCATCTACATTTTATAGAAAAGGAAACTGAGCCTAAGGGAAGTTAAGTGACTTGCCTAGGGTCCTAGAGCTAGCTCACAGAGATATTTGAAGCAAAATTACAATTCCTGTCTTTCTGCCTCTACATCTAGGGCTCTATCCACAATAAAAATAACTACTCAATAAAATATATGTTCTGTAAATGTAAAAAACAAATCAACATCCTATAGAATGTTCAGAAAAATGGAAAGCTGTCTGGTAGAAATTAGGTTTAGATCAGCATCTTAAAATATACACTGCAATAATTTCAAAAAGATATGTGTCTGGAATATTCAAGATCATGTTATTAAAAGTTAAAAGAGAAACAGAGCTATACTTTTCACATCTCTGTCTAGGAATTTAATTCTTACTCAAAAAAGTGATTACAAAAATAAAACAAATAACTTCAATGACATGAAATTGAAAACAAATAACATATCTAGGAGAAAAAGCAAAACATTCTACTGAAAAAAAGTCTTTGAATCATCTCTTTTCTTTCTGATAAGGGTCTCATATTCAAGATATAATTAAACAAAAAATATTAGACCAAAAGTCAATAGATAAATGGTCAAAGTATGTGGATAAATAGTTCTCAAAAAAAAGAATTGCAAACTATTGACACCCAGATGAAAGAATGCTCCATATTGATGGTGTCAACCTCAAATAGCTACAGGCACCACTAAGTCATACATAAAGATCCCTATAAGCTATAGAAAACTACATATTGACATGATGTGTGTGTTTTTATTTATTTAGTTAAATACTTAACATTTACATTTTAATTTTCTTCAGTCCCTCTTGGAAGTGTTGCCCATGACATGTTTGAGACCTCCATTCCACATCACTAAAATGAGCAAAATACAAACACCACTCTGAAATTTACTCAGTATAGCCAGCAAATTGACAAAAGAGAGGAATAATCAATGTTGGATGGCTTGCAGAAATATGGGAGCATTAACATTATTGATAGATTTGTGAATTGTTCCAAAGAATTGCTCAAAGAGAGTGACTAAAATGTCCACACCCTTTGACTCAGAGATGTCCTACTAGTAATATACCCAGTGGAAGTAAATGACAAAATGAAAAGTCTAATATACATTGTAATTTTTATAGCATTATTTTTATTTCTAACAAAGAACTGGAAATAGTTGGGGAATGGCTACAGAAATTGTGGCACATGTATGCAATGGAATATTACTGTATTGTAAGAAAAATATTAATCAATAAAACAACATTTATTAAGCTCCTAATATGTGCCAGTCACTACACTGAGTGTTGGGAAACAAAAGTAGGCAAAAAAATATTTCCTACCCTCAAGAAACTTATACTTCATGAAAATGCATAGATGTACAAGAAAACTCTTATGAACTGATGCAAAGTGAAATATACAAAACCAGGAAAATAATACCCATAATGTAACAATGTAAGCAGAAAGAACAACAAAAAAGCAATTAAAATGAATGCACTAGATATTAATTAACAAAATGGGCCCCCAAACAGAGCTATAAGAGGACAATTCCTTCTACTTCTTTGCAGAGGAGAGAGCCATGGTTGTGACACACCGCATGTAACAGCTGAATTTTTTCATATGCTGTTTATTTTTTGCTGAACTTTTACCCCCCTCTTTTAAAAAATTCTTTGTAATAACGTATGGCTCTTTGGGAGGAATTAGGGGAAAGACAGTTAGAAATGTAGGTTATGTAAAAGCAAAGGATATCAATCAAATTTCCTTTTTTTAAAAAAAGGAAGCACGAATGTGTAGGGGAAGGGAAATAAAGGCTAATGACGGGAGTCTAGAAGAATCTTGATATAAGCTAAGGATCAGAGAGACAGATTTAAGAGGGGAGGACATTCCAGGCATACATTACAGCTTATGTAAAGACACAGAGATAGGAGACAGAATGTTGTGTTCGGGAAACATATCATTAGACCAGTATGGCTGGAATGTAGAGTGCATTAAGGAGAGAATTATGAAATAAGACTGGAGTTGCAGGTTGGACCTAGAAGGTGAAGAACTCTAAACATAAGGCTAAGAAGTTATGATTTTATCCTAGAGACCAAAGGAAAACATTAAAGCCTTTTGAACAAGAAACTGACCTTCACTTGAGAAATATTATTTGGGCAAATAAATGGAAAGCAGATTAGAGAGAGGGAAAGATTGGAAGATGGAGACAAATTAGGAAGTCTTTGCAATAGTCCAAGTAAAAAGTGATGAGGGAATGAATTGGAGTAGTGATGTGTGTGTGTGTTTGAATAGAAAAAAATGAGACAGATGGAAGAGAATGGATGTGAGAAGGATGCAAGAAATGTCATGCAGGGCAACTCATTAAGACTCAAGAAATAGGTTCAAATTAAGGAATACAGTATTATATTTTATATGCATGTTTTTATTTTGTACTTTTTTAATCTTATCAAACATGAAAAAGTCAATCAGTCCAGTTTAATTACCTACATGATGCCAAGTGAATGTGTAATAGGCAAGTCTTATGGATTACCCACAAAGCTTCAGCTGCCAAGACAATATTGGAAGGAACCAAAACCAGGGTGGAAAGAGGGTTTTTGAAAATGGAACAGAGAGAGAAAAAATAGATGAAGGAATGAAGGAGTAATTTCTCTCCACTCTTGGTCCTGCCATTGAAACAATCCACCATTCCACCTGAAATAAATAAACTGCTTTTTAGAGCAATCAGCTTTCATATAGCCCAGCAAGAACCAGCCATGAGAGGAAGAAGTCAGAAGGCAGGATCAAAGTTCCTTGGTAAGGAGAGTGTGATGAGTGAGGAAAAACAGTCAGGCAGACACCCCATGAACTGAGTTCACTAACTGACTTGACATTGACCATACAAGAGATCTGTCCATGAGTAGAATAACCTTGGGGTTTAGCTGCTAGCTCTCTGTGAGAACAGATTGGGGGTGGGAGGAAGGGTTATAGAGCCTGGCAGTGAATTTAAGCATTTAAACTGCATTCTTCAAACTCCTAGATTGCTTTACCTATAATCTGATTTGGGACTACTGGAGTCTGGGAGGAGTGCAGAAGGGTAGTCTGCGTGTTGGTTATTTTAATATAACTGAGTTTTTTTCTTTTCCCTTCTGTGGTTATTAATAAAGGATCATATTCAGGTAGGTTATACTTGTGAAATTGACTCCACGATGCCATATGCATGACTGAAACTAACTGAATCAGCAGCAAAGAGAAGGTGGTGTTTCTCAGTGGGTAAGGGCACCATGAGGCATGAAGCATGGAGTGGGGGAATAGGGGAACATGACCTTAGATCAATTGATTTGCCTCCAGCCCAGTTGATGAAATTGTAGAAAATAAGGAGCAGGTAACAGAAACAGTGAAGTGTTAAGGTTTTAATGGAAAGCAAATGTGGCTACATTCTTATTATCTCTTTACAAAATGTGAAGAAATTTGATGGAATTTATTGGCAACTAGCCATTGAGTGGGCAAGGACCAGCCAAGCCTCTGGTATGTTTTTAAAAAGTAAGATATACTTTCTAAGTAGTCAGTTGAGATAGAAATCAGGTGTGAGAAGTGTAAGATTTTTGCTTATAGAAGAACTCCATTCTTAAGAGGAAACTCTTCCTTGACTCATGGTGGGTTGGGATGGATTTCTCTCCCCACAAATCCATCAATCATAATATCTCAAATTCTAGCCAATTATTAGTAAAAAGAAATTGCTGTACCCAGAAAATAGTAAGGTCGGTGAGTCAAGGCAGGAAGAGAGGTATTTCTGTGAAAAGAGCTGCCCCTGATAGTTGAGAATTGAAGTACAAAGAACAGGCCAAGGAACCCAGCTTGATCACTGCTGCATTCAAAGGGAGCAACAAAAGACACCACTAGTAGAGAAACAGGAACTCCGGTGCTGGAGATACAAGTCATCTGGGCTAAATGTATTCCCCTGGGTGTTTCTCCCTACTAGTGTACTTTATGTTTATTAATCCTTTCCATTGACATTTTTGTGTAGTTGTGGGAGAATATACCCACTTTGTGTAATATGAAGAGAGGTGTATGGGAGGAATGTTTTGCTACTTATGATGCCATTTTAGAAATGCCTTTGCTTCAAGTAAAGTTTCTATTGAATATTAAATCTAAGTTCAGCAGTGGGAACTTGTGAATTTTAGGAGTGTGAAACCACAAAGTGCTTCGAATTTAGGAGTTTTCACACATACACACACACACACACACACACATACACACCCATTCATCTACACTCCTCACTGCTACACTGGTTAAATAAGTGCTACTGCACACCAAAAAAGGGGGTAAAACTAGGGAATAGAAGGAGAACTATGGAGAACTTAGTGTTTCCCTAAAGGATCATCTGGTGTCATATAAAGCACATAAGCTCTTTGACAGTAAAGTGATGGATTCTTTTTACTTTTCATATTTCTAATGTCTAGCAAAGTGACTGGCATATTTGAAGTGTTTAATAAATACTTGTTGAATGATTGGCTAATAACCAAAAGGGTAAGAGTGTGACTTTGAGCAAATGAACAGGATCTGGTACTTAACCAGTGTTGGCCCCTAGTGATTAACATTGACATTAATCTAATTGTCAATTCATTCAATTGTGGTTTTTTTTATAGTAGACAAAGAGGATGAATATTTTTTCTGTCCTGTCCAGTATTTCTAGATTAACTTCACAATCATATTCTGAGATGTCCTAATTTGTTAGCACTGATCAAATAATCTCTTTAGATTGAAAGAGCAAGTTGATTCCTATATTGGCTATAGAGAAAACTTGAATTCATTATTTTTGCTTTCAATCATGAGCCAAGAGACTATCATCATTTCATGTTTTAAAAAAATCTGAAATTAGTATTAAGAAATGCAAATTCATGTATCAAATGAATCTTATAATTATATTATTCATTATTCTTCCATCATTTGACAAGGTAAAAGACTAAGAAATAAAAATAAAAAATAAACCTATATTAATATGGACTGCCAGGCTTCTGGCACCTAGGACTGTTAAGGTCCAACTACCTATGCTGATGCAGGCATATCTTTAGGATGGGAAAGTGACTTTTGAAATAGGTTCTAGGTAAGAGAGAGAGAACATCATGAAATGCAAAATGGATAATTTTGATTAAATGAAATTAAAAGGGTTTTGCACAAAGCCAATGCAACCAAGATTAGAAGGGAAGCAGAAAACTGGGAAACAATTTTCACAGCCAGTGTTTTGGATAAAGGCCTTATTTCTCAAATATAGAGAGCATATAAAATTTACAAGAATACAAGTCACTTCCCAATTGATAAATGGTCAAAGGATATGAACAGGCAATTTTCAGATGAAGAAATTGAAGTTATATAAAAAAATGTTCTAAATCACTTAATTAGAAAAATGCAAATTAAAATGACTCTGAAGTACCACCTCACACTTATCTAATTGACTATTATGACAGAAAAGGAAATTGATAAATGTTAGAGAAGATGTGGGAAAATTGAAACCCTAATGCATTGTTGGTGGAGTTGTGAACTGATCCAACCATCCTGGAGAGCAATTTGGAACTATGTCCAAAGGGTTAAAAAACTGTGCGTATCCTTTGATATAATATACTATTAGGTCTCTATCCCAAATAGACAATAAAAAGGGAAACGAACCCATATATACAAAAAAATATTTATAGAAGCTCTTTTTGTGGAGGCAAAGAATTGAAAATGGAGAGGATGCCCTTCAACTGGGGAATAACTGAACAAGTTGTGGTATATGAATGTAATGGAATACTACTGTTCCATAAGAAACAATGAGGGGGGCGGAGCCAAGATGGCAGAGTAGAAAGACTCACATTTGCTAGCTCCGAACCCACAGCCCATGGATTCCCTCTAAAAAGAACTCCTGACATATTCTGGAACAGTGGAAGCTGCGCAGAAACACAGTGAAGGAGATTTCCGTTGCAGAGAGCCCTGAAAAACCCACTGCAAAGGTACCCTGGACGGGAGCAGAGCCCTGCCCGGCCGAGCGCTCCCCTCCCCCAGCCCCGGCCGCGGAGCTCTGCCCGGCCACACGGCACTGAGAGGAGCGAGCAGACCCCAGCAGGCATCAGGGACCTGAATCTCTCGCAGCTGCGAAGGTCCCTCCACCCACAGACGCACAGGTCAGTGAGAGAGACGGGCTGAGAGGGGAG
>CM053769.1:229966910-229995452 GCA_028658325.1 Potorous gilbertii | reverse complement strand
GGGGGAGGCCACAAATGGGGAGAAAATTTTGGAACCCAAAATCTTGTGAAAATGAATGTAAAAAGTTAAATTTATTTAAAAAAAAAAAAAAGAAATAATGAGGAGACAGATTTCAGAAAAACCTGGAAAGACTTATATGAACTGATGTTGAGGGAAGTGAGAAGAGCCAGGAGAACACTGTACACAGTAACAGCAACATTGTGTGATAATCACCTATCAGACATACAATAACTCAAAACAATTCCAAAAGACTCACGGTGCTGAAAACGCTATCCACATCCAGGGAAAGACTATGGCGTCTGAATGCAGACTGAAGTATACTATTTTCACTTTTTTGTTTTGTTTTTCTCTTGCTTGTGGTTTTCCCCTTTTATTCTGATTCTTCTTTCACAACATGACTAATGTAGAAATGTGATAGATGTAATTGTATTGTATAATCTATATCAGATTGCTTGCTGTCTTGGGGATGGAGGAGAGAGGGAAGGAGAAAAACTTGTAACTCAAAATCTTATAAAAGCATATGTTGAAAAATATCTTTACATGTATTGGAAAAAAATACTATTAAGTGGGGAAAGAAAGAGTACGTTCTAGGTGATGAAGCATTTGCTGACCTGGATAAGTTTCTCCTCTTAGGCTCAGGGATACACACTATGAGTCCCCTGACACCATCCTGAAAGAGAGGACGATTGGCAGAGCACATAGTCATGCCCAGGAGGCCTTATTGCTCCTTCTGTAATGCCTATTCATGCTTACAGGTCTCCCTTGATAGCTTTTTATTCACATAAAATCTCTCAGATCTAGAGAATATAATAGCCAGCTTTGTTCAGGATGCATCAATGACCTTCATTCTGTCGGCTTTCTCTAAATACTCCAGATACAATGCCCCAGATGAAAGTAGTAGTGCTGTCAGTTGACCTTGCCCCAGTGGCCCTCTCCAAGGTGAAAGGCTCTCTCAGGAGAGTGTTCTATAAGTAGGAGCAGTCCTACGATCTGCATTCTCTCTTGCCTCCAAACCCCACTGGGCTTTTATTTTTTCCTCACTATACTAACAGCCGCAATGATGGTTTGAAGTCACAAATAGAAATGGAACCTATCTTCCAGTAAATACAATGGAAATAAATTGGTGATTAGTACTAAATGCATTAATTATACTTTAAAACTGGGGTTCTTAAAACGGTGTGTAGTCAGGGACTATGTTTCACTCATTTGAAATCAAGGGATCTGTTGACAGGTTTATGAGTAAATGAGAAACGCAAATGCTTGCTAATGGTGTTGTCAGTAGTAGTGTTGGGATGAGGAGAAAAATGTCCTTATGAACTGTCAATCAGGAGGCACTTCAGGTGAAAACGCAGACATGGTGGTACTTTCCAGATGGATGTCATGTCTCTCCTAAAAATACTTGCAAGGATTGGAGGAGGGTGCAGGTATATGCATGTGTGAGAAAACCACATTTCATGATCAATCAAGGGGGCTCTCGAATCAAAACTAATGACTCTGGGGCCCCCATTCATTTAGTTTACTTCAGTAAACTCTCAATTATTCAGCTTCTGATCATCCAGCTTACGAATTTTCCAAAATCTTTATTTCTTTTACTTTTGCAGCTTGCCTTTGGGCAGGCCAGGCTTTGCATGAGAAGGTGGGTAGCAGAAGGGAAAAGAGATAAGGTTGAAACTAAACATTTTGGCTTAATTGTTAGCAGCCCTGGTAAAAAGGCTGAGTAGAGAAAGTTGAGGTATTTGTCTAAAATGAGGTTTGGGGATAATTTGTGAATTTCTTTTAGGCTAGGTTTACATGACAACAAAACATCTGGTCAATTCAGTAGAAAGCATCAGCCAAACCAGTTGTGGAGAATGGAACAGACAAAGTTACCAGCTGATGTAATTTTTCATTTCGTAACCTGTCTTCTGGCATCTCATGGACAATCTTATATGCATTTATCTATCCTCTATTGCCACGTATAAACTGCTACTTAAAAGTGCAAAAATTGAATTACCTTTATTACTTTGGAACATTCACTAACAACAAATTTCTGTATCACTTTCATTAAAATATTATATTGCAATCCATGCTAGGTTCATGTCAGAAATAACTACTGTATGGGTAAACCTTTATTTTAGATTCAGTCAGATGACTTTAAAAATAAAACCATGAAACAAATCGCCAAATAATTTGGTCTTTTCCTAACTGCTCTCACAAAGCATCATTAAACAAAGGTAAATAAAGATAACACTGATGTCCACAGTGGGTACGTTGCATCAATTTGTCCATGTATTAATATAGAAATTCCCTATTAATGCAAAATATATTTGACAAAACATGTCAAAACCATAAAATCTAAGATTAATATTAATCAAGAGGACAAAGGACACATGAAAGAGAAACAACCAGCACTCAGATATTGCACTAGTATCTGTGAAATATTAAAATCAACTAATTGAGTACACTGTCTATGGAAGACAACAGCACAGGGTGAAAAGGCATAGAAGGGAGGCAATTTGAATTGTTGGAATAAATACTGACATCAGTGAAAGAATTGTTCTAACTACTGAAGTATCAAAGTATCAAGGGCTTGAGGAAGATGAAAAAGAATCATTTTTCACTTGGGCCTTTTTACATATTTTCCTTTTTGCCATAAATAAAACATGGGCAACAGAACCCAGGCAATAATAAAGAAGAGTCAGGAAATGCTCTTACTAATTTCCTACCACCATTTAGAAAATGCTATTACTGCTGTTGGTTCAAGTACTATCAGCAAATACCTTGCCCTTGGGGAAGTGTGTTAGTTCTTTCACAATGTTAGGGTGTTTATATTTATATTAGATGATCTTCTCATGATCTACTCTAAATTGATAGAGTACTTTCCTTCCAAATAATTTAAAGTTGCTGCCCTTTATAGCATTATATTATATTACTGCAATATCCATGAAAAGGAAATCAGACAAACTACAATATACTCATTTTATATATGATATAATTACATGGCTCAAGATATATTGATTCCTAGTTCAGAAGTGAATGAGAGCACATTTTTGCCTTTCTAAATAGATGTAATAAGCTAAACTAGATAATTGAATCCATAACCAACTTTACATAATAGTGCTATATTATCAGGAATAATCATGACTAAAGAAAATGGAGAAAACTATCATTTTTTTCATAAATACACTGTAACTGCAAGGGTTTCCTGTATAGGCAATTTGAAGGGTTTATCTTTATAGGCAACTGATTTTTCTTATAAAGTAGTCCCAAGCTGCAAGTACAAGACATGATTTAATAGCCATCAAGTAAGTCTTGTAGCTAATTTTCTAGACACCCAACATGGTCAGAGACAGCAGATAGAGTTCTAGATTTGGTGAGGGCATATTGTTGTGTTCTCCTTAGTTAAAAAGGGAAATTCAAATTTATTACTTATCAAATCCTAGGGCTTATTTTGACCATTTTAATAGGCAGTTTTTAATTTTTTGTTTTCAGATCTCAGAAAATTTGAATGTGAAAGTACATATAAATTAATAAATTCGCTATTTTATTAGAACATAATAGTTAATTAAGCAACAATAAGCTTTCTTTTTCCCTAACCATGGACCATTAGAGCACAGAGGAAGGAAGGTGCCTATTGCTCAAGTAGGATTGGAATAAGGACAGGAAATCACATCTTTTAAACCATAGAAATAGTCCCCAACATATAAACATGAGATATCATCCTTCTCTATCTTTTGAGTAACATTTATATTATCTAAAATAAACTATCATTCTGTTGTTTTTCCATAATTGACATGTGACACAGTCCACATTGTAGCAAATATAAGTTGAATAAACAGAAAGCATTTGCTGTTTTTATACTATGAGAAACATTCAGGTTTCCTTAAACAGACAAACTTTATTTTGTTGCTATGCAACTGTCATGCAACACAGTCCACCAGGCAGTAAATAAAGAAAGCATTTTACAATGAAGAGGAAAGTCTTTTTCTCTCTGCTTGAGATCAAGCCACAACTTCCTTTCATGTTATACTATTCCATCACTGTGCTCAAGGCTATTTCACAAACTTCAATGTTTTGGCAAGATAAACAAATGAATGAATAACAGTGCTGACATGGATACAGTTTGAAAATTGCACGCGAGGAAACATCAATACCGTTTAGCTCAATTCTTCCGTACAGGCCAGAGAATTCATGTTCTCCAAGCATAGAAGGGCAGGAAGGATTCCACTTCATAGCCCCTTCCCATATTCTCCCTGGGAGTTGTTTATATAAGATTCCACAGAAGGATCATTCTCTCTCCCCTGCTAGTCTAGACAGTCATTCCCTAACAGTCCAGACAGTCAAGACTTTAATTCATGGCTTTCATAGATACTAGAAGGTGTCAAACAAAAAACAGCAGAACTGGGCCACAGAATTGGGAGGACAAAGTCATAAGAGTGGAAGAGAGAAGATGTACCTAGAGTTACTGAATTTCTGTACAGGGGAATTAAGTAGAATGTAAGCACCCTATGGGTGAAGAAGAATTTCTGTCTTTGCATCCCTAACACCTTTCACATAGTAAGTGCTTAATAAATGCTTGTTGGTTTGGATTGGTTGGGAAATAAAATAGTAGAAAGAATACTAGACTAGGAAATAGGAAACAGGATACATGTTCTAGTCCAAATGCTAACATTACCTAGAAGTATGAGATTAGGGGAACCACTTTGACATAGGAGAATGTTAGTTGCCTCATATGTAAAAAGAGTTTTGATCAAGATAATCTCATAAGTTCCCTTGCAGCATCAAGAAGTATGAATTTAGGTGCTACCTTGAGTTTTACTTAAGTTATTTCACTCATTATTTTATTTTTAGATTGTGACATTTATTTTAAAGCTCTTAAAACCTTCATTAGACAAAACTTTTTTCCTATTATAAAGATAGAGAATAGAAGTTTAAAGATTAAGTGGCTTGTCCAAGAAAGAGCTTCTTTTAGCAAGAGACAGAGAGTGAGAGAAATCATTGTGTTTTATTTTCACTTCTCCATATTCTTTATACTTGCCCAGGTCACCATACGATTTTTTATGAAAATGTTGCTATGATAGCTATGGGTACATGTGACTTGTGTTAGAGACAACTCAAATCAGATTGAGAGACTATTGTTAAATTTACAGAATGGTCATTTATACCTTGGAAATTGGCAAATGCTACATATCAGACCTTGATTTATTGTTTAATTATCTTTACACAAGAAAGTGATGGCGCAAATATTAATTACAAAAGATTGAACTTAAAAGTTTGCTGTGCACACTTTTTTTCTTCTTTCTGGAGATCCCATTGTTAAATATTTACCAGCACAATCCTGTAGATATATTCTCACACTGAAAATTTTTGTGAAAATCTACACTTAAATAGAAGCATGAATCCTCGTAGAAATGGAAGCATGATTTTTTGGGCAAACAAAAAAAAAACTCATATTTCATGAGTTCTGCTCTTAGTTCTTCATTTTTTAAATTTTGAGGAGTTTCCTTGATCATCAGGACAAGTTCCCAATAAATAACTTGTTCTTGGGTTAGATCTAGTCTAGAAAAGGGAGGTAGTGAAGTAAAGCTCTAGTCTGGAAATGAAGAGATCTTGTTTCTATTTATGGCTTTGCCACTAATAAGCCAGGGAACCTTGGACTAGTCACCTAGTATCTCTATTTTCTCATTTACACAAAGAGTGAATTGAACTAGATAATCTCTAGGGTTTTAGGCACTAAAATTATATGTATTACTTAGTTAAAAAAAATTGAAATTTTGTGACATAGTAGGTACCACATTGGACAATTTTGTATCCAGCATAGATCTTAGTATACAGTCAGGACCTAGTAAATATCTTTTGGATGATTGATTTATTGATGTTGATTGGCTCTATAACTCATTTTAAAACAACTGAATTGGTATGATCTGAGCTCTGCTGATTCCTATCTGTGTAACCTTGGTAAGTTACATAACTTTCCCAGGCCTCAGTTTCCTCATATGTAAAATGAGGGGATTGCTCTGTAAGGTCCCTTCCTGCTTTAAAAAAAGAGAAAGAAAAAAATTCTCTGACTCAAATCCCAGTGTATAACTATAGTATTTGCTCTACACACCTGAAAATAAAATTCTGTAGGTATAGTCACTTAAAAAAAATCAGGTCAAGTAAATCTTTTTTGCTAGTGAATTTTATAAAGCTAGATTAATAAATGAGGTTGTCCCAATTTGAAAAGTAGAGGAAATATCTACAAAATATGTAGTATTTTCAGTTAGTGATTAATTCTCCAACACTTTCATCTTGCTATACTGCAAAGGATTCTATAACCCCTAAGGTACTGTAACTAAGTCAATAAGTGACTTTTCTTGGGAGAAAAAAATCCAGCCATCTCCTAATTTTGAGAGGAAGTGAGTTTTTCTTTAGTATACTTTTTCAAACTGTATCTGGATGACACCTTGTCAACATTATTGCAGAAGATATTCCTGTCCTTGGACACCATGGACTTAATGGCCTCTAACATTCCTTCTAACCCAGAGATTTTGAGGGCATCCTAAATAGTAATAGGTGATTTGGGAAAAAAGAAAATAACAGATGAGGAAAAACCATCAGGAAAGATAAAAAAAATTAAGACAATATAGATCTTTAGTACCCAAAAGGGACAAAAGGAAAGAAGATAACGGACAAGAGAAAGTTTCAGTTGTGAAGCAAGCAAACTTCTTATCATATGTCATTAAGTGACATGCACCCAAATAATATAAAATTTACTTTTTATTCATCAAATCAGTTTCACAGTTCTGCCTCCAATCTATTCTTAAGCCCAGGACCTCAGTCTTAAGAGAGACACAATTTTTAAGCTACCTCCATCAATTTGCTTGCACGAACACCTCTGTTCAGTCATTTGTTTGTTAGTAATGGGTTCCCCAAGTTTTGCCAAAGTATATCTTTTACCTTTTAAAGAGAATTGGGTTGTATAAATTCATTTTCAATGTTTTCTTTTTTTTTAATGGTTAATATATTCCTAGGATGCAAGTGCATTTTTTAAATGATCCTGGGACACCCATTGAAAAGTCAATAGCTATGAACTAAAAGAGTTTTCTATTTTGTTGGGGAAGAACGACGTTCTTTGTATGGTGGCTCAAAATTACAGAGTACGGTCACCCTCTGCACAGTGTCTCTTTGTCAAGAAACACATGCTGAAAGAAAGAATACAGATGAGAAAATAGTGTGCACTGTCAGATCTTGGAAACAACCAATGGATTTGTCCTCACCAACGTCTTGTCAATGTCTTTTACATTCCGGCACCCTGAAAAAATAAAACATACATTTAATATAAAATAAATGCAATAATAATCAGTCAGGTAATGGTTTTCCCAAGGAATGTAAAACTTGACTAATGTAAAGTTTATGGTTCAAGGTAGGCCTGCCAACTCTTATGTGGCATGAGACCATTTTTATTACCTAAACAGTCCTTAACACAAAATGACTGGCACATATTTTTATTAACACAAAGAGTATATTCTTTCTGCCACATTTAATAGATCTTTGGGGACTGAAAGCTTTCCTTTAGGATCTGTCTCTGTAGCAAAGGAAAACTCAGGGTGATGATTCACAGGGTGTCATTCTTCCCTCAGAGACTGTCTACACAAGCAAAATGCAATGGAGAGTCAAGAATCATGTCAAAAATTCAATCAATGTGGATGACCTGGGTCATAAAGATAAAATTTTTTTTTAAATTACAATAAACCTTTCTTCTTACTTAGTTACATGGTTTTGGAAATAGAATTATGAGGAAAATAGACTCAATAATTCATTTCATCTTCTTTGTACAGATGCACACTAACCCTGTTCTGAATCAGTAACTTCAAGATGATTCCAGAGTGAAAGATGAAACGTAACAGAAGAAGCCATATCCTGTTCCTACTCTAGCTTCTGGTTATGGAAAAATTGATAATTCTTTCAGTATGTTCAACAAACATTTCATAAATTCTAATTGAATGTTTTAGTATTTCCTTCACTTGGGGATCTATAGGAGATAGCCAACATACCATACCTTTGAGTAACCCACATGTGAACATCAACTGCAAAGTAGAAACCATTTATTCTAAGACAGAGATACTTTACTTGGGGATATCATCAGCTCCTCTGTATTTTAAATCCTATTCCTAGGTTGGTGAGTCTTAAATCTACATAAACTCTGCTGAGCTCCAATCTCTCATCTCCAATTGCCTTTCAGATATGTCACACTTGATGTCTAGTAGGCATCTTAAACTCAATATATTAAAAAACAGAACCCATTATCTTTCCCCCAAACCCTGCCTTCCTCTTACCTTCCCTGTTATTGTAGATGGCAGCACCATCCTTTCAGTTCCTCAGACTCTTAACCTAGCAATCATTCTTGACCTCCTCACTATTTCTTATTCCCTCCACCCTCACTCCATATCCAAAATGTTGCCAAAGTCTCTCAATATCACCTTTGCAACATCACTTGAATATGCCCCCTTCTCTCCTCTGACACTGCCACCATTTTTTGATGCAAGTCTTTATCATAACATGCCCTGGACTGTTGCAATAATCTTCTAGTGAGTCTGACTGCCTCAAGTGTCTCTCTTCCCCATTCATCCATTCATGTGATTTTCCTAAAGTACAAATCTAACCATGTCACTCACCCTCCCTCAGTAAACTCCATCAGCTCCCTATCACAGAACCTTTGTTTGATGTTCAACGTCCTTCATAACCAAACCCCCTCCTAACTTTTCAGTCTTATCATATTTTACTCCCCAACACAAACTCTTCAATCTAGTGACACCAATCGTCTGGTTGTTCCATGAACAAGACACTCCATCATTCAGCTCCAGACATTTTCTCTGGTTGTCTTTGATGCCTGGAATTCTCTCCCTCCTCATTTTCCTCTGCTGACTTCCTTTAATTCCCAAATAAAAACCCAACTTCTACAGGAAGACTTTCCCAACCCCTCTCAATTACTGTGGTTTTCTTTTCTTATTTATTTCTATCTATCTTGTAAACAGTTTATTGGTATACACTGGTTTGCATGTTGCCTCCTCCATTAGATTATAGTTTCTTGAGGTAATGACTGTTTTTTTGCCTCATTTTGTATCCCCAGCACTTAGCACAGTTCCTGGCACAGAACAGATGCCTCAAAAAATGTTTTTCGACTGACTGACCAAATGATATATTTTGGGTTGTCTTTATCTCTTCATTCCTGCTTGTACCACTTTACATCAGGTCTTTATCATTTATATTACACAGGCTGCCAGGGTAAACTTCACTTTAAAAAAAATCATCTTCTCAACCTTGTTCAGAACACCAAAGTCAATTCAAACTTTCCAGTTTTTAGCTTGCAATACTAGTAAACACTCCCAATTAAATACCAACCATCATTCCAGGCTTACCAACTGTCCCTCAACTAGATTGATCTTCAAAATGATTGTGATACATGCCTTCTTTCTTCCTCATCTTTACACAAACATTTCCTTCACATAATATGATCCTCCTTCTTCTTTCTTTCCTCTCTTCAGCTACTCCTCATCTTTGAAGACCGAACTCAAAACCAGAAAGATTCTGTCCTCTCCTCCTTTTTGGCTGAATTATTAAAGCACATTTATTTTCTACCCCCCTCAATTGATATCTGTTTTACATTATTTTGCATTTTTTAATTAGCTTTATTTTTATGTGTCAACTCCCCAACAACAGCAATCATTGGTACATTTAGATAGAACTTTAACGTTTAGAAAGCATTTAACATATACAGGATCTCCCAAAAGGAAGATCATGTATTACTTCATTAAAGTCTTACAACAGCTCTGAAATAGATAACATAGCTATTCTCTTCATCTTCCAAGAAAGGCAACTGATCATAGGCATCTATGTAACACAATGGATGGAAAACCAAGCCTAGATTAAGGAAGACCTGAGTTCAGATTTGAGCTCAGGAAATTACAAGCTATACGATACTTAGCAGTTCACTTAACTGCTATCTGCCTCTGTTTGCTCAACTGAAAAATGGGTATAATAGCATCAGCCTCACAGGGTTCTTGTGAGCATCAAATGAGATGGTGTTTCTAAGTGCTTAGCCCAGTGCCTGGCACATAGTAAGTGTTTAGTAAATGCTTGTTTTCTTCCCCTTAAATGATTTATCAAAGTTTACATAAGATTAGAGGCAAGATATGAAACCATTTCTTTCTGACTTCAAGCTGAGTGCTCTATCCAGTAGTACATCTTGAAGCTTCTCTGCTATGGTATGTCCAGCCTCCCACTTCCCCCTCCAAAAAGGGGGAAATTAAGTAGCTAAAATGAAATTAAAAATAACTTGGCAAAAAAGACTTTTAAAAAAAGAAAACGCCTCATTAAAAAAAATTTTACCAAAAGGGGAAGTATTCCTAGGAACCCATTATTTTTAAAGATTCCAGAAAACTTCCTACAGTCTGCTGACTGGTCTCATTGCCTCAAGTCTCTCCCCGTTCAAATTCACCTTCTACTCATCTGTCAAACTGATCTTCCATAAGTGCAATTCTGAGGGGCAATTCCTTGGTGAAGTAGATAGAATGCTAGGCTTGGAGTTAAGAAGACTCATCTTCCTGAGATGATACAGCCTCAGGCACTCCCTAGTCACTTAATCCTGTTTACCTCAGTTTCTTCATCTGTAAAATGAGCTGGAGAAAGAAATGGCAAATCATTCCAGTATCTCTGCCAAGAAAACTCCAAATAGAGTCACACAGAATTGGACATGACTGAAAACAACTGAAATAACAAAAGCACAGTTTTGACTATGTCAGCCCCCTATTTAACCAAGTCTAGTAGTTCCTTATTAGTTCCATGATCAAATATCAAATCTCCTGTTTGACTTTTAAAACCTTCTATATCCTGATTCCTTTCTAGCTTTCAAGCCTTTTTACACCTTACTAGAACATGACCCTCCATTTCTGAGGATTTTCTTTGTCTATCCTCCATGCCTGAGAATCTCCCTCTTCCCGTCTGCCTCTTGGCTTCTTTCAAATCCTGCAAGTCTCAGCTTATAGTCCCATCATCTGCATCTCAGTAATATTAGTGTCATCCCTCTGACCCAACTCCCAATTTTTCTTATATATCTCTTGTTTGTATATAATCATTTGCCTGCTGTTTCCCCTGTTAGTCTGAAAGTTCCATGAGGGTAGAAACTGCTTTTTGTCTTTCTTTGTATAGACACTTGACACTCACTAGTTGTGTGACTTTGGGCAAGTCATTTAACCCCAATTGCCTCATCCTGGGTCATCTCCTGTCATCCTGATGAATAACTTGTCACTGGATTCAGATGGCTCTGGAGGAGAAGTGAGGCTGGTGACCTCCACAGAGCCTCCCTCACTCAAAACAAAGTTGACTGCAAGGCATGTCATTATTTCTCTGATGGCATGGTCTTCTTCGGGGGCAAGAAAGGATGAACACACATACATAGTACTTTGTACAGGACCTGGCACAATAGTACATATTTAATAAATGTCTATTGATAAAACTGATTGACTGACTACAGATGGAATCTATAGCCCAGAAACTCAAGCTATGGGTTCTCAAGAACTGTCTTCAGTCTAGGAAGAATTCTCATAAATATCAATTTAGTTCTTGCCCCCTGTGACCTGAGGATTTCTGGTGGAGATGCAGAATTTGGCTTGTTTTGTCCTCACCCAAAGTCGATTATAAACACATCAGAACATCTATTTAAAAGGAATAGCAAATTGTACATAACAGATTTGAAGTTTCATGTGCAACCATCTTTTTTTTAATTATACTCTGTCATGTAAATGCTTGTTTTATTCCATAAATTTTTTTAAAAAGTGCATAACTTGTGCATATCCTAAAAATGTGAGTCAAAAAAGCCCTGGATTCCAATACAAATGCAATATGTATATACATATGCGTGTACATATATATATATATATATATATATATATATATATGTATGTATGTATACAGAGAGAAAGGCAGACAGAGAGAGAGAAGAGGGGCGGGATGCAGGACAACGTATATGAAAGGCAGTGGGGTTATAGTGGATACAGCACTGGACTTGGAGTCCTATCCCATTTAGACACCTATTGGTTCTGTGATCCCGGAAATTCATTTAATTTTTCTGGTCCTTATCTTTCTTATCTATAAAACAAAGGAGTTGGACTTGATGACCTCTACAATCCTTTCCAGTTCTAAGTCTATGATTCTACAATCTTTATTTTAGTCCAAAGAAAGAATGTAAAACACACACACTCACACACATGTGCATATACACATGTACATACACACATACACATACACACATGTACACACACATATATACAGAGTAGAATCTCAGGAGCCTATAAAAGGCAGCACAACTTCCCTTGCCACCCACCTTTCCCTAAGAGCAAAATTATTATAGTGCCACTATGTGTTTGAGACTTCCCTTAAAGAGAATTACACTTGGGGGGATGCTCGAGAGTCAGCTCTCTCCAATGGACTGAAATGGTCCAAATAACTCATAGCAGTTGTAAAGAAAAAAAATTTCCAGGTTGCTCCTTTATGTTGTCATTCTCCGCTCCTTCTCTCCAACTATAATGCCAGCTATTTGTGAACAGAAATATATCTTACACTTGTATATCATTTTGGCATATTTCTATCATAATACCTATGTACAGAAATCACTCAATAAGTATGTGGTCAGTTCTTTTTAGTCATAAGAGTATGGTCTGTATTACAAATACATTACCAGCCCCTAAAGGACAGAGACCATGTTTTTCCATATTTACTACAGGGAAAGGAAGGGAGCAGTTATGGAATACCTATGTACCAGGTACAGTGAGAAGTACTTTACAAAGTACAAAGTCATGATCCTCATGACAACTTGGAAGATGTTTTCTTACTCTCACTTTATGATTGAGGAAAGAGAGGCAGACAGAGGTTAAGTGACTTGCCCACAGTCACACAACTAGTAACTGTCTGAGGCTGAATTGAATTCAAATTTTCCTGACACCAGACCCTATGCTCCATATATTGCACCATAAAAGCAGCCTTACTATAGTGTTCAAAATTCATCAGAGAGTGCACAATAAATACTACTGACTGGTTTGATGAAAGATATAAGAGCTCACCAGTAAGAGCCATGGCCAACTGGAATTCTTCTTTCAGCATTTCCAGAACTGCCTTCACTCCTTTCTCCCCCTAAATAAATGAAAGAGTGGGAAGCATTTGGCTTAGTCTGACTCATTCATACCGGACATTTGTTGTATCTAATTATTCAATTACCTGATAAGCCAATCCCCAGATTACAGGTCTCCCCACAAAGACAGCCTTGGCCCCAAGAGCAAGGGCTTTCAGCACATCCGTTCCTTTACGTACACCCCCATCCAAGAACACCTCCACCTTTCCCTCCACAGCCTCTACAATTTCAGGCAGGACATCAATCTGTGGAAGCAAGACAGAAAACGTTATGTCACCGGTCCATTTAAAGGGAATACTGCTCACGGCCACCCAAAGGCTGCTAATCTCATCAAACCAGGACTTGAGGTGAAAGCAGCAGGCCACAGGAATGCAGGTTTAGGGTCAAGAATAAAACAATTTCCTTTAAAAAAAAAAAAAGAAGAAGAGGAAGGGACTAGGAATTAAAAGTATCAACAACATTCCCTTTACATTCAGGTTTAGGGTTGGGGAGAGTTTCCTGTAAGGAACTGAGGGCTGAATTTGGCCACAGATTTCCACCATGGAGTGAATAAGGGTAGAATTTGGCCCATAGCCCTGAATGGTTTGGCATGTAATGTGAGTTTTTCTCCCTTCCCATTTAGTTTTTGCTACATTGCCAAACATACTTTGGATCAATTTACATATACACTGCTTTCTTCTTATATTCAAGCAAATTACATCAACATATAAGTGCTACAATTTCCAAACTATGATGCAAGCTGTAATTAAGCACATTTCCCCAATTTGTAAGGAAAAACGAGAAAAATATTAACCAGCTTGGGTTCAATGCACATTTTCAAAGCCTATCAAATAGTCTGTTTAGGTTATTTCAAACACTGAATATGGTCTAAAAATGACCTAGGAAAGACATTTATGACATGAAACTAGCGCTACTAAATTGAGTCCAGATTGTTGTCATGTATCTATGGGATAGAAGGTTTCATCTGTGGCCTAGCATTTTCAACTATAGACAATGGAGCTGGAATTCTACTGGAGGTACCTTTGTTGTGCTGTATAATTTTCAGTGAGATAGATTATATAAATTTAACATGAGTCCACTATTTTATACCCCTATTCTATCTCTTACCTTGCAACATCCTATATATGCCAGGTATTGATAAGCTTATGTCAATGGTCTGTTGTTTCTTTAGCTTTCATTTCCCAAAGGTATTGGAGAAAACCTTTTTTGAGTTTAGGTTTTAGACTCTTAAATATAATTTTTACATGGTTAGCCAAGAAAATGCTATAGGTAGATGTGTGGTACAGTGAATAAAGTGCTATACCTGGAATAAGGAATTTGAACTTGAGTTCAGATCCAGTCTCAGATGCTTGCTAGTTGTGTAACCCTGGGCAAGTTGCTTAAATTCTGTCTTCCTTAGTTTCCTCTTCTAAAATCTTGGGATAATCCTAATTCTCTCCCTAGAAGATAATGTATATGCAGAACCTTGTAAACCTTACGGCACTGTGTAAATGCCAGCAATTATTATAGGCAGCACCTGTATAGAACCTTATAAATATTTCATTTGATCCTCATAACAACCTTGAGAGGTAGGTGGTATAATTTTATAGTTGAGGAAACTGAGGCAGACAGTGATTAAATGATTTGCCCAGGGTCAGATGGCTGGCAAGTGTCTGAGCATAGACTTGAGTGGTCTTCCTGACTGCAGAGTATCCATGGTTCCGTGTAGTGGCTCCAATATCTTAAGTCTTTTTCAAGTTAAATGCTAACAGCGGGGTTTTCTATCCATCCTTATATGATATGATATTTGGTTGTTCATATCTTGCATATCAGGGTCCTTCCTAAAATGTAGCTCCTCTTTTTGGAGGTAGATTATTAGCTGTCTTGTGGAACTCACATTTATTCCTATTCGATTTCATTTTATTAGGTTTTTCAGTACATTCTAACCTATAAAGATATGCAGTTTATAGCATAAGGGTTCTGCCAACTTGACTTTTTACAATATTTTGATAATTTCAATATGATTAGACTTATTTTTAATCCTCTGTATTTTATGTATTTAAAAACACTACTCTGAAAAGGACTCCATAGGTTTCACCAGACTGACAAAGGAGTCCAAGATATAGTAAAGGTTAAGACTTCCTGATTTGCTTATAAGACCATTTTGGTTTCTATATTAATTATTCTACAGGCTCTGTTCCATAGATATCTTCATAATTTCCTACATAAATACCATACAGCTAGACATAAAGTAGGTAGCAATCAATCAATCAATGAGCTTTTATTAAACATTGATAATGCCCCAGGCACTGTGCTAAGCTGTGGACACTTTACTCAGCACTAAGTACTCAATCAATAGAAGACAGCTAGATGACTTAGCTAGGTGACTAGACAACTAGATGGAGTGTCAGGCCTGGATCATGTAACTTTACCTCCCTCATTTTTAAAGATGAGAATATTATAGTATAGAGAATCAGGCAATTTAACTAAGATCACACAGTTAGTTAATGATAGAATATAGGTCTCCTACCTCCCAGTTCTTTACTGAATCCACAAAGTAGTTAGTTAATCATATAGGACTTCAGAGTGAGAATGAACCTGAGAAATCAGCTAGCTTGACTAAATAGTTCATTAAGAGTTGAGTATAATCTAATGACATGATATTCTTACCAGTAAGTGCTTGTTGGGTTTAAAACCCTTTGGCATATATGTTTACCCACGGATGATTATTTGATGGCTACATATACACACACATAAAAAAAAGACCAAAATCAAACTAGACAGATAGAAAAATAGTTAAAATTAAAAGTGCAATGGAAATTTTTTCAAGGAACACCTGCAAAACATACTCCAATCACCTTTTTATCAGTACTCACAGTGGCAGGCACTCCATCCAGTTGGCGAGCACCATGATTGGACACCAGTATCCCACTGACACCATATTTCACAGCTTCTCTGGCATCATCAGCTAAAAAAACATGATTCAGCAGTTCAGTAATTAAACTAAACGGAAGATACTATAGCAAATTGCCTGGTTTCTGTTTTTAGAAAAATCTAAATAGGAATTCTGAAGGGTAGTTTTAAAAATCTTACCTCAGAATATAGATTTGAGGAATGTTTTAATGGATCTTGTAGCCTTCTCTCCCTCCAGGAGAACATAAATTCTCTTAACATTAGGGACCGGCTTATTTTGTCTTTGTACCCCTAGATCTGCTCACAGTAGCTATTATGTAATGTAAGTAATGTAATATAATGTAAATGTATATGTAATGTATGTAATGTAAAGTAAGCACTTCATAACTACTCATTGAATCTGATGGGTTGGATCTCATCAGTGAAGACTGTACACAAAACTCCTGTAATAGAAGTGACAGAACCACAGGAGGGATGATGCTCTTGACCAAGATAAAGTCAGAATTTACATCATCTTAAATAAAAAAAGAATATTAATAACTGATGGAATTTGCATGCAGTTCAATTTTACTGATAGTCAATATAGGATAATAAAATATCCCACATGAATAATTCATATATGCAAATTAAAAGGATTAAACAAAAGAACATGGATATATACATGTAGATACCTACATATACATATCTAAATATATATACATATATAGACACTTGCAAAAATGATCCCCACATTTGATATAATTTTTCAGTGATGTTGAAATAAATTGACAAGATTAAAAGTGTCAACAAAAATGAATGGAATTTAGAAGAACATAAAAGTTACCTTCAAGTATTTCAAAGGCAGTCCCATAGGAAGTGGGATTATACTATTTTGTTTGGCATCAGAGAACAGAACTAGTAGCAACGAGTGAAAGTTACAGAGAGGTAAATTTAGTCTTGATCTAAGAGTAAGATACTGCCCCCGTTGTTATATGGACATTTTGGTTGCTAATAAGGGCAGAAAAAAATATTTGTGTAAAGAATACTGATAAAATCAGCTTGAGAAGAAACACAGCTCCTTCCCCCATTCCACCCCCACCAGATGCATGTTTGAGGAGAGATACAGACTTTTCTAAGGACCAGAGAGAAAACAGTTTTCTGGATAAATGTATTGACTGAGATGTCCTGTTTGAAAGTAGAGCACTGAATTATGTAACAATGGACAGAATGAACTGTAGTTTGTCTACTCATTAACTGTTTTCAGAGTTTTGAAAGTTATAACTGCAAAACTATAAATCTATTGTTTGGGAACTATGGGACAATGATATGACTGTTTTGAGGCACTAGAAGACAGAGAAAGATAATCAGAAGAACACAGAAGATGGGCAGAACCTGAGAGAGGAATCAGATTAAACCAGAAATTATAAGCCTGAAAAACTAGAAGACTCCTAAAAGCTGACAGCCAGGTTTTTCAGAAGTTTAATAGTTTTGCTGATTGGCAGAGAGACATTGCTTTACTGAGACCTGATTGTCTGGAGAAGAGGGCTTACTAAAGCTGTAGACTGGAGCTACTGGAAGCTCACTATAGGAGGGCTGTATTCATACACACTGAGAAGAGTTGACTGCACTAATTTTCCTCTAGCAATGTACAACTTGAGTTGGGGAAAACTCTCACTATTTCTCCCTATAGTTTAGGAGAGGGGGAAGGGATGAAGAAAAAAGAAAGGGAAGCTTTGTATCTGTTTTTCTTGGAGCTATGCTGCTATATTTTGCTAAAAGAGTACAACTCTCTCTCACCCTGCCATGGGATGGCTGTGCACTAAAAGAGCTCAACAATACTTCAGAGACCTAAGAGTAATTGAGAAAAAGTCTTGGCAGAAGGTGATGCATGGTATAAATGTTTTTGTGTTTTTTTAAAGAGAGCAAGAAGTCTTACCATTACTATTACCATTCAGTGCCGTGGTTATCCCAGGAACATGATTTTCCATAGTCATATGTCTCCTTGCTAGGTTTCAGTAAGTGTGGGCTCGCCCTTCCCAGCTTCTCTTTCTCTTAGCACTATATAAATATAATAGTCTGCTCAGGAGGGAGTGGGCTCCCCTTCACTAGAGGTCTTAAAGCACGGTCTAGATCAGGGGTGGGAAATCTGTGACCTTCTAGGTCCTTGGATGCATCCTTTTGACTGAATCCAAGTTTTGAAGAACAAATCCTTTGTTCTGTGAAGTTCAGATTCCGTCAAAGAGCCATATTTGAGGACCTAAAGGGCTACATGTGGCCCTGAGTCCACAGGTTCCCCACCCCTTGTACAGATGATCACTTGTCCAGGAGGTTGCAGAAGATACCTTGTTCCTGTGTGGTCAGACTAGCTGTTCTCAAAGATATCCTTTCCAACTCAGAAATTGTGTGATTCTGTCTGTATGTATGTGTATATACACGCATATATTGCACACATCTATAAATTTAAAAATGCATACACATTAGAATGCAGAGAAGATTAATGTTTTCAAGAAGTGAATGCAAGAATTCACAAAAATTTGACAAAAATTTCTGTGAAAAGTGGAGAGCAGTCTGGCAGAAACTAGGTATAGACCAACATCTCCTACCATATAGCAAAATAAGGCTAAAATGACTAAATGGTATGTATGTGGTATATGATTATAATGGAATATTACTGCACTATAAGAAATGATGAGCAGAATGGTTTCAGGAAAACCTGGGAAGACTTATAGGAAGTGATGCAGAGTAAGGTGAGCAGAACCAGGAGAACATTGTACACATTAACAGCAATACTGTGATGATTAAAGACTTAGCTCCTTTGATCAAGACAATAATCCAAGACAATTCCAGATGACCCAAGATGAAAAATGCCATCTACCTTCTACTTTCTTTCTGTTTCCTTCTTTTTCTTGTTTTTGTTTTGTTTTGTACCCTGGCTAATATGGAAATTTGTTTTTTTTTTTTAAATAATAATTAAATTCAAGACAAGTTCTTCAGAAAAGTCATTCTGATGAAAGTTGTGGTTTGCCCGTTGTTCTCAAAGAATACCATGGCATAACTGAGATGATGACATGACTTGCAGTTGACTTTGATTTGAGTTAGGGAGGGCTGTGTAGTCCCCAGCCTCGCTTTCTCCTCCAGAGCCATCTGGGTCTAGTAGACAGAAATGGATCAGGAGAATTGGAGTTAGCACAGGATGGAATGGGAGACTCTGGCCCTTTTAAGGTAAGGTTTTTTCAGGTTCTCGCTTTGAGTGAGGTAATTCCCATTCGGTGAATAGGCCTCTTTAAGAAGTGAGTCAAGGGATGGCCCCTTTAATAAAATTCAAAAAAAAATCAGATTGGGAAGGGAAGACCCTCAGAGTTACTAACCAAAAGAAAAACAGTTACTATTAACATGCATTCAGCCAGGAGGGTCCAAAAAATGATCAATAAGTGGTGCTTGGTCAGGGACCTATTGTTGTTCAATTCATGAGATCCAGAGTGAATATAGGTTTAAGGCTTGGTCTTTGAGAAAGAAATCTAGCCAGTAAACCCAAGCTAACTAGGTAGCTTTCAGCAATCCAAATTTATCTTTCATGAGGCAGAACACCTTCAGGTAAAGGGATTGAAGAGGAGAAGAAAAAAGAACAGGGTAGAGGAGGGAAAGGGAGAAGGAGGGACAGGAGGGAAGAGGAGGAGAACAGGAGGATGAGCCGAGTTACCCAACTGGACCTAGCCAGCTGGGTCCCCATTCAGGCAACTTGGACCACTCCCAGATTATGGGGAAGGAAGGAAGGAAGGAAGGAAGGAAGGAAGGAAGGAAGGAAGGAAGGAATTTTTCCATGGTCTACTATTATGCCTTTGCCCCAATGGAATGTTTGTTAGCGTGTGAACTAATGAAGGCCAAATCCTGTCCTTCAGTGTATGTTTGGACTTGTTGAAGTTTTCAAAGAGCAGAATTTGACCATAGCAAGAGAGATTGTATCTTGAATTCCATGGTAATGTAATGGTAGTAAGAAAAAGATTTGTTTCATCCAGAACTTCCCAGCTGTCATCCCATATTTCTACAAACATAACACTCACCTTTATAGTTAAAAGTAAATTCAGAAAAGGATGAGCAACTTCTGGTCAGTATAAGTGTACATATGGATGAGAAAGATTTAATGAGGCAAGAATAAATCTGTGAAATGTGGATTATTGAATTTCCAAGAACAGATTTCCTAAAGTACAAAATTAGCATATGTGTTGCTTGATGCAATTGTTACTATAGAAATGCTTTTTGTTTATTAAATAAAAGAAACTAATAGTTATACAAAGATGCTTCAGGGTAAATGGTATGTGTACAAATTGCATTTCCTTGGATTTCCTTAACATCACCCACTGTCTTTGAAATGTCTTTCATAGCATCCAAACCAAAATTCAAAATTTCTTCTCTCTCTCTCTCTCTCTCTCTCTCTCTCTCTCTCTGTCTCTCTCCCTCCCTCCCTCACTGTCTCTCTCATATGTAAGATATGTGCAAGTATATATGTGAGGAAATGTAACACCCTAGATAGAGAGCCAGACTCCAAGCTGAACTCAGGAGAACCATTATTCAAGTCTGCCACCTCGTATATACTGTCTCTGTGAATTTGGAAAGGTCACAACCTTTCAACGCCACAGGCAACTCTCTAAAATCATAAATGGCATACCAACTACTTATCTGCATTATCTGCTATTAGCAACTATTTATCTGTATTAATAGAGGGAGTTTTGCTACCAGAAGTATTTGACTGAACTAAATAAATCACAGGTCTAATAGAGATCTATGTATCTGTATATCTATTCAGCCATGCAGATATTTCAATAATTTTCCATATAATTTTATTCATTTAGAAGGGATTTTTTTCCTTATTTTATTTTCACTAAAGAAAAGATAGAAAGAAAAGAAAGGGAGGAATGAAGAAGAGGAAGGGGGAGTAGGAGGAGAAATGGAGTAAGAGTGATATGATAGGGGAAAGGAGAAGGCAGAGTTGTATTGATGATGGTGGTGGCATAAAGGCCACCTAAGGAATGCAGAGGTTGAGAATACTAGGTACTTTTTCAACCCCACATGATAGGAACATCTATTTCACTCTTTTTGACTCATAGCCCAAGTCACGCGATGGGAAAGTTTCCACAGCACAACATAAGATGGGAATCCTAAACATGGTCAGTGCAAATGGAGATGACATTCTTCTCATGGAACTTCCTTTTTCTAATGAAGGCAAATATTAGGCTGCAACTAAAGCACCCTTTTCATTGTGATTATTAAGGGAAAGTTTCTACTCTGATGTAAACAACTCCCTGGGAATAGATCAGGCCTTTCAGAATTGCACTGACTTTATCATTTGTTGATTTAGTTTGCAGATCAAATCAGGTTGGGGATGAGGTGAGAGAAGAGAATTTTGTAAGGTAAGGTTGGAATCCAAGAAGACCTTGGAGAAGGCATTAATAATCACACAGGATGAACCCCAAATATTTGTGGGTATGGAAGATAACAACGATAATGTCAATAACAGTTGATAAATATGGTGGGGAATAAGTAATAAGAAAATTGATTTTTCTTAATTGAAATAAAAGAAAAAAAAATGCTTTTTTTTTTTTTAAAGAAAAGCTCGCCAGTGCTCTTTTTTTAAAGATATTGTAGTAAGTTCATGGGTTTTTTCTCATAGTCAAGGATTCAAAATGTTTGATAAAAATGTTTTGAGGAGTATGCGCCTTTCATAGTGACACCAAGTTTGAACTCTTTTGAACCCCCCCCCCACCACACACACACAATAGAGGTTAAGAAACCAGTACTGAGACATGCTGCTATTCTAAAATTAATCAGTATTTCATATCCCTCAGTTCTAAGAGAGTTGTGAGATCTATGAGGGCAGCCAGGGCTACTTAAAGCTAATGACTGAATGCTTTAGCTATTTAAAGATAAAGTATTTTCTTTACATAAGCCACCAATTCGAAAGAAAGAAAGAGAAAGAGAGAGAGAGAAGAGAAGGAAGGAAGGAAAAAGAAAAAGAAAGTTGTCACTATGTTTTCCACACTTGCCTGCTGGTTCTAGCTATTAGTTAACAGAACAAGCTGGGGAGATTTCAGGTCAAAGGAGGGATGAGGCCTTGAATATGATGGGGTCAGGGAAGCTGGGAGAGAGGGATGGGTTGGAGGAGGAAGACTGATAAACCAGTTTGTCTTAACAGGAATAAATCCTGTTTCTAAAGAAACATATTAGATATCTTTAACAATAATTTAGCAACTTTACCATTTGGAGGCAATTCTTCCCCCACCTCATCCCCACACACACATTAATTAAATACTTCTTTTCAGTCATATAGACACCACCGATGTGAAGGTTCTTTTTGTGGGAATTTAAAACTCCCTCTCTGTCTGAGCTGTCTTAATATTTAGTTCTTATACTCAGGCTATCCTGATGAATGGATGCTATAGTCCTGCCCATGGTCTCTTGACTAGCCCTACTATTTCATGGCTTGGAGTTATGAAATAGTAGTTTGCTAAATGAAATCATGTCCTAGTGACTTGAAAATGTTCATCCTGTTTACAGGAATGACCAACTAATTCTCATGATGCTGCTTCCCTGCTGTGGGAGATCAGGGTCATTTTACATGTAAAGAATCTTTCACTAAATAGTAGGAAAGCCTCTTCTTGCTTTTCATCTTCATTTTTCCATGTGCCAATATCCCCTTCAAAAAAATTCAAAATCACATTGCATAAAGTTATAATGATTGTATGTTTGTAAGTGAAGAAATTAACGAACCTCGGAGGATGCCTTTGGCAACAATTGGAAGGGTTGTCAATTTCTTGAGCCAGGTAATATCCTTCCAGTTAATTGATGAATCAATTGCATTAGAGGTGTACTCTGCAAGGCCACTGTTGTCTCCATAACCCTCCTCAGAAGAAAAAGCCAAATCATCAGTCTGAAAATTTTTCATCCTGAAATAGAGACATAAATCAATTTAAAGAATGAATTTAAATTATTATAGAAGGGAACCTCTCTGGATACAATGATTTCTTGAATGAAATAAAAATTAATCTTCCTCCTGCATGGAGTTACTGGTTTTTTGTCTCCTGCAGTATATTCTGCAAAACTCTGCGTCAGGTCTAACCATTTGGGCCTCTTATTTGGGTTCTGCCAAGTTCTTACAATTATTTTCTACCTTAGATTACACCTATACACAAAACCAGTTGTTTTTGGAAAGGGAAAAGTAGGAACAAATATATTGAATAGATGAATCAATCAAATTATCTTTAAAGTAACTGATTAGCTTTATTCATATTTTTTTAAAGCTTATTTGTCTATGCAGACACAGCTTCTGCATCATTTTAAGGTAAAACATATCTTCTTTAGTGAAAAACACACTGTGGTGGCAGATGACCAACAAATCTAATCTCTCTCCCACCAACCTGCTTAACTATTTCAGAGCCTGTATTAAGTCTAGAACTCTAGTAATGTGGCCCAGTCCTCAAAAATCTCCATTTACCAACCTACTTTGCACAACCCAGATATACTTCCCAGTAGTTATTATGGAAAAGTCTAACAGTAGCAGGTACATAGTTTTCCATCTCCTGTCCCCCTAACCAAGATTTCCCATATCTCTGCTTCTGGCACTGAAATACCTAGGTTTCACATCTTTTCTCTTTGGTGAGGAATTTTCAAATGCCATTATGTCCAATTAAATTGTACCTTATCAAGTAAATTCTTTGTTATGAAAATCCAATTCAGTAAACATGAAGTAAGGACTGCATTTGTACCAGATAATATGCTAAGCACTATAGGAGATACAAAGGCAAATGTACGGACTCTGAAGGACATGAAATTACTGCACTCCTGGAACAAATCACTCTAGCTAACTCTTGAGACAATGTTAATTCAGCATCGCAATTTTATGCACTTAGAGAATCACTGAAAATCACAAAAGAATCCCACAGGCATTTGTGCCAATACAAAAAGTTATTATTCGATTCATCAGCTTCCAATAAAGCTTTTTAGCTGACATGCTTAAAGTATTTGTTTTTATCGGAGCATTTATTGGTATTGTATATTATTATATTGCAAATTATTACATATTACAAAACTCTGTGACCACATTAAACTTCAATGTGAGCCAGTAGTACAATATGGCAGCCAGAAATCATAATGTGATCGAAAGATGCATCAAGTAAATTGCCGTGATCAGAACACATCTGAAGTGTTATGTTCAGTTTTCAGCATCTCATTTCAGGAAAGACATTGATAAACTGGAAATCTTCCAGAGGAGGGCCATCAGGATCACCACATATGAGGACTGGTTGAAGCAACTGAATGTTTTGCTTAGAAAAGAGAAGCTAGGGGTGCAAGGGAATGACATAATAGTTCTTTTTAATCTCTTAAAGCATTTGAAGGGTTGTTATATGAAAAATGGATTATTTTCATTCTTCTCAGCCCTAGTGGGCAGAACGAGGTACAGTATGTCAAACTTTCAGAGAAGTGTTTTTAGGGTTGATATAAGGAAAGTTTGCTAATAAATGGATCTACCTAAAATCAGACTGAGATACCTTTGGAGGTACTAAACCCCCCACCTCCCATCTCTACTGGAGGTCTCCAAGCAAAATCTGGAAGACCTCTCATCAGGAATGTTGTAGAAAGAATTCTTGGTCAGGTACTGATGCACTGGATAACCTTGGGGATACCTTTCAATTCTTAGATTCTGTGATTTAATTAGCTAAACATTCCTGTGAATAAATGAATCTTTATTGCTGTGTCCTACACTTGATTATTCCACAAGTATAATGGCCATGTGAAACATATAAACAGCCCTTTCTTCACAAGAGAAGAAGAAGGGAAAGAAGAAGGAGAAAAAGGAGAAGAAATAGAAGTAGTAGTAGTACTAGTAGTAGCAAGAGGAAGAGGAGGAGGAGAAGAAGAATAAGCTCTTGCTGATCTAGTTTCTGTCATGACCAAAAGAAAGCAAAAACATCTGTATGTGTACTTCCCTCCCTTTACAAGCTCCAGGTTTTTAGCTGTAGCTTTGTGGGAGGGTTTGATGGGGAGTGGGGTTTTCAGGGAGAGGGGATGGATAGGAAAAAACAGAAACATGGATAAAATTATATAAATAACTGTTGTTTTTCTTGGACTGTGAAATACAGATCAACACTTGAATGAATGTTGCCTTACAGAAATTTCTGTGCACAATGGGACCTTGTTGTTACTCTCCAACTTTGTTCAAAGTCTTAAGCCAAGAACAAGTTTTCAGATATCTTTTATAGAGATCCATGATGGAGAATTTTGCTCATGGTTCTGCAGAAAGTCTCCATGGATGCCATTTCATTTGAATTATGGTATACATGAAGAACAGAAGAAATTGCTATTTTCAAGTATTGCATTTCATTAAAAAGGAAAGGACAAATATTAAAATAAATGACATAGTTTGGAGGGATCAGATGGCTCAAGAAAAGTTTGAAGCCTCAGATCACATACAGGTCCTGTTTAAAGACACATAATAAGGTCCTTTGGTAATACAATCCTCAGCATTGTTAAGGTTGCCCTGAAAAATTACTATTTTCTTCAAATGCAGTGTTCATTCAGTCCTTCCAAAGACATTGCCTTAATCCTAAATAAGCTAGTTAAAGAATAACTGCATGACAGCAGCAATGGGGGTAATGGTAATTAATTATGGGTGTTTGATTCTTTTTTTTTTTTGGTATGGATCTGAGACATCAGGGTAGGATTCGCCTCATGAAGCAACTCCCTTCACCAATGTATGTCTGCAGCTATTCTACAATTTATAGCCTTAGAGAGTTGTTAGGAGACACTAAGAGGTAAAGGTCTTGCCCAGAGACACACAGCCAATTAGCATCCAAAGGCAGAACTTGAACCAGGTCTCCCCAACTCCAAGATCGGTTTTCTGTCAACTATGTTATGCTGCCTTTGAATGAATGGATGCATGAATGAATGAATGAAAAACATGTATGAAACATGTGCTATTTATGAATAATGATATAATAAAACAGTATTACTATGTTTCCAGCACTATTCTAAGGACTAGGGATAAACATGCAAATGCAAACAATTCTAGCTCTCAAGGAGTTTACAGCCCAGTAGGGGAAGTCAACCTCTAACAGGAAGTGATAGCCAGGGAAGGGTGTTTTGATTTAGGAATTTACAGGAAGGGTGAGTGGGGTAAATTGACACACCCTTTCCAGAAGAAGTAATAGTATTGATTCAATTACTCTATCTACAGCAAGAGGTAAGGAAAGGGTTAGAGAAGAGCTGCATGTGACATAGGGAAGATATCAAGGAGGTGACTGGGGTATTTGGGTGGGATTATTGATCATCTATTGAGTGTTGACAAGCAGCATGGCATAGTAGATAGAAATCTGGTCTTGAAACAGCGAAGATCTTGGTTCAAGTCTTACCTATTATATATATATACATATATATGTATATATATATGTATATATATACATATATATGTATATATATATACATATATATGTATATATATACATATATATACATATATATGTATATATATATACACACTAGCTACATTGCTTTGAGAAATTCACTCAACCTCTTGTTACTCAAAGTAACTCTCTTAGACTAAATTAAAGATGTATCCTGATCTGCATCAATGAAATGAATTTCAAATTGGAAATCTGATGAAATCACAGACACCCCTACACAGCAGGAAAAAAGAAAGAGAGAGAGAGAGAAAGAAAGAAAGAAAGAAAATAAGAGTATTGATATCAATCCAAAGTACAACTAAAAATATGACTATACAGAAAGAGATAAAACAAAAATTATACGAGAGTTTCCTAAAGACACTAGGCCCTAAATCTGTTGGCAAAGATATCTATCACAATTTCACTTGTGGCAATTAGCCCTGGTTTGTCTCCACTTAATCTTTTTCCAGGCTGGGTCACCATCAGAGTATATTTAGAATCACTCTCCCAGAAAATACCTATTCATGAAATAATTGGCAAAATGTAAAGATATAATTTCAAGCCATATCACTTAGTACATCATTATTTTGTTGCTCAGTCATTTCAATTGTGTCCAACTCTTCGTGATGCCATTTGGGATTTTCCTAGTAAAGATATTGGAGTGGTTTGCCACTTTCTTCTCCAGCTCATTTTTACAGGTGAGGAACTGAGGCAAACAGAGTTAAGTTATTTGCCCAGGGTCACACAGCTACTAAGTGCCAGAGGCTTAATTTGTACTCAGGAAGATGGAGTCTTCCTAAGTCCAGCATTTTATCCACTGTACCCAGTATGTCATTATAGGCTAACATTAACATTAGTTAAAATTTAGATGTGTCATTGTTCTCTTTATCTTAGCCAACAGGGACATACATTCGACTTTTCATCTTCTTTAATCTTTCTAACATTGACCTAATAGCACAAGCTCAACCTTGGATCTCTTAGACCTTGGACAAGCTCCACAGGATGTAGAGAAAGAAAAAGGCCTTTGCCTAAGAGCCTGAGAAATAAATTGGTTGAGCTGACTTCATGATCCTTTCTTCCAAAAGCAGTTAAAACCCCTACTCTTCATCCTCTTTGCGTCAGGAACACATTCCAGTTCCAACGTCCACATGCATATTGCATATGTATTCTACAGATCAGCATTAAAGAGAATCTCAAATGCTGTGAACCCTGCCACCCCACCCAGGTGCCAAGCAAGATGGGACTTCTCTTCCTCTAATATGGGAGGTGGGGTGGTGGGGTGGTGGGGAGGTGGGGTGGAATGTAAGCAGTAAAGCCTGGAAGAAACCAGCTTTTTACAGACCCTTTCGCTCTCTTCTGGATTTCCTGTCTCCCCTGCCTGCCAAACCTCACATTTGAAAAGCCAGGCTTCACCCCCCTGTGAATAAGGTCAGTAGCAGAAATAAGACAGATTTCATATCAGGTTGTAACGAATGTGCTCTTTGGGTGTATGTAACTTCAACGGAAGCCTGTGCCTCCCATTAGTACAGTGAACTTTGCCTGTGAGTGCTGGATGTGGTATGATGAGTAGCTAACCAGAAGGAGCTGGCCCTCCACGTCAGCCTGTAACAAACAGAGCTAGTGTTCCCTTCACGGGCCAGGGCGAAGGCGTCTACGGGGTGTTTCCTGTATTCCCCGTAACCTGGATGTGTTACTAATTATTCGGTCATCTTCAGATGGGAGATATGACAAGCTGTGGTGCCTTAGGTACTCCGGTAAAAGCCTGAAAATAAAAGGGGGCTTTGTCTATTAGCCCTTCACGTCATCTGGGCACGAGCCCAAGAACAAAGTGAAAGGACAGAGAACTAACCCTTCCAACTGCTCAGAGAGTGACCCTACATAGATAAAAGGGAGCAAGAGTTACAGCCCAAACATTTGATAAATACGTTGTAATCTCTTTCTGTCTCTCTCTCTCTGTCTCTCTCTGTCTCTGTCCCTCTCTGACTCTCACTCTGTCTCTGTCTCTCTGTCCCTCTCTGTCTCTGTGTCTCTGTTTCTTTCTCCATCTTTCTGCCTCTCTGTCCCTCTCTGTCTCTGTCTCTCTCTCTGTCT
>CM053769.1:229948781-229966410 GCA_028658325.1 Potorous gilbertii | reverse complement strand
GTCACACAGCTAGTGAATGTCAAGTGTCTGAGGTAAGATTTGAACTCAGGTCCTCCTGACTCCTGCACTGGTGCTCTATCCACTGCACCACCTAGCTGCCCCAAATCTGGCATTAGACATTTGCTAGCTGTATGACCCTAGGCAAGTCACTCAACCCTGTTTGCCTCAGTTTCCTCCTCTGTAAAATGAGCTGGAGAAGAAAATGGCAAATCACTCTAAGCATATTTGCAAGAAAACCCCAAATGGGGTATGAAGAGTCAGACACAACTGAAATGAAACAATATCAACCAACAACAACCTTTTAGTCCAGAGCTAGTGCTCTTTTCAATGTGCCAAAATGGTGGACACTTTGACAGAAACAGGGCCTCTTTGAAGAAAAGATAAATATAAATATCTTATATTTCTAAAGATCAAATGGCAATTATAACTAATTATGATTTTCCATTCTTTTTTTAATATGAAGCTGATCATATGGCTGAGCCTAAAGAGTAGCTATTAATGGCTCAACACCATTCTGGAAGGCAGTCTCCAGTAGAGTTCCACAGGGATCTATGCTTGGTTTTCCACCTCATTATATTCCTCATTGGGCCTGGCATAGTACCTAGCACATAACAGGTACTCTACTTACTGTTAGACAGTAAAGTTCAAGGAATTGTTTCTTACCTAAGCCATGGATATCTCCTAACAAACCAGTGCTCTGCACACACTATGATTTTAATAATATTGTTGAACTGAATTGACTTAAAACACTTTGAAATGCCCTATGTAAATGCTAAGCAAGAAAACCTATGCTGTGCAGTGAAAAATGTGTTGGCCTGCTATGTTGACCTTAGCATCCCAAGGCCTGAGTTTGAATCCACCCTGATACTTCTTAGCTATGTGACTCTCGGCAAATCAGATAACTCCTTTTTGGTCTTGATGTCAATGATTTCTTAAGCACTGTGGCATTTCCCAATAACTTCCTCCAATAAAACTTTTCCTTTTAAGGAAAAGTACAGATAATCCAAATATTGACACATGGACCATTGACCATATATGACGGAATAATTCCTCAACAGCATGAGGAATGCTTCCCTCCTTTCTCTGTGACCAAATCTCTCCTGTTACTAAGGAAAAAGAGTTAGGCAAGGCCATGAAATATAAGAACTATTTCTGTCTTTACTTGCCATCTGCTCCGCCACAGTGATCCCAACCTCATCACCAAGAGAAGGAAAGAGAGTTTGACAATCTGTCCTCTAGAATGAATATTGTTCATTTCATAGTTGCCTTTTTATATGATTTTTATTTACTTTGCTATATACTTGTATTGTAGATGTTGTTTTCCCATTTTGTCTTGCCCTACTCTGTGACAGTTCATCTAAGCCCTTCCATATGCTTCTGAATTCCTTATATCTCTTGTTTCTAATGGTACAATAATATTAAATTATGTTAACGTGCTATGATTTATTTAGTCATTTCCTCTAATCGATAGCACTCACTTCATTGTAGTTTATTACTACCACAAAAGAGTTGTTATATTTGGCAAATATGAGAATTTTTAAAAATTTTGACTTTCATAGAGTACACATTCAGTAATAGTATTGTTGGATCAAAGGGTATGAACAATTTAATAACTTTTTTTCAGGTAATTTCAAATTATTTTCTAAAATACCTTAACCAATTCATGGTTCCTCCTACAGTGTCTTAGTGTGCCTCCTTTCTCACAGCCCCTCCAAATATTATTTCGGCATTATCATCCTTACCAGTTTTATAGACATAGAAGAAAACCTCAAAGTTATTTTAATGTTCATTCCCCTTATTGTTAGAGATCTGGAGAACTTTTCTATATGGTTGATGAGCTTTTATTTCTCTGTTTGAAAACTGTCCATATCATGTTGGTCATTTACCTATTGGGGATCTTGATTGTTATGTCTGTACAAGTTCCCTATATAGCCTGGAAATTAGATTATATTGGTTGCAAAGATTACACACACACACACACACACACACACACACACACACACACACACGCACACTCTCCCACTTCTCATTCTAGCTATCTAAATTTCCTTCACCAAACGCTTTTAAATGATATATAATCAAAATTGCTATATTGGTTTTTACAAGCTCTTCTATACCTGCTTTGATCAAGATTTCTGTTCTAGCTATAACTTTAAAGGTCTTTCCTTCCATTCCCATTTTGAAGTCACTTAATTGCTCTGTGTCTCAGCTTCCCCATCTAGAGAGTAGAAATAACACCTGTAACTCCTATCTCCCAGGGTTGCTGTAAAGAAAACACTTCGGAAAACCTTAAATGTGAATTCTTAGGATTATCAGAGTTATATTTATTATTGTTAGCTAAATCTTGACTTCTTGTCCTCCAAAATATGTTATGTCTCCTTTTCCTCTTAAATGCATTAATTTTACCTTATAAAACACTGAGTTCTTTAAAATATGCAGATTAGAATTTTTAAAATGAAAAGGAATTTTATAGATCATATGTTCCAGTCTTTCCATTCATATTCGAAAATTAAGACTGGAAAACAACCGATATTGCACTTCCTGTCACTGGCATGCTGACCACCCCTTGGAATATGCATTCCCTGGTTCTGAGAAGGAACACTGAGACATACTATCTTTCATTCATTATTATAATACCAGAATTTAGCAGCTCAGAAGGATCAAACTGTCAAATCATGTTTTAATTCCTCATAATATAAGTATGCTTTCATTTTAATAGTGGTTAATATCATTTTAGAAATTTTCTGGTTCCTTTGATCTTTAAACCTCTAAGAAAGTTTTATTAACAGGATGCAATACTTTCCAGATCTGATCATCAGGTGGCACTCTCGAGCAAGGTAGGCTAAACTGGCATTTTTCATCAATACTATTCTCTGGCCCCCACCCCTAAACATCTGCCTCACACACACGTACTCCTCTGCATTTCAAAAACTCAACCCTTCCTGCTTTTCCCTTTTGGGGCATAGCTTTCATTTCAAATGCTTTGGGAATTGCTTTCCAGAGGAAAGAAAATGGCTGCCCACTCACCTAGTGAGCATTAGCCTTATCTTGCCCAAAACTAGGACTCCATGTTACATCCTGACCATTTTCAAACCATGATGGATAGTTTGCATGTGTATTCTCCCCTATTTTCAGTTCTCCTTCGCTTTTATTTGTATCTCCAGTACTTAGCCTAGTGTCTGGCACCTAGCAAATACTTTTAAAAAGATATATCTATCCATAGACAATGGTCAGCTACTGAAAACAATTTTCCAAAGCTTTATAAAAATTAACCTAGCAATAGTGCAAAAGATAAAAATTATTTTTAGAAACCCTATATAAAATGTAAATGAATGTATCCTGTATGTAAAGAAATAATTATTATTTTTCATAACATTAGATGAGATCTCAATCCCCTTTCAAAAGAGAGAGAAGTAAACTATCATAAAACTTAGATTTATATGAGTATAGATAGAAGCAAGTAAGAGAATGTCCTTCCCCTTCCTTTGGTAGAAGCTGTTCAATGGATCAGTCATTCACCAGCCTGTGTAATTTTGTTCTATTTCAAAGCAAGGAAAGACTAGGAAGTGGAAGAGCTTGGGCAAGAAACTCTTTTACAAAAGTTCTGTTAAACCCTTCTGTTAATATTATGTACTGTATGTCTTCAGCTTCCCACTTGACATAAAAAAAATTATCAAAACTTCATGCACATAACGACTACAGTGGAAATGGAGGGGGGATGCGAAGGAGAAAGGGGGAAAGATAGATTGTCATGAAAAAAGAGTTGAGAAAATAAAGCTACATTCCTTACAGAGGTTGGCAACTATGGTATTGACCACTGACCTAATTGATAAATGGAGTCTTGAACTTTTTTTCTTTTTTCCTCATTTGTCTTTTCTTTTTTTTTTTTTTGTAACAAGAGATGGCTCACTGGGTAGGGACTTAGGGGAATTATTTATTTAGAGATGGAGTTGATGTGAAAGCAAAAGATATGAATAAAATTTTTGAAAAGCAAAAAAAGCTTTTAAAATATATTTGTGTAAAGAAAAATATCACTTAACTGTAAATCTGAAAATAGTAAAATGAGATCAACATCACTGACTACTTACTTCAGTACCAGAAGGACCTGTAATTTAAGACATGTGATTGCAACCGTATGTATACCTTAGTTATTAAATGGTATTTCTGAGATGTTTTGGCTGAAAAAAAATGCATCACTTCTTGTCTAATCTTCTAAGAATGAGCCTATACAAACTTTGCTAACCAGGTTCTTGGACCAGAGACATAGGATCCATCACCAGACCTATACTCAAACGTTTTTCCCTATCCTTAGTGTCAGATCAAGTTTGTACTCCAATGGCGTGGCCATTGTCACCACCACCTCCTGATTCCTGTCACATGATGCATCAACAGAGGCATGAGAATGTGGGCTATCTGCAAAGGATCATGCAGTTTATACTAGCACGGTTTTTAGGGGGCAAAAATAGGCAGTAGTAGTTCCAAGATATTCCCTTCCTAATATGGATTTATACATAATACCAGTCAAATCAAATGCCTGAAAACACAAAAAATATATATTGTAAAAAAAAATTGATATAATATGGTTAGCTTGGAAGGTGAGTGTGAGCTCTATCTCCCACTGCTAATATTTTAAAGGGTCTTAATTGTGAAAACCCTAAGGGAATACCAAGTTTTACATTTAGATTATGTTAGGCATTAATGCCTACTACCTCTATAATGAAAAATCAAACATAAATTTCAGTGCATTGTGATCTAAAAAGTCAAATGCACACACATTTCTTTCCAAAATAAGCTGCAATCCTCACAAATTTCTTAGATACATAATGGTGTTCCTGGATTTTGGCAAGGATTTTCTTTACATCAAGCCTTGATAAAAATGTTTATTTTCAATAGAGAGATATTGGATTAAGGAAAGTAGGAAGAAATCTAATGAGAGTTAAATTTTTAAGGACCTCACCACTAAGCCTGCAAATCCTAACCCATCTTCATTTATTTTTTGCTCGTTTTTCACCAGCATTTATCTGGCCGCTGCTCAGTAGAAGTGAAACAACAACAAAATATGCTTTTAAGGAGTTTACTTCTATATGGGGAAATGGGAGACTGGGAGAAGGGTGTGAATGTACACTAAGTAAATACAGGCATATCCCCAAGAAAAATCCATTCTGGTTAGAAGTCAGTCAGCAAGCAATTATACATTTAGTATGTGCTAGACACCATATTAGTCCCTGATGATACACAGAAAGGCAAAATCTCTGCCTTCGATGAACTTGCATTCTAATGGGAGAGACAATAGATAAACAGCAATGATTGTATGAGATATGCAGTGTAAATGAGAGATAATATCAGAAAGGCACATGGTGTGTGTGCTGGGGGTGGGGAGCGGGGGAAGGCATGCCAAGAAATGCCTCTTGCAGAAGGTGGGATTTTGAAAGTGGAGTTAGTTACATGGGGTCAAACCATTCTAGACACAAGGTTAGGTAAGAGTTCCCAAGGATAATCTTACCAGCAAGGGAGTGGTTCCCACCACCCAAGACCTGCTTACAGCAGGCAGCATAAGTCAGGAAGGGGTTGTCCTAGGACCCTTGGGGGCAAAAAGTGCTTGAAATAGCATTTCTTAGTGCTGTGCCTTCAGGACATCTGGGTGTCACCTCCCTAAGGGCTTGTGGATTTTCATGGTCTTGTCTGGGGCTGCCAGCAGGTGATAGGAGTCCAGACAAGATAAACATCCCCTCAAGAAAAGAGAAAAAATAATGGAGGCAGAAAACTGTTTGTGGAAGGAAAAGTTCTCTTGAGGTGTTTTTATTACTGTAGAAGTAGCTGTGTCACTTTTAATGGGACTTGATATTGTTTTTAGCATACTGATGTAGTTCAGTCGTTTTTCAGTCATGTCTGACTCTTCATGAGCCCATTTGGGGTTTTCTTGGCAAAGAAAATGGAGCATTTGTCATTTCTTTCCCTATTTGTTAGCACCAATGAGTGTTAATTCGAGGTTTGGGAACAAATACATATTTAACCATTGAAATTATTCACGATAACTTCATATCATTTCACCATGTCACCTCTTTGGATGCTCACCACACCCATGAAGTAAGTACTGCTATATCCTCATTTTACAGATGAGGGAAGTGAGGCTGAGAGGGTATGAGTAACTTGCCTAAAGTCACTCATCTGTATCTCAGGAAGGATTTGAACTGTTCACTGTGCAACCTAGCTACCTTTCATTCACATCTCTCATTTCCCCTTCACACCCCTACCAGCTGCAGCTGTATCTTCTTAATGCACTGATCTGATTGTATCTGTTGACCCTCACCCACCATTGCCTACTAAATACACACACACACACATTTTTGTTGTTTACTCATTGTATCCCCCATTAGAATGTAAGTTCCTTGAGAGTAGGGACTGTATTTAACATATTTGTGTATGCATGTATACATGTATGTGTATATATACATATGTATGCAGATATGTGTATGAGTATTATATAAAAACTCTTTACACAATATTTATGTGTGAATATCATCCCTTATGAGTGGAACAGATTCTCCCATATCTCCTCCTGAAACCCCTTCCTTCTTTCAAGGACCAAATTAGGTTACCACAGGAAGCTTTCTCAGATCTCCCTAAGTAGAAGTGAACCCATCTGCCCTCAAATTTCTCACGCCTTACTCTTTGACCTCTCCTATGCACTTATCATATTCAATTTATTTTATACTCTGGAAGGGGAGGGAGAGAAGGACACAGGAGGTAGATAAGGTTGTATGAAAATAAAAGACATCAATAAAACTAGTGTTTCTATTTTTTAACTTGTCGCCATTATTTGTATATGTGCCTCGTCCCCCTATTAGATTTTATACTTCTTGAAGGCAGGAGCTATGTTTCAGGCTCCTCTTTGTATACTCAGTGTTTAGCACAGCGCACTGGACTTAATATTGGAGGCATATTAAATTGAACTTGGCTGTGGTTAACACTGCTTCCTTCCTGGTATCTGAATTATGCCTTTGTGTGGGTGGGTCACAAATGACTTCCAGGCTAGTGCTCAGTGAACCCAACTTCATGATACAACACTGCTCTGATTATTACAGAAGGGGAAAAGAGAATATGTTGCAATTCTGTATACTTGGCCTAAATATATTTTATTCATCTATTAAGCTAGTGTCTAAACTAACATCTCCGACCTGACGCCATTCACATGCACCAAGGAAAAGGGGGTCTGAGAATAACTTAGGAGTCCAAAATACACGGAATAAGAACGAGGGCCAAAGAAAGATGTCTATTTTTGATTTGGACTGGGTTATGTTCATTATTGCAGACTTGCCACTGATCTGGGCATGATGTGGGTCAGAAATAGGAATTTAATGAAAAGGACACCAAAAGACACAAGTTAAGAACAGGAAGAATTATTCAGTCTGGGAAGGGACCCTGTTCTGGGTAGAAGAGTGAATGAAGCAAAGTAAAGGAACTCCTTATGATTGATAGGAAGATCACATAGTCACCCAAAAGAAGGGAGCCCACATCCTACTCTAGAACCTCAGGGCAAGAAAAGAACCTAATTTAGGGAGCTCCCTATGGCAAGTTATCAAAAAACTGCCTGACACTAATGGAGCTATATTCTACGGTAATCATGAGCTAGTTAGCATAGCTACCAGAAAGTTGGAAGGTCAAGAATTTAAAGAAAAGAAAAGGGAGGGGAGAAGGTAGTTATGTCCATAAGCACGCACAGCCTGAAAACCAAGGCATGCCAGCAAAAGAAGGAATTTTCTTATCCAAGAAGCAGAGTGGTACTGATTAGGTCTGATAAGTGCAGAAGTATTTATTTGGGGGGCATGGAAAACAGAAACGGAGGATCTGTGCCAAGCTCGTGGTTTTCCCCTTTAGTTTTTCCTGTGCTTTACTGGATAATTGAATAGATGCCTTAAGATGGGAGAGAGGAGAGAGGAGTTGATCAAAGCTGACATATGAAGGATTGACTACGAAGGAGGAAGCAATACAAAACCTACTGTAAAAATGCCAGGGGCTATTTGGTGTAGGGAACAAACAGTCCTCCACACTTCTGTGTGACCCCAGGTTTACAAAGAGAGGCCAGATGATGTGTGATGGGAAAGGAGGGGGACTAACCATTCAACAATCCATTAATCACCAAATATTTATTAAGCATCCACTTATGTGCCAGACAATGTGCTTTGTTTTTGGGATATAAATACAAAGAATAAAACAATCTCCAAGATTGAGGTGCTTAGAAGGGGAGTCAAAATATTAGTTGTAGAAATGCTGCACTAGTACCCACAGAAGAAATCAGAAGACCTAGAGGAAAGATTCCAGGGTATTAAATAAATCCTCTACATAGGATTTTTGATAAGTTATAATTTGCCTTCATTGACAAGATCATAGAAGTATTTGAATATGCTGAGGCATACTTTAAATAGGCAAGGTGGCATGTAATATAAAGGATGTCTCAAAAGACAGTATAGTTTTAAGCTTTAGTAACTTAATACTGCAATAATACCTGGGGGACACCCTGTATTTAAAAAAAGGTTCCCTTTAAAAATAAATGACAATTTTCTGAGTCTTAGTGCTTAGAAGCATGAGCTTCCATGAGGTGGAAAATTCACTTCTGTGAAACAACACCTCCTGGTGATGCCAGGTAAATGAGGCAATACTGTATTTTGAATTCACATGGTTTCTCTGGAAGGAGCCAACATTTATGGGAAAAGGGAGCCTCATTTCCAAAGTTGTGTTTTCTAAAGGGGGAGAAAAACAAACATGTTTGAAGTGCCTAAAGTTATTTTCTTGATGAAATGCATTTGATCAAAAAACTCCTGCAATGACTTACTCACCAAAACAGCTGTGCCGAAAATAATTTTGTTGAGAAAATGCATTTTGTCATCTGTGCAGGAAGTCATTATGTAATGGGAAAAATATGTAATGACAAAGTACAAAATGGTTGTGTTGATCTAAACTAAGGGTCTGTCATTCTGGCGTGTTTGTATAAATGTGCACCTTAAAGTCCATTGAGTGTGTCAGCCTTTTTTTTTTTCCCCTGCAGGAACTGTGATTATGAGGAGTAGCTAAAAACACAATTAACATTGTGTACTAAATGAATAAAATTGTGCTTGAGATTGCCCAGAAATAAAGTTCTGGAGTCAGTGACCTAATGGGAAGGACAAAACTTCCAGCTAGAATCATACTTGAAATACTTAGAAATGGTCAGACAAATCCCAGTTTGAAATTTGGGGAACTTAATCAATTTAAACACTGCCAAGAATGGCCAGGAAGCCCGACATAATCTTTCCAGTAGCTTTCTGATGGTCCATTGTCTAAGGGTACAGCAGTACAATCTGAAGCTGCCAGTAAGGCTCTAGGACTGGTTTCTTCCACTTGGGAAATACTTGCACAGAAGAGCACACCCAACTGTAACTTGCTCCTCCCTTCTTTACCTTTGTATGGCAGATCATTAACTGTGTAGGGTTTATCATGCCCAGATTATTGGAAGAGCTGCAATGAGACATGTCCTGACACAAATCAACAACAGGCATCTTTCTTTGGCCTTTATTCTATCTTCATCTGTTTAAGGCCCCTAAATTATGCCCAGAACCCTTTTTCTTGGAATGTGTATGTTGGATTGAGGGTGGGGAGAGAGTGTTGGCTTAGATACTAGCTTCATAAATCAACAAAAAAATACTTAGGCCAAGATTATATAAATCAACACATTCTTTACATAATTATCAACATATTCTTTCTCCTCTCTCTGTGGTAATCATAGCAGTGTTGTACTGCAACATGAGATTGGGTCAAGAAAGTATTAAGTGGTCCTCCTGGGTTGATATCCTACAGAATTATCATTGCAATTTATAATGGTAAAGTTGCAAGGAACTTACATAACTTGTATGATCCACATGGGAATCACACCACAGTGAAATGCCTTTTAATTACAGCTTTTAGACAGTATCGGGTTTATACATGACAACCACAACCAGCCTCCCATAGTCTAAAACCTTTAATGTCTGGATTCTGATGGGAACTTCAGAATTTGCAGCATCATGCTATGTAATTAAACACAATGATCATTTAGGAGTAAAGCAGTTTGATGACTTAGAAAAAGCTTTAACAAGGGCTAAAGACTGCAAGATAAATACTAGAAAAGGTGTTCTTTAAAGTTGGCCATTCACAATTCTTTTGATATTTAAGTATATCCACTTATCAAGTGATTTAACGTCAATTTGTCACCCATTCCCCAGGAGAATGCTGAGAGACAGGCAACAAGGAAGACCATATCTTGTCCTCATTATAAGAGGATATTCGACATTGACAACCATTTAGTAAGCTGTCATCTTCTCTGAACATGAATAGGAATATTTAAACACAAAAGGAAGATATACAAAACTGATTCCCTCTTCTGCCTGCAATGAATTATATCTCTTCATTATCATCTAAAACATGTAGTAGCTATAGACAGATCTAACCCTTTCTGATCTTTCCCTGGCTTGTTTTTAATCCAAAAAAACAAACTCTTTTTTTTCTGAAGAAATAAAAATAATAATAAAAATATCTCAGAGGCAAAACACTGACTTTATCCAGTCTAGGCAAACCTGAAACTCACTAGGGGGTTCTCCATGGAAATTTACACAGTAGGAGTCATGAAATGTATATCTACTTGGCCACATAGTGCAATAAATAAATAAAGATATATATGTGAAGCATTTGAAAATACATTTTTCTGGTCTGAAGCAAAGGAAATGACGTTTTTCCCCTTTCGTTTTTAGCAGTCTTTCACTCGATGTTAAGGTTGAGCATTTAATCAAGGAAAATCCAGAAAATTCGACAGCTAAAGGGTCTCACCTTCACCCTAACTCAACACTTCAGTATCTGTATGGTTCTTTGTGTTGCTTTACATACCCTCCCACCTGAGCCTTAATAGGTGGCCCACTCAATAGCTGTGTCTAGAGCTTTCACTTTGGAATGTCCTGGCCTTTTAGGTTTAAAAAGAAAGTGTTTGGATTTAATCATTTTATGGTCCATTCAATCCTGTGTGGTAATCTCTAATTGCATCCAGGGGCAAGAATTTCTTTAAAAATTTGACAGTTTAATAAGAATTTGCTAATGTCCTGAGGACTGCTGGAATGCATTATGTGGAATTCCCTTTTTTCCATTTGAAGTCCCAGAGCTCCCTCATGTGGGACATTTCTATGGAACAGCCCAAAAGTACAAGACAAATGAGGCTGTTTGATTTTAAGCTTTTTGTCCCTTTTCCTTTACCTACCTTCTCTCTCTCCTTATTTTCCTCCTCCCTTTCTATTTTCTGTTTTAAACAGATTTACCTTGGGCTACTCTGTCTCTAAACTGGTGAAGCAGTTTTCTCTCAACTGATAAGTTTTCAAAATCCAATACATAAATCAGTATATTTCAATATCAAATTAAGGTAGTAATTTAGAGATAGAAGGCTAGTCTTAGAGTCAGTAAGATTCAGGTTCAAGTATTGTATCTGACCTAGCTCTTACAGTTTTTTCCCAATCTTCATCCTTTTTGACATCTACAGCATTCATCCATTTTGACCAATAATTCTTCCTGGATATTCTCTTTTTCCTGAATTTTTCCTTTGAGTTTCCTTTGCTGGTTCATCATCCATATAATGTCATTTACCTCTGGTTAGAATCCAAGCCCCTGACCCAGCTCCTTATATCTTCTCTCATACTTTCAGGGATCTCATCAAGTTCTACGTGCTTAATCAGTATCTCTGTGTATCTATATATCCAGGTCTGATCCTATATCACTGGCTGTCCATAGTCAATAGGCATTTCAAATTTGACATGTCCCATACTTGATTCATTTTCTTTTGCCAATAACTTCTATCAAACTTATCTGTTTCTATTGAAGGCACTACCAATCTTTCAGGTTCCCAGGTTTGTAAATTCAGTACTGACTCTTCACTCTGCCTTACTGCAAAAGTACTATCAGGTGTCAAATGTTGGTGTTTCTACTTCTATGACATTTCTTACATCCATTCTCTTCTTAACTGGCTACATAGACACATTTAATTTGGGTGCTCAGGACTCCGTAAACTATTGCAATGGAGTGACCCTACTTATAGACTCTCCCATTCCATCCTCCACACCGACGATACAGTGATTTTTCTTCAGTGTAGATCTGATCATGTCACTCCTCTACTCAGTAAACTCCAGTGGCTTCCTAACAGTTTCAGGATAAAATATAAACTCCTGTGGCTTCACAAGGTGACTCCAATTTAACTCTGTAATATATATCACTCCTCTTCCCACATTCTACAATCTAGCCAAACTGGCCTTTCTATTCCTTGCCCATGACATCTCTTTACAATGCCTTTGCAATAATGTCTCATGTGTGGATCATCTCCACACTCACATCATAGGATCCCTCACTTCCTTCAAGACATAGCTCTGGGACCATCCTGTTCATGACTCCCAATACCAGATGTTAGTGACATCCCTCCTAATTACCTTGTTTTCATTTCTACGTACTCTTCATATGTTTATTCTGGATATACTCTCACATATATTACATACACATAAGTATATGTATGTACACATGAGTAGTTGAGAGTACAGCCAGGTAATAACAGTGGATAGAGTACTGGGCCCAGAGTGAAAAAAGACTCAAGTTCAAATTTCGCCTCAGGACCTTACTAGCTATATGACCATGGGAAAAATCACTTAATCCCTCTCTGCCTCAGTTTTCTTAAATGTGAAATGGGAATAACAACAGCATTTGCATCCCACTGTTAGTATAATAAAATAACATTTGTAAAGTGCTTTGTAATCAATCATCTATGAATACTGCCCAGGATGAGGATGAGTTATCTACCCTGAGAGAATGTAAGTTTCGAGACCAAAAATACTTATTCTTTGTCATTGTAGACTTAGCATAGTGCCCGGCACATAGTGGATGTTTGATAAAAAGTTGTTGAATGATTGATGGTAATGAATGAAACCCAGTCACAAGATTCTTGGGGAATAGATCACAAGGAGTTAAAAACTATAAAATGAACGATATATACAGATACTAGGTGAGAGTGAGACACATAAATGGTATTTTTCCTCCTCTCTTCAATCTCCCACATAATTATTGACAATAACAGACACAGGGTCTGGTCACAGGAAACCTGCCCTTTGCACTGGAAGTAACAGAACAAAATTGTTTAAGGGAAGTAGATACCCAAGATAAGTATTCATAGGAGACTCATAGGAGTCATGGTATTCGCTCTTGGTCACAGGAAACATGAAAGGAAATAGGCAAAGAAATGGAGTCCATGAAAATAGATTTTAAAATATTGACTAGAGCCTATGCAGGGTGGAACACAGGGATCCCAGAAAGTCTTCATTGTCTCAAAATATCACTCGCCCAGTCTGCCCCAGAGTCTGCGATTTTTACTGCTGAAGTCACTCTTTTGATTTTAAAGCCTTACTTCCATAAAGTTCTCATGTAAGCAGTAGAACAACATGAAGTCAAATAATCATTAACATCTTGGAAGAATGAATTTTTCAGACTAGTCTCCTGGTCAGGAGGGTGGCTGGCTTCTTTTAGGCTCAATGAAAAAAAGCAAAAGCAAACTACCTAATCCTGTGCTGGGTTTGTGAGTTTTCTCTCAAATGAATATGTCTGGTCTATGTACAAATGTGATATGGATATGGTACCCGTGAGAGATGCCAGTAAGAAGCCTTGATCCAGAAGAAAAAAAGGTTGTATGCAAAGTTTGTTCCATGCATGCTTCTGGCTCCCTTTTCAATGTTTTTCAAGCATCACCCTCCCAACACACTCCCAAGGATTCAGTGTTGTCAGTAATTCAGACTTGTTTAACTACTCATGGCTCTACATTAGAGACCTTCTGCCTGCCCTGCCCTGTCCTATCTCTTTTCTTCAGGGTTCCTATGTTCTCACTAATCTAAAAAAATTAATTCTCCCAAGATTTTAATGATTATTTGGTTTAATGGCTATATTTTTCCCTTCTGGCATGGAAGTTTTATGGCAGTAACACTTTAAATCCAAAGATGGATCTTATTTCTTTCTCTTTTTGCATTTAATGGCATTTATTTTTTCCAATTACATGTAAAGATAGTTTTCAAAATTCATTTTTGTAAGATTTTGAGTTCGAAATTTTTCTCCCTCCTTTGATTGCCTCCCCTTTTCCCCAAGACAACAAGCAAGCTAATATAGGCTATACAAGTACAATCATATTAAACATATTTCCACATTAATCATTTGTGAAAAAAGAATCAGAATAAAATGGAAATGCCATGAGAAAGAAAGAAAAAAGTGAAAATAGGATACTTTGATCAGCATTCAGACTCCATAGTTCTTTCTCTGGATGTGGATAGCATTTTCCAACCTGAGTCTTTTGGAACTGTCTTGGATCATTGTATTGCTGAGAAGGGCAAAGTGTATCATAGCTGATAGTCATACAATGTTGCTGTTACTGTACACAGTGTTCTCCTGGTTCTGCTTACCAAGGTTCACATTTCAACAGCAGAAAATGCAGATAAGGGTAGAAAACACAAATGATGTATTTGGTCCAAGGAGGAATATCTGGGATCCCTCAGCCAACCTTCCCCTCTTCTGGCTTTGCCTTACACCATTGTTGGTGAAACTCTATTCAGTCCAATTTTATAACCTTCTTTTTCTACTTTTTGTCTGTTCTCTATCACCCTTTTTTCTTCGTTTTCTCTTTTCCTGCTTTCTTATGTGTCATTTTTTTCTTTCACTCTTTTGCTTTTTTTCCCCATCTCTCTTTTCTAAGTTTATGGTATGACCTTTATGTTCATTGACACTTGAGGAAAGCTAATAACCACATTCTAGAGCTAGGTTCAGTCAAACAAGAAATAGTTATTTAGTGCCTACTATGTAACAAGCACTGTGTTAAGCAGTCAGGATACAAAAAAAATCAAAAGTCTCTGCACTCAACAGCTCATAATCTAATGATAGAGACAATAAGCAAATAGATATGTACAAACAAGTTACACACAGGATAAGTGGGGAATAATTAAAAGAGGGAAGGTACTAGAATTAATAAGGGGTTGGGAAAGCCTTCTTGTAGAAGATGGAGTTTTGTTTGGAACTTGAAGTCAGAGATGAGGAGGAAGAGTGTTCCTGGTGTGGCGGACAGCCAAAGAAAATTCCTGGAACCAAGAGATTGAGTGCCTTGTTTGTGGAATAGCCAAGAGACCAGTGTCACTTAATTGAGGTGTTAGGGAGTAAAGTGTAAAAAGACTAGAAAGATAGAAGGGGCTAGGTTATGAAGAGCTTTGAAAGCCAAGTAAAAAATTTTATATTTGATTTTGAAGGTAAGAGGGAGCCACTGGAGTTTGCTGAGTAGTAGAGATGGCATTGTCAGCACACCACTTTAAGTAAATCACTTTAGTAAATGAACAGAGGATGGATTGGAGTAGAGAGAGACTTGAGGCAGACAGAGACCCACCAGAAGCCATGTAATCAAGTTGGTAGTAATTGCAATAGTTACTGCAATTGTAGTAATCAAAGTGTGAGGTGATAAGGGCCTGTATCAGAGTGATGGCAGTGTCATAAAGAAGGAACCATATTGAAAAGATGTTGAAGGGATAAAATTGACCGACCTTGGCAACAGGTTGGATTTGGGGGGTGGGGTGGGGATAACAGAAAATGAAAAGTGAAGACTGACTCCTGGATTGTGAGCCTGAGGGAAGCAGCAGGGAGGGAGTTAGTGATGCTCTCTACTACAGTAATAGGGAAATTAGGAGTAGGAGAGGATTTGAGGGGAAGATAAACTTTGGTTTTGGACACTTTAAGTCTAAGATGTCTATTGGATATCCAGCTTGAGATGTTTGAAAGACAATTGGAGATGCAAGACTGAGGGTCAACAGTGATTCGAGAATCATCAGCATAAAAGTCCATTAAGACCTTGGGAATTGATGAGATTACCAAGTGAAGTAGTACAGAGGCAGAAAAGCAAAGGTCCCAGGATACAACTTTGTGGGACACATCCAGCAAAGAGAATGAGAAAAAGTAGGCAAATAGTTAGGAAGAGAACCGGGAGAGAATGGTGTCCTGAAAACCATAGAGAAGAAAGAAGGAAGAAGGAAAAGAGAGTCATGAAAAATGTCCAACGTTGTAGAGAAGTCAGAGAGAATGAGAATTAAGAAAAGGTCTTTGGATATGGCAACTAAGAGATTATTAGTATATTTGGAGAGAACAGTCTGATGCAAGGATGAGATAAAAATATGGGTTGTAAAGGTTAAAAAGAACAGAGAAAAGAAAGTGGAGGCACCTATTATTGATGACCTTTTCAAAGAGTTCAGCCCACACTGGGCAGAAAAATATAGGATGATAGCTAGCATGCATGGAAGGATCACGTGAAAGGTTTTTCAGGTTGGGGCAAACATAGGCATATGTGTAGGCAATAGAGAATGAGCCAGTAAATAGGGAGAAATTGAGAATAAGTGATAGAGTGGAGATAATAAAGTGAGAAATCTATTGGAGGAGATGGGAAGGAACTTTGGACAAACTATTTAATTTCTCTGAGCTTCTGCTTCCTAATCTATAAAATGGGAATGAAGAAGCACCTGTACTTTAACCTGCCTCAAAGGGTAATTGCGAGCACCAAATGAGAAAATGTACATAAAATGCTTTGTAAACCACAAAACAGCATGTAAGTGTTAACTATTTTTGTTTTTGTTGTTGTTATTCTCTCTGAACTCCTGTGGCATGAATTTTAATGATGTCTGCAAATCAACCTCTACTAGAAAGAATGGGAAGGAAAGTCCCCACCCGTTTTGATTCTCAGAATTAAGGCATTTTAAAATAGAGTCTGGTTCCTGCTCCTTTGACCATTATTTCCTGCCCTTTGGCATCAGCATATGTCAAAAGTACAAAATGCAAGTCCACAGAATCTTAATTTCAAAATAGTCAGGAACCTCAGTAGTCATCTAATCCAACCTATATCTGAAGGAATCAATCAACCACTATAAAATACCCAAGTGATTATCTTAAATCTGCTTGTAGAATTCCAATAAAGACAAAGAAATCAACCTTCTCTCTAGGCAGATTGTTCTAATTCTGGAGTGTCCTGTTAAAATTTTCCTGACATCCAGATTAAATTTGACTCTTTGAAATTTTTACACTCACTTGATTATGACCCCTGTGGCCGAACAAAATGCTTCTACAGCTTACATATGACAGACATTCAAAAACTTGAAGACAATGCATCAAGCTATCACCACCACCCTACCCATTCTAAGCTAAACATGCCAAGTTCCTTCAACTAATCCTGAAATCACATAGATTCATGGTCCTTCATGATTCCAGTTGTCCTACCCTGGATTCTCTCCAACTTAGTCCTGAATAAAATAATTTAGAATCAAACAGAATACTCCAAATGTAGTGTTTTAGAGTACAGAGGGATTATCATTTCATTTTTCCTGAAAGATGAGGAATTAGTTTTTATTGGCTGCCACATCATACTGTTAACATATATATTTTTAAAGGTTTATTGAGATTTGTGTTTACATTACATACATTTACCAATTACTTATCCATGAGAGGAATTTATTGGAAAGTGACTGCAATATTTTACATCTATAGCAGCCTTCCATGCCTTTCTATGTTTTGAATGAACAGAAGTCTATTT
>CM053769.1:229932198-229948281 GCA_028658325.1 Potorous gilbertii | reverse complement strand
ATATATATATATATTTTTGCTGACTACAAGGAACAGACCACTAGCCTCTCATGAGAGGTTCTTGCAAAGTATATCTGAATTGGGTAGAGACATTCTTTTGTAGACTGTGTCCTCATGGGATGTCAAAGTCTAAGTGGCCTTTTGGTCACTTGTTTGCACACTTTTTGTAACATATTCCTGAACTGAACTTTGGAAATTTGTTATATTAATGATTTACACATAAAGGGATCATGAATATATAAGAAGCAAAGCAGGAAAGCAATGGGATCTGAAGAACCTGCAAAATGTTTCCTAGGCCAGTTTGTATTGATGATTTCGAAAAGTATGCAAAGACAGTTCTTCCAAAGCCCATCTATGATTACTATCGATCCGGTGCTAATGATCAAGAAACTTTAGCTGATAATGTTGCAGCATTTTCAAGGTAAGGCAATTATGTGTGTGTGTGTGTGTGTGTGCATACACATATATGTGTGTGTTTATGTATATTTTATATGTGTGTGTATGTATATGTACATTTATATATATACCTATATACACACATATATATACATACACAGATAGGTATGTTTATAACTTGATTATACAGCTGACACATGCTAAATATACTTTCTGATTCTGTGTATATATGTTGATGTACATCTGTGTGCTTTTTGTCAGGAGATTGTGGTGTGTAATATAAAAATATCCTGAAGTGGATTTTAAAAATCCTACTTTAATAAATGTGTCATCTCATTGATGTGGGTGTCTCCTCCAGTAATGTATATTACAACCCATCCAGGTTGCCCAGCCTTTCTGCCTCTTGCTAAATGTTCAAAAATATTGGATTTCTAAACATTTTTATACGATATATTTTTAAATTTCCAGAATCAGGGGATTTAAACTACCGTATCTCCAAACTATTCCTATTTTGCTTAATGTGCCCATTTCCTATCCAGGTGGTGGTATTTACCTCACATGGAAGGGTCAAAACTTTACATTTGACTCTATACGAACATAGCAACCCATTCAGATAAGTCTTTTCTTATTTCCACTCACTTATGACAGTGTTCTTCTCCCTTAACCCTGCTTTTCCAAATAGTTACCTTGAGTACAAGATAGCAAATTTATTTGGAGAAGTCTCTGGAGATCACATCCTCATTCTACCAGCATTCTATTATCATTCATTTTGCCTGCTGCCTAAGCATATCTGCACTTCAGATTTCAATTTATCTAGGTAGGCTCAATCTTTAATCTTTGAGCTGTTTCATCTCTCCTCCCAAATATTTCTTCCTTCCTTCTAAAAGAGCTGATTCCCTTGATATTTTACTATTTCAAAGATAGCTGGCAGGATGACTTGTATCTTCTCATCATCAAGATAAATATTGAAGAACAGGGAAATGACTCCTCATAACCAGTGTAATTACATGAAATTGATCCTTTCCCTCTCTCCATTCAATCACTGTCACTCAGTATTAGAAATGAGGGAACAGAGAAATAAGTGGGCTACACAATGTATGATACTATCAGCAATGATATTGTCCTATGTAGGAAAATAGTATGTGCATTGTGTCCATAATGTGTCACAATACGTCACTGTGTCCTTGATGATTATAAATGAATGAATAAACCAATAGGTGCTTATTAAGTATTATGTGCCAGGTTGGATGTTCAGTCATTTTTCAGTCATGTCCAATTCTTTGTGACCCCATTTGAGGTTTTCTTGGCAAAAATATTGGAGTAGTTCTCCATTTCCTTTTGCAGCTCATTTTATAGATGAGGAAACTGAGACAAAAAGAGCTGCCCAGGGTCACACAGCTAGTACGTGTCTGAGGCCAGATTTGAACTCAGGAAGAAAATTCTTCCTGACTTCAAGCCTGATGCCCTATCCACGGCACCACCTAACTGTTCCTGTGTGCCAGCTACTTGGAGAGAAAAAGGAGAAATGATAGAAATAAGAGCTTCCTTATTGATTTATTCTAAAAACCTGGGATTGAAATTCTAAATTATTCTATTTGTAAAATGATAAGCATGTTATTACTACCAAGAGGATTCATTTTGGGGGAACAATAATAAAGTGTTTTGGTGAACTTCATAAATATCATAACTTACTTTTTAAACATTTTTATAATTTACAAGGTAAACATGGTTTTTCTTTTTTATTTCATTACAAATTTAATTTCATTCATCAAAATTCATTTCATTACAAATTTACATTTATCATTTATAGAGTAAAATAATTGAAATTATTGCATTAAATCTTCACAAACATCACTATGAAGTGGCCAAAATACCTGTCACTAGAGTGAGAGATAGAGAGGTTGGGTGTGATTTGTCCAAGTTCACCGTTGAGTTCTAGTAGCAGCACTAGGACTAACTCCCAAGTTATCTGTCACCTCCTGTGACAGAGCTTTTTTCCACTAAATTAGTATATTGTGCCAGTGAGCTCTAATCCTGTCTGTCTCTTATTCTCAGTGTAACTTTAAATAAGTCACCCAGGTTCCCTGAACCTCAGTTTTCTTCTGTAAAATATAGGAGTTGGATCAAATGATCTTAGAAGTCCCTTCTAGCTCTGGGTCAGTGATTTTGTGTACCTACTGGGTACAAATTCTTGTTCATCCGAGTATAATCTTATATTAAGGAGCAACAAAGCTGACTTTTTTATCCTACTAAAAAGAAAGCTTGTCAGCATGCAGGCAGTGTGCTGTGGACTTTTCCCAATGTTCTGCCCCCAGGAAAACTCAGATTCACTTTCCCTGATTTCTCAGGGTCTGGTTTTCTTCTACATAATTTGTGGATTAATTGATGGCAGTTGAGTATTAAAGAGCTGATACTTTACAAGTTTTAGGCAATAATATGCATTTTTCTAGAGGCATCTTGAAAACAATTCCCTAACTTGAATGAGAAATTCTAAAAATGGGACTTTTTGGTATCAAGGACTTCAAAAGCATTTGAGGGAGGTCAAGAAATCTTTCAAGGTCTCTTACATCATGTCATGGAAATAACTACTTAATTCTGATTCTGTGTAGCTTTATGGGGAGTAGTGACATGTTGTATCAACAGTAGCACAGGTTCTTTTAGTAAGTACAAAGATTACATAAGGAAATTAACATGATGGGTGATGGGGGCAGATAAGGGAATTCCAATTGGCTATAGTCAAACCAGTGAAGTAACTTTTTATGCAAAATAACCTTCTCTCTTTTTCTCTCACCCCCAAACAAGTAACTCTTCTTGAGGCTTCAGATCCTAGGACACTGGTTGTAGTGGTGATTGGGGAGGAGTGTTGACTCATGGTTTTTCATGTGAAACATTTCAGAATTCTTGACTTTGGGCCTGCATACTACAGTGCACTTGGTGGAACCCTTGTGTCCTACTTATCTCTATGATCACTGGTAAAATCTTAGAATGTGTCTCAGGGATTGGATAGAAGTGAACTCAGTGTTGATGTTCACAATTTTGATTGTACTACTACCATATGCTTTACCAATGCACTCTACTAACTCTGAGGTCTTTCCATCTGACTTACAGCTCTGGTCTCTGAGATGTTTAAGTGGTTTAAAAAATTGCAATTCCATGCCTCTTTTTAAGGGTATTATTTTGTACTGTTTAAATTTCTTTGGTTGTCATTGCTTACTTTGCATTGTTGCAATGTTTGAGAAGACCATCAATTTGCATCCTCAGTACTAAATAATGTATGATACACATAGTAATTGTTAAAAATGTTATTTTTTTCATTCATTCATTCTTTCATTTACATGTCTGTTCTCCAGTTTTAGATGAAAAAACGACAAACTCTCCTCATTGAAGACAGTTTATTTGGAAAGAGATTTTTCTTTCTAATGAAGTTTTAGGGGAGGTTAATGGTCAGAAAACAGCCCATGTTATATCTGGACATTTGGGACTTCATTTTTTTTTCCAAGTCCTTTTTTTTAACCTTATAAAATATCTGATGACCCTTGTTTGTCTCACTACATATTCTAAAATAGATGACCCTGAAGCATTAAGAAAGCATTTTTAATCAAAATCAAGTGCCTTTAGGTTGATGACTTCTAGGGAATCAATATGCAGTTTTCTCATTTTGAATTTCAAATGAAGATTGGAGGAAAATTAAATCTTAGAAATCTAAGGCGAGACTCTCCACCAGAAACACTGCAAAGGCATTTGACTCTTGTTTACAAGGTCAGAAAGAAACATTTAGGTCATCCTCATGACTCTCCAGCCACAGATCATTCCCTGTTACTGATTGGGACACTCTCCTCCTCCAGTTTCAATACAGAGACCAAAGCCAATATGGATAATGGTGTTTGCTTTTCATCTGCAAACTTACAGGAATGTGGTCTACTGAAAGCTAGAGCTCCAATAGGGCAAATATCAGGTTGTTAGCATTTGCATCACATTCCCTTCTCTGTGCTACATTTAGGACTAATGGTAATTTATTGCTATGGCACGTTGATGCAAAGTACTCTTTTCAATCATCACTCTCTTGAGTCTTTCGTGGCTTTCTCAGAACTGAAGGGTCATTGATGGAAGGTAATTCTAGAGGGTAGACATTTAAGATACAACCTATAGTTATAAAGAATTATGAGACCCTCCTACCGCATGACCTAGGGCCTTGGATAGTGAATATGGTTTTCTCATTCTTCTGAATAACAGGTGAGGAGAAACAAAACTCTCTTAAGTTATTATTCAGAAGGTGATTGGAAGTTATGCAGTGACATTTCCAACATTTTTCTCACTTAGATACCGTAGAAATAGGTAACTAGATGATCCCTGGAGTTGAAACTCTTGCTTTCTAGCTTTGTACCAGCAAAGACAGCGGCCTGTCTTCTGTTGAAAAAAAAATTCAAACGGAATGATGTTTCACAATCTCCATCTGTATATCCTTTCCAAAGTTAAAACATATTTAGATTCCATAGAGGTGGTGCCAAGGCATTTAGAAAGCTTAAATAACCCTTCTAGAACAATAGAGCACTGTGAAGTGTCTTACTGATGCAATATGAGCATTCTTTACCCAGGTTTAAAAAGTTCCAATTTCATGCACTTTTCTTTATAGGTCTTATTCTTTACCCTTTGATGTCATTGGTTACTGTGCAATGTTGGCATGTTCTTTTTGAAACATGGTTCCCTAAAAGACCATTGGGCTGCAATTGGTAGACGTGGGTCCAGATTTTGGCTTATTTAGTTGAGTAATGTTGAACAAGTTATCTAACTTCTCTGGGACTCAGTTGCCTTATCTGAAAATGTTTGGTTTAAATGTTTTTTAAGGTTCCATCCACCTCTCAATTCATTTCATGAAACTAGACAAAGTAATTCAAAATGCAGTCAGTAAGCTTGTTAAAAGTGGTATCTTCTGCCCTTTTCTTGCTTTTTTCCATCTGGGTAAGAGAAAGGTTGTTGTCCTTTGTTCTCAAAGAGGACCAAAATGGCATCACCATGATAAAGTCAAATTTCAATGTGTCTGACTGTTGCTGATCAGACCAATATGAGCTTGGAATGCTCTACCACAGATTGGGCACAGATAGTTCGTATGAACATTTGGGGTGGATACTACAGATTTGCGCATCCTATGTTTTCTTTGACCTGTTTCAACTCTGTTTTGCTCATAGAGCACAGTACCCTTTTTGATGTGGGTATATCATGCTGTGCTATCCAGTGCCAGTGTCTCCCATGTCATACAATCAATTCCAAAGTTCTTGAGAGTATCCTAGTATCACTTCTTCTGACCACCATGTGATCGCTTGCTCCATGCATATTTTCCATAAAATAGTCTTTTTGGCAAGCGTATGTTTTGTATTTGAACAATGTAGTCAACTCATCGGAGTTGCACTCTCTGAAGCATAGTTTGAGTGCTTGACAGTTTAGTTCGAGTAAGGACCTCAGTGTCTGGTACCTTATTCCTGCCAGGTGATATTCAGAATATTCCTAAGACAGTTCAAATGGAAGCAATTCAGTTTCCTGGCATGGCATTGGTAGACTATCCACATTGTGCTCCACATCCCCTTCTTCAGCTGCCTTCATGGCTGTTGGAACAAATTGTTCTCATCTGCCCATTTCACCAGGAGAAGTCTTCACATGCTTGAGGTAGACACCCCCCTAACTCACCAATGGATTTGAGACTGCTTGGTTACCCTCAACTTGATTTTGCCCCTCTGCCCAAACAGTTTACCAGAGTGTAGCCACTGCTCATGCTACAGCTTCTTGGAGCCACAGGTGAGAGCTGAGTGGAACAGATGGACACTGAAGGAGGAAAGCAGCCTTGAAAAGGACTTGGCAGCTATCACACCAAAGTAACTGGTCCTCCCTGAACACATCCTATACCCTGGGTGAGAGATCAGGAATAGAATAGATGCCTGAATAGAGACTCTGACTATGTTCTATCATAAGGAAATGATGGAAAGAATGTATCTTTATGAGGGAAATAAGTAGGTGATACCAGTACCAGAAGGTCAATGCCAGTCTCTCTATAAAAACATCCAGAAATCATAAGAGGCAAAAAAGGTAGGTCTTGTCTATTAGTTAGCCAAGAGTTCAATTAAAGCTATGTAAGAGGGAATTTGACTAAGCATAATTAGATCAGAAATAGAAAACCAACAAAACAATCATAGCATCATAGATTTAGAAGGGAAGGAACATTAGAGGTCATTCTGTTTAGATGAGGAAATCTAAGCAAAGAAAGGTCAAGTGACTTGCCTAGGGTCACACAGTTTGTAAGTGACTGAGTGTGATTTGGACCTAGGTCCTTCTGACTTTAAGTCCACTACCCTAGTGTTCAAAGCTACTATAACTGTGTGGCATGGAGATGTGTACAAATATTTTGTGCATTATATATTTTTATGTGTGTGTATATATATATATATACATACATACACACTTGTATATATATGTAAATATATATAATTTAATACCTTAAAACTACACCAAAATATTGGAACAACACATACACACATGCACAGACATGCACACACAGACACAGAATAAGAGTACAAAGTAAGGAATTATGCTTCAGTTCTCTGACTGAGTATCCTTTTAACTGTTGGAGCATGAGGTGTAAAATATAGCTGGTTCGAGCCATGCTTCCCTATTCTACTCAAAGAGTGGAAGCCATAACTATTTCGGGCAGTGTTAGACCTCATAGTCAAATATGATAAACAACTGATCCTTTGGATTGTTTATGAGATTAAACAATATTCTACAACTGACCCAAGAAGAAACATTCAAGATGACTCATATAATTATTGACTGAATGTGTGAATATCTATAGTTTCCATTTTTGGCTCAACACTCAAAATATTTTGAAGTACATTAACAATCATCAAAGTATATATAATCTTAGAACATTGTACACTGAGAGGTTAAACAACTTGTCCAGATTCATATGACCAATATGTATCAGAGATGGGACTCGAGCCCACATCTTGACCTTTAGACTATCTATCTTAAAATCCTTTCTCTAAAAGACTATGAGTGGCAGAGCAGGGGGCCAATCTGAACTGGAGAGGAAGTTTTCTCACTGGGAGATCCTTACACTATTAAAATTACAGAGACAGTCCAAAAAACAAGAGACATTTATTTTTCTTCTCTTGTGGCATTTATTTTTCCTGTTCTGTGTTCTGTTAAATTATCTGAAACTATCCAGTACGTTCATCGATGGGATACACTGTTGCATCATGCTTAGGCAGGGAAATTGAGTGTTTGTGAAGAGTAACTGCTCACATGATTATTAGTGGAACAGTCCCACCCAGTGGCCAAGGGCTTCATTAAGCCTGATGCAAAAATACATTATTGTATCTGAGAATTGTGGAATGTTGGGATTGGCAGGGATTAGAGAATGTTGAGCTCAGACACCTCATTTCATAGATGAGAAAATAAGGGATCAGAGGAGATGGAGAAGTGATTTGTACAAGATCACTCAGCTTTTTAGGGCAGAGTTGCAAATAGAAACTAATCTCTCTTGTCCAGTATAATTTCCACTAGACTATGCTATCCTTGAGGTAGAGTTGTGGTGTTTTTATTTCTTCTTCCTTTCCTTCTTTCTAAAAAGCTGTTCTCCTACATGCACATTCAAGTATCCACAAACACGTATAGCACCTTTTCTACAGATTCATATAAAGGCCTTTATTGTTTCATGGTTCCATATATAAATACTAAGTGCATTCTAGAACTTGGCATGTCTCAACTTCTATGATATTTTTTTTTTTTGGTTATTCTGATCATGAAGTCAGAGATGATCTGCGTGAAAAAACAAAACACGCCCCTCTAAAATAGATGCAAAATAACCACTGTGGAGGCCACTGAAGGGGGAAAACTCTCATAAACAGAACATTCAGGGTGACAGAAAATGAAAATTATAATACTCTAAAAATTGTATAAGAAAAAGTAAGAAGAAAATGTCTTTATTATGCTTTTCAAAGGCCAAATAGTTTACATTATAGGTGAGGAAAAATTAGATTACAATGGGACCCTTATCCTGAATTTAAGATCATGAAGACAATCAATTCTCTTCCTTCTTTTTCTCCTTCTCATCATTCTACCTTCCTCTTCCATCTCCCCTGGAGAAGGGACTACATGCTCCTGAAGGGCAATAGATTGTTGTTCAAAAGCCTTTGATTTCCTACTTATGGAGGAAGAGTGGTCCATTTCGAAATGGATGGAAGTCAAAGGGAGATGATTTCAGGTCACCAAGAAGAACAACTCTATGAAATCTAAAGCTGTCAAAAATGGAATGTACTGCTTCAAAGTGAAGAGTTCCTCATCTTTAGAAGTGAACAAGTGGAGGCTTGATGATTTGTTAGGGACTGAAGAAGGAAGATGAATGATTCTGAGGTTCAACTGGAAAAGTTTATGATTCTGTCCATAATGGCACGAGGCTGAAATGCATGTACTTTGGGGATTTTCTAGATACTATCCTTTATAAGAAGCCATCAAACTATTTTTTTGTGAAATTAAGCATCTTGACATTTTGCACTGTAGGTATAGTTGAAAGAACATTGAATTCAAAGTCAGAATACATAGATTTTAGTTTTTAAGCTCAATCATTTACTGGCTGGGGGGCTTTTGACAAGTTACTACCTCTGTAAGTCTGTTTTCTGTAAAATGGAAATATAAATAACTATACTGATTATCTCACTATCCTCTCTTTTGAGGATCAAATCAATCAATAAACTATCTATGAATAAACATTTATTAAGCACCTAGTATGGGCCAGTCACTGTAGGTAGAAGCTATTTGACCTGAGTTCAGATCCTGCCTTGGAATCTTAGTAGCTCTGTGACTCTGGACAAGTCAGTTGACCTCAGTTTCCTCACATGTAAAATGGAAATAATTATGTCACCTAATTATGGGGTTATTCTAAGGATCAAATGAGAGAGAATATATAAAGTGCTTTGCAAATCTTAAAGCACTTTGGAAATGCTAGTTTTTGTTTATTAAATCTAGCTAACGTTTATTATCAAAAACACCTTGCTTACTTCTTTATAACACTTTACAGTTTGCAAAGAGCTTTTCTCAAAACATCCTCACCAGGTAGCTAGTGAGTGATTATATTGATAACACTTTGCAAATGAAGAAACTGAGGCTTGGAGACTCTAGGTCATGTAGCTAGTGAACGTTGGAAGCCTGGTTCAACCTCAAGTTTCCAACTTTTGATCCCAAGTCCAACATTCTTTCCAGTACATCTTTCTGCTTTTGAAAAACAAAGAAAACTCATCCATTTCAGAATCAGTCTTTAAGTATTTATTAATGACCTACTGTGTGCTAGGTACTTGGCTAGTGTTGGGGATACTAATAGAAAGGATGAAACAATCCTTTCCTATAAGGAACTTGTATTCAAATCTCAGTGACATCATATCTCCATATGAACGTCCACGTCATAAATGTAAACTGAATACATAGAAATATACACTAAGTAGTTAAATAACAGATCATTTGGGAAGGAAGGCACCAGTAGCTGGGAGCGGATCAAGGGAGACTTCATATAAAAGATGGTACTTGGGCTGCATTTTAAAGAAAGAGATTGATTCTATGAGGGAAGGGTGAGGAAGAAATACATTCTTGGCATGAAAGACTGCCAGTGCAAAAATACTGATATGGGAGATGGAGTGTCTTGGTGAGAAATGGAGGAGAGTTTGGCTGGATCATAAAGTGCCAGAGAGGGAATAATTTTCAGTGAGCCTACAAAGGTAGTTTGAGGCCAACTTGTTTAAGGCTTTATAAACTAAATCAAAGAATTAATATTTTATACTAGGGATAATAGGAAACCGTTGTAGTTGGTTGAGTTTAGGAGTTGTCCCATCTATGCTAAAGGAAAATTACTTTGGAAGTAGTATGTGAGGTGCACTAGAGAGTAATAAGAGATTTGACACAAGGAGACCAAGATGGTTTGTTGCTGCGTCATGTCCTACTCGTTGTAACTCCATTTTGGGGACGTTGCCATTTCTTTCTCCAGTTCATTTTACTAATAAGAAAACTGAGGCAAAAGGGTGAAGTGACTTGTTCAGGGTTACCCAGCTAATAAGTATCTGAAGTCAGATTTGAACTCATGTCTTTTTGGCTCCATTCACTTCAACATCTAATTGACTCATAAGGAGCCTGTTGCAATAATGTAGGAGAGATTATGAGGCTCTGAGCTAAGGTGGCAGTTGTGTGAGTACGGAGAAGAGGTCAGATATAACATGTTGGGAAAATGGGAACAGCAAGATTTGGCAACTGATTGGATATGCAGAGTGAGAGAGAATGAGAGGATGAGAATATCGCCTTGATTATAAGACTAGGAGACTGGAAAGGTGGATGGAAACAGGTGAGTATGGAGGGATGGCTCGAAAGAAGTACATTTGGAAGAGCAGGGATCGTTTGGGGCAAAGATGTTAAACACCTATTATTTGCAAGTTACCCCCAAATCACAGCATAGTAGTTAGAGAGCTGGCCTTAAGCATCAGGAAGACCTAGGTTCTTGAATTCTAGTCCTATTTCTGATACACGCTAAATGTGTGACCATGGACAAGTCATTCAGACAACTCTCTAATTCTCTAAATTAACAGATGAGTGGCTGATGTGCTTTCATGGAGGGAGATTAAAGGGGACATCCCTACATTGATGAAATTGTGGATCTGGATTTTTCCTTAATGTTCCCCTCCCCCCCTCCTCTCCCACGTCCAATCAAAGAAAACAAAACTAAATACAATAACGGGGGACATGGCAATATAAATAGAAATGTTATGATTACTATTGCTATTGAAGAAATGTGGAAAGGGAATAAGCACTTACTGATATCTTCACAACAGCTCTGAGAGGTAGGTGCATTTATCTCCATTTATAAGCCCCATTTTACAGTTATCTCCATTTTACAGTTAAAGAAAATAAGACAAATAGAAGTTAAAAGTGACATGTCCAGGATCCACAGTTAGTATCTGAGATGGGATTTGAACTCAGATCTTTCTTGCTCTGGTGCTCTCTCTGCACACTGCAAATCCAGCTGCCTCTTTATGGTTAAGTTGTAGTGCAGATAAACTTGTGGGTAAACATTATAAGCAATATATTATCTAATTGTATTTCAACCCCTCAAATGGTGGACCAAGGTATAATTTTGGAGGGCCTCTTACAAAACTTTTTTCCTCTACTACAGAAAAAACAATATCTGACTTGTTTTGTTCTAGAAAGGACTCCCTTTTGGTTATTTAGTCTAATAAGACAACAAATGTGGGGCACATTTTACTTAATCTGACCAACCTCTCAAAAAAATCCCTAACCACACAACAACATTATATCTGAGCCACTCAACTCCCTTCTTCCTACTTACACAGGACTCTATGTCATTCTGACTTCAAGTACTACGTAATGTGATTCAACACTTCTAGAGATTCCACCTTTCACTCTCAATTACAGTCTTTTTATTTCACAGTATAGTACTTGGTGTGTGTGGCTTCCTACTGTGCTGATCTGTTTAGCAGTAAAAAGGACAAATTCCATAGGTTTGTTATTGTCCCCATCAGGTCTGTGTCACCGTTTTATTATCTCCATCTGGTGCTTGCCCCTTCGTGTGTGTGGTTCCCTAAATAGTCTCATGTGCACCTTATTGTCTCTGTCTTTTCTTCTCACAGTCTGTGTGCTTTCTCCTGTCCAGAAGATTCCTTTGTTGTGCACATACCCTAATGATCATCTGTGGATGAAATTGAGTTAAAAAAATATTTCCTTGCATACCCACTAGTGTACACACATGCACATACACACATATATAAACACATATATTTACACACATACACATCCATATATATACATAGTTATATGAATGTGTTTATATAGGTCATGATTTCTTTATCAAATTATTTTTTCCTTTTTTATTCATTTTTTGCTCTTGTCCCTATTTCTTTCTTGAAAAAACTGGATTTTTTTAACCTGTTTGGTTTTCATATTAATAAAATTCCCCTCTGTATACATCCTTTCCCTTTCTGAGCACCATTCTAATTAACAAAGACACCATTAAAAGAAAAAAAATGACAGAGTAAGAGGTAGAGGGGAAAATTGGTAAAAATCAATCAATTGGAAAATCTGAAAATGTATCTTTTCTCATATATTTGGTTTATGTGTTAAATTCTAAATAGAAAAAAGGATATTATAATGAAAAAAGAATCAAGAACAGCTAATATAGACTATATAGAATATATACTATATGTGTAATATATATTATGTGTATATATATATACATATACACTTTTTTTAATAAAAAAGAAGCATTGCTACAGGAAGAATAATATGAGCAATGAATACAGAATGTTCCTTTTGATGACTAGATCTTTGATTAAGAGCTGGAAATGACACTAGAGACAATCTAATCTAAACCCTTTCATTTTTACATTTGTGGAAGTAATATTTCATGGCACAGATTTCTTAAAGCCCATTCTCAGAACTCTTCCCTTACACTTATCCCTACCTAATGTTTTGATTGTGATTATGCTTTTCCCTGCTTTATATTATAAGTTTCCTGAAAATAGAATGTTATTTCTATTTTTTGTATAACACTCAATACCTAGTGTGGTGTCTTCTACGTTATTTTAACCAGATATATTATTCCATTGGAATAGGAATCTCATTGTAAGAAAACTCACTCTAATAATGGGTATGTTATAGCATGATTTTTAATTGGTCTTAGAAGGAAGATTGTATTTTTTTAATAGTTGCTGATAGAGAAAACACATCCCATATAAATTTCATTGAGCTTTGGAACACTAAAAACATTCCTCAGAAAACAGTAATGATGTGAAAGGTACGAGAATAACCATCCACGATGAAAAAACTAAATGGATGAAAAGTGTATATTACTCAGATTATGACAGGAAGCTGGATAGTCAAATTTTTATTGGTGTACTTGCGATAAGTTTTATAAATGATTATCTGAGACCAGAATTATATTGGGGAACATTGGGCTGCATTTCATTTAGGAAAATCCATCAAGATTTAAGTGTTCCCAAACCACTTACTACTGCGAAAGTCTGCCTCCTAAAAACCATTATTCTCTTGGTGATGCTATATCATTACGAGATTTAGAACACTACAATCTCATACAAATTAACGTGATAAACCAAAGGTCAATTGAAATATTGAAATAAAAATGATGAAAACATGCAAGAAACAGCATGGTACCAATCATGACTTGCACACAAGGAGTAATACAAAAGGTAGGATTGAAAATGTATATCCAAACCAATACAGTAAATATTTATTAAGTGCCAGACACAGTCACTATGTACCTGGGGGTTTGTGCTAAGTGTTAAAGATACAAGTAATAGGAAGATTGTCTCTGCTGTCAAGGAATTTACAGTCTATTGGGGGAGAGAACACACAAAAGGAGGTAAGAAAGTGGAGATGGGGTGTGCAGGACATCAGTGGGAATGCTGCCAGGGGCCTTGTTCCATGGAGTTAAAACCAGGTAAAGCAGTAGATGCAGAGCTGAGTGACCTACATCCAGTTTCCGTCTTCTATAAGGGAAGGCATTGGGAGAAGTTTGATGTTCCATCCTCCAGCCTTCTGAGCAGAAGGGAGAGGAGGCTGAAGGAGGCGATATCAATCTAGGCTTGTGTTAGCTGCATGGTGGCAAGTTTAGAAGTGATGAACTTAATCTGGGAGGGGCATCTTGTTCTGTGAAATTGAAACAGAGCAGAGCAACAGATGCAAAGATATGTATGTACTTGGATGTATATATTATGCTCAGGCAAAGTCTTTCTCAATCCTCACTATGACCTGGAGAGCATCAGCTCGGAGTGGCTTGAGGAAAGTCAATCAAGAAGGATTATATTAAGTACTTGCTACATGTGAGGCATTACGCTGAGTGTTGGGGATACAAAGAAAGGGAAAGCTGTCCCTCTTTTCAAGGAGCTCATATTCTAATGGGGAAGACAACATAAAATCCAGAATGTCTATACATGAACTATGCATGTTCTATGTATGAACATTACTGTTGTTTGTCCTTCATTGTTGAAGACGACCATGACATCAGGGAGGTGATGCCATGACGTGCAAATGAATTGGAAATTAATCCTTGAGGGAAGGAACACTCTTGGGAAAGACTTCCTGTAAAAGTGGGGATTTGGTCTGAGTCTTGAAGAAGTACAAAAGACTAAAGATCAGAATGAGGAGGGAGAACATTCCCTCCATGCACTGACTGGGCCAATGTAACTAGATCTTCAAGTTTGTGGAGGGAAATAGAGTGTCGGAAGATTAGAAAGTGAGGAAAAGGCCTGGTTATGAAGGATTTTAAATGCCAAACCTAAGATTTTATATTTGGTCCTCGAGGTAATAGGGAACCACTAAGTTAATAATTCACGGTCAGATTTCCATACCCCATCTTTACAAACATCAATAGCAGCTTTCTTTTCTGCAATTTTCAATGCAGCAATGGAAGGATATTAACAATAATAATACCTTGACTGTAAACTTTAAAGTCATTTAAATCCCTCTTTTTTTTAAAAACATAAATCCACCGTTGCTTTGTGTTTTATTTCTTCCAGATTGAAACTTTATCCCCGGATGCTCCGGAATGTTGCCACAGTAGACCTGACCACCTCTGTTTTGGGACAGAGGATCAGCATGCCTATATGTGCTGCATCCACAGCCATGCAACGTATGGCTCATGTGGATGGGGAAATTGCTACTGTGAGAGGTAAGCAGGACTTCTCAGGGGAAACAGAGACAAATGTCACGATTGCGGCTACGGGGTTTTGACTGTCTGCTCTGCTTTCTGTCCATGATGCCTTTTTATATACAGATAGGTTTTACTCCTATCAGAACTGTTTACTTGAGCAGCTGTGATGAGAAATTAAATCTATTATATAAAGCATTTCTTATTAAGGTCTGATAGAGTACTTTCTCTAGTTTTGTTTCCTACATCTGTAATAATTATATTCATGGTGTAAGTTTGGGGGACATACACTCAACAGTAGTTTTGCAAACTTACTCTTTATAATAGTAGACCTAGGGGGAATCTTAAGAGAAGGGACTAGTGTGGATGCAAAAGGAACTCTCTAATCTACCCTACATTTTTAAAAAAGTAATAAAAATAATATGTAGAACATGGAAGGAAAGGCGGATAAAAGATGATGAATATAAGAATATGACATAGTCTTGTAAAATAATATCAGGAATCCTATAGCTAAGAATAAGAAGTTGTAAGTACAGTAAACTAATAACTATAAGGATTCATATAGTGCTTTAAGGTTTACAGAATGCTTTACAGATATCTCATTTTATCCTCACAACAACTGTAGGAGTTAAGTGCCCATTTTCATATGAGGAAACTGAGGCAGACAGGTTAAATGACTTATCTAGGGTCTCATTGCTAGTACGTTTCCAAAGGAGAATTTCTTCTCACATCTTCCTCACTCTGATCCCAGTACTCTGTCCACTACTCCACAATGTGTTGTTGGTTTTTGTTGTTTGTGTCTCTATTTTCTTTGTAGTTTTATCGTGTTGTTATTGTGTTTGTCCTTTGTTCTTGAAAAGGGCCATGACATCAAAATAATGACATGACTTGCAGTTGACTTTGATTTGAGTGAGGGAGGGCTGTGCAAGGTCACAAACCTCACTTTCTTCTTCTGAGCCATCTGGGTCCAATGGCCA
>CM053769.1:229904576-229931698 GCA_028658325.1 Potorous gilbertii | reverse complement strand
GAAATGTTCATAAAAGTTAAGATGGAGGAGAAAAGAATATTGGCATTCATTTGTTCAGCATTTTATGGTTAATATGCATTATTAGTGCAAAGGGCACTCATTCTGGAATCAGAGTTCCTGGGGTCCAGATTCAACTTCTGTTGTTTATCCCTTGGGTGACCTCAGTCAACTGTTTAACATTACCACCCTCTGGCTTCAGTTTCCTTGTCTGTAAAGCGAGGGGGCTAGACGAAATGTTCTCTGAGTTCTTTATCAGCTCTAGAACTCATTATGTCTTTTAATCATCCAAACAACCCTCTGAGGCAGGAGTGGAAGCATTACGCTCATTTCACAGATGAGGAAATTAAGAGGAGGTAAGTGACATCTAGAAATAACTTCATTTTATTATCCAAATAAAGAGGTAGAATGGTATAGTGGTCAGAGTGCTGAATTTAGAATTGGAAGAACATGAGTTCAAATCTTATCTTTAACATTTACTAGTTGTGTGACCCTAGCAAAGTCACTTAAATTCACTGAGGCTCAGGCAATTTCATAAAATTATAAATTTTTTATGGAGGCTATTCCCACTTACATTAAGATGGAGGTCCTTAATGTATTGAAGTGTATTGGTGGAGCACTTTAATATGTATAACTTGCATTTACATGACAACTAAGTGCTTTCTCACAGATTCCTAACTTGAGCTATAAATCCATCAATCATATTTTTATCATTTTCCAGTACAAAGGTCATCCTGTTTTTAATGTTTTTCTGAAGTCATGTCCTTATATTTGTAAAGTTTCTACTAATTTCTAGTCTTTTCGTCAGAAATGTTTAAGTGCTCTACTTTATCACAAATCCATTTTTCCCCTGTAAGGTTATACCAAGTTTTTCTGGGAAAGTTATCTTTAATTGTAAGCCTATATCTTTTTGCATTTTGGAATATAATATTCCAAGCTCTCCATTCTTAATAGTTATGGCTGCTAAATCTTATGTGATCATTAGCATGGCTCCTCAGCACTTTGAGTCTCCCTTTATGGCAACTTGCAGCAATTTCTCTTTGACCTAGAAGTGCTGGATTTTGTCTGTGATGTTCGTGGGGGCTTTCATTTTGGTATTTCTTTTATGAAATGGTTACTGAATTCTTTCTACTTTCCCATTAACCTCAGATTCTAAGAGATTTGGGCGGTTTTCTTTCATTATTTCTTGAAATATAAGAAATAGGCATTTTGGATTTTGGTAATGGCTTTCAGGTAGTCTAGTGATTCTTAAATTATTTTTCTATGATCTGCTTTTCAGGTCAGTTGATTACAATATGAAATACCTTACATTTTCTCCTATCTTTTCAGTCTTTTAGCTTTGTTTTAATATTTCTTGTTGTTTTATAGAACCATTGGTTTCCATTTGGTCCATTCTAATTTTCATCCAATTTGTTACTTTGGCAAAGTTTTGTACCTCCTATGTAAAATTGTTAATTCCCTTTCTGTAATGCTCATTTTCCTTTTGGTTCTCTTCTTTAGTGTTCTCATTTGATTTATATAATCATTTTTAAAATTCTTAAAAAGTCTTTTGCTTCAATTCTTCCAGAAATTCTAGCTAAATATGTGACCATGGTGTGTGTGTGTGTGTGTGTGTGTGTGTGTGTGTGCTATATGCTATGTTATTGTTTTGAGGCTTTGCTTATAGAGGCTTTGGGATTATTCTCCTCTTCTCTGTCTTTATCTTGGGCATTACATTTACCTCTTTATGGTGGGATTTTCCTTGTATTTACTCATTCTTTCACCCTTACTTTCAAAATTCATATATGTGTGTGTATGTATATATATATATATATGTATACATATATATATGTATTTAGATATATATGTATATACATATATATATGTATATATCTTTTAAAAATTAGAACTAGATTCTGCGCACTTGTGGAGGAAATGTCCAAAAGGACTGAGTCATACTTAGTCCCATTTTGTATTCTCTAATGTCTTGTCACTGATTTCTTCAAGTATTGAATTCTCTGTTTTTCAAGGATATCAGGGACTGTTTATGGTGGGGACCTGCAAGTTTTCAGTGCACTCAGTGCCTGAGGAAGGGTAAAGTCACTGCCCTTCTAGTTTAAGTTTCTTAAGCTCATGAGCTGAGTTTGGGTCTAAGCAACACACCTGTGGGCTTGCTCTTGGTTCAAGGTCCAATGTCCTGCTGCTGCACACAGCCACCATTAACTATCTAGAAGGGTCTGCAAGTCCTTAGAAACAGAATGCTAGACTCTACACTGGTCTGAATTCTCCATATTGGTTATCCAGTTGCAGGTTTCAGACTCAACTAGGGGCTACATCTGAAACTCTGCTCAACTCTTGGGGTCAGAGCCACACAGCTGTTGTCTGTTTCTTTCCCCGTCCTTTGCCTAATACACACTTCTCCTTGATTCCTCCCACCCCCAGGCTCAGCTCTTTTAATCAGTCCACATTGGATCTATACCCCAGCTCTGAGGCATGATCAATAGAACTGCCAATTGGCACCTGTTGCTAATTCCTAGATAGCATCAGAACTGGTCATGTTTAATTGGGGGTGTGGGCTGTAGAGAAGGGTATCTCTTCTTTTCCTAGTACAGAGGCCCATACTCTACTTCAGCCCCTATACTAGAAGGCTCTGTCTGGAAACTCTCCTTCCTTATTAGCCCGTTGGACCTTTGTTTATCTCCCTGTGCTGACCTGGGCTGGAAAGAAATGACAAGATGTGATTTTTCCTTAGATTTCCTGATTAGGACTTGGTCTGCTGTGTTTTCTAGGTCTCTGTTGGATTAGTTGAGGGAAACATCTGGGCTGAACTTCTTTCTCCTATTCTCCCATCTCTACTGCTCTTCTCTCTGTGAATTTTTGTTAAAAAAAAAAATAGTGAAATCTCAGTTCCCTTCCATGGAGGAGAGGGTATTCAGTGCTTTGCACAAAATATACATTTAATAAATGTTTAATTGCTTTACTTACTCTTTCTGGCCAAATGAAAATTAAGCAAAACATCAATGTTTATTGTATTAAACCACAAATGTAGAAAATGGTGGATGCTGGGTTGATTATATTCTAATCATAGGATACCTCCTGGAAGCTTAGATTTTAAATAAAATTTACATATTTTTCTATGTATAATTTTGTGTTACAAAAGTCTAATGCTTAAAAAAAATTAGTGATTTAAGTGCTCTTATTAATTGGCTACTGAATAATCACAGCTTATAGTACAAACATACAGATTGTCATGGCAGATCAGACAGCCAGTAGGGGTGAGTGAGTAGGCTACAACACATTACTAAGAAAAAAATGTACAAGAAAAGTACCATAAAGATTATGATCAGAGAGATACATGTTATGAAAAGAAAATAGATTTGTTGTAAGGAGTCGTAATTGATATGCAGCCTGTGTGCTTCTTCGGAATACACACAATGTTAAAAGAAATAAAGTAAGGTCCCTAGCACAGGGGTCTGCAAACTACAGCTCGTGCCAAATCTGGCTAACTGCAAAATTCAGTTTAAGTGCTAATATAAAACATGGAGTAGACCAGCGTACTGACCCTTACGCTGTATTTCACTCACCCTGGACTACCATACTGAGTGTACTCCCTGTGGAGGTTTCTTGTGAGGACACAGGCTGAGAGGAAATATAAGGATCACAGTCAGAGTCAGTGGCAAGTAGTTGCATTAATGAGATATCACAAATCAGTTTTTTAAGATACATCATATTTTGATGTAGCCCATACTGCTACAGATGCTACCTACTATTACTACTACTTCTACTGCTATTACAATACTGTCACGATTCCTGCCCAGCATCTACTTATCATTTTAAGGTTTGAAAAGCACTATACAAATATGATTTTATTGTACATTCATAATAACTCCAGGAGGTAGGTACTACTATAATCTCCATTTTATAGATGAAGAAACTGAAGCAGACAGAGGTTGAGTGACTTGTCCAGGGATACATAGCTAGTAAGAGTCTGAGGATGGATTTGAATTCATTTTTCCTGACTCCAGGTTTAAGGATGCATACGTTAGCTTCCATATTTTAAAGATATATGGCACAAACAAATGATAATCAGGAAAATGGCATTAAACTATTAAATATGTGCCTAAAATGTAATTTCTTATATCGGTAAGGTTTGGGCTTCCCCAAACTTTATCTCAAGGTCCTTTGTAAGACATTGTTTAACAGCTATATGTGTGTCAAAGAACTAGAAGACTTTGGAATTTCTTACAATAGAAACACTTAAAATATCTAATCAGTCTGTAGGTCAGATCACTTAGCCTCTTAGAATCCCATGGGAAACTTTTTCAGCTTTGTACAGAGAGAGCGAAATTCAGATGTGGTATTCTGACCCTAACCTCTAGCGTATCAGACTTATCATTAACCCCTATCTCTGAAATAGCCCCATTTGATGTGGAATTGCTCTAATGTAATTCTGTCCTGAGTAATTGGCCTCTTTTCTAATGAAGCTATGCAGAGGCTGTCCAGCTGGATGAAAGACTCTTTAAATCTACTTAATGAGCCTTTTGCTGTCTCAGCTTTAACCTTAGCAACTGACAATGGCAGTGTGTGTTCACAAATCTCTATGGGTTATTTTACAATTTATTTAGTGGCAACAGTCTCATTATAGTGCCTAAAATGATGGTTGCTTTCCAGATTCTCTGCAACACCTGAGCAAAATCTGCCAGCTTATGTTTCATGCAGGAAATTCCTTCGTCACCAATGTTCTCTCCCTTGTTCTGCCTGCTGCCTTTGGGGGATGGATGCTAACTGTATGGTGCTCCATGGGCACAAAGATAAGCAAGTTTTCCAAGGCCAGTTTCCTTTTCAATCCTGAAACACACAATGTGATCAAACCACATATAAGGAAACAGAGGCTTTTTGCTAGGCAATGTATAGTATTAAAAGCAACTTTACTGTGCATTGATTTTGTTTTGTACTATTTCTGTTGACATACAAATAATAAAGACAAGAATTGAGTCCGGAGGGTGGAAGACAATGTTCATACCTCCTTTGCTTAGTATTTGTGCTTGATTTTTTCATTTGAATGCCAAACTAGAGATGATTTAATTATGGAAGTGGGCTTTTGTAGCTGAGCTCCCACACAGCTTTTGTGGTTTTCTTTGTCAAAACTCCTTGAAATAAATTTACTGATGACAAATAAGAAATTAAATAAGAGTGACAAGGAATTTCCAACCCCAAATCAGTTCATATTCTAGGTCAGTAGACTTCAGTTCAACCCCAGGCACAAGAAGTGAAAAGAAGAGTTTAATCTTGGATCACCCTCCCCAGACTAAATTCAGTTAGTGGATAGCTCGTAAGTTCTGCCTATGACAAAAGAGTTGTTAGCTTCTCCTTATCATAGAGAAGGTTGTTAGTTATGGTATTCTAGCAGGCAATAGCCAAATGGTCAGCAGGTCACCCTAAAGTTATGAATCCTAGAAGGTCAAAACAGAGAACAAGATCCAGAACTGACCAAAACCAGCTGTGCACCTTGACTATCAAAGGTATCAGTGACATTACCAGAGGATTTTTTCAGCCCTACAGCATCAGAAATATGAACTACACAGTGTGTCATCACCACGTGTCCCTACCTGTCAGTGCACTGGCTACAAGGTTTCATATGTGTACCTCCTCATATATGTTCCCTGGCCACATCTGCTTCCTACAGATGAATCATCCTTGTATGGGCCTAGTTGTAATACCCTCTACTACAGTGATGCCTTCACACACCTGTGGTAGGCAGTATTCCATGTGCATGAATGGAAGAGATATTACTTTTTTGCTATACGTTTTGACTCAGTTTTTTTTCTTGAATTCATGTGTCTTCTGTCTGGCTGGTAAAATCAAACACGTCAAAGGGGACTTGTGAGCTTTGTTTCTGAATGAGAACACTGACTTGCAGAATATTTTAATGTTGGGGGTCAAAGGATTTTAGACATAAAGCTAGAAGAGACTTTAGAGGTCATATAGACCAACTCTTACGTTTAACAAAATAAGAAAATTGAGGTCTAGAGATATTAAGTGATATATTAAGTGAAGATCATATAGGTTGTAAGTGGTAGAGTTGGAACTTAGAACACAGGTTCTATGCCTCCAAATTTTGCATTTTTTTCTACTTTATCATTTCTGGGAACCATATGTGATACTAGGTACCCTAAGGAAGACACATGTAACACTATCATTTTTTTTTCCTTTCAAGACCTTCAATCCTTGCTGAACCAAAGAACCAAACACACATACACACACACACACACACACACACACACACACACACACACATACATGTTTAAGCATCATATTCTACTCTGAGTCTGAGAGAGGAGTTCATAAAAAGAGTAATATGTATGTGTATGATTAGACAGAAACTAAAACAATTATGAGAAAACTGAAACTGAAAACAAGAAAACTGTAAATGACCCATAATTGCATTGGTGTATATTGAATTTCAGAATTGTCACTATTATCAACCAGATCCATTTCACTTCTTGAAACAAAAATATAACTGACTGTGCAACCATTACCAATAGTCCCAAATAAATGAAACTAATACAGTACCTAACCAAAGCATCTGGTCTTCTGATCAGTTCCCAGATCTTAACAATCAGAACAAAATGCAGGGAAAAGATCCAACAGATTACCAGCATCCTATATCCCAAACCTTTTCTGTGGTCAAGACCAAACAACTATTTGGAATCATGTGGCTCTGGTTTTCACAACTCCTTTGGAACTTCTCTCCAGTTGGTCTGACATCCAGTGTAAGAAATACTGATTTGAAGGAAATCAAACCAAAAAGGCACTGCCCAACTTAGTTACATATACTTGCCTCTTAAAAATTTTAGTTTCTCATAAAACATGTTCTACATTTAGTTTTCATTAGCTTCTCTTAGTGTTTCTACTGTTGTTCTACTTATCTGTGAATGCTTCCCTACTTCTGCCCAAATGCAGATTAATATAAAGGCAAAAATGGCAGTTGGCCTGGGCACCCCAGATTTAAGATGTCCAAAGCTAAATATTATTACAAATTACATTTGAAATATTAGCATTGCTCTATGGATCTGTGGCCCTGCCTCTTCTTTGCCTCCCCTTCAAATTCATATCCACACCCTTTGGTTTATACAAAAAACACTGGGAACAAGGCCAATTCAACAATTCTTAGCCAGCTCTTTTATTTTTAGTAGGATTTCTGAAGTTTATCTGAATATGGAACACACAAATTTCTCTGCCTCCCCAGCTCTCAACAACAGGAAAGGGCATGTTAAGGAGATTTCAGTGTTGATGATCAACAAAGTTTTCTAGAAATTAGACATAGTTACTCTCTTTTTTATAGCAAAAGATTTCTCTGAAGGCAAGATGAGAAGGCAGGTGATACATAGTAAAATTCCCCCCAAAATCATTTGAGATAAATCAAAATAATATAGTTTTATTACATACTTATCAGTGGATTATTTATTCTGAGCCCATGTTTTTAGATAAAAATAAGTTAAAGGTGTTTCTGATATATACATGTACTCTTCCAAGCTATAATTAAACATCAAAGGCACATATATATGTATGTATGTAGGATGTATATGTAAAAATATTCTTTCTTGATGGAGAAGCTTCAGAAACAAGTGTTACCCAAAAGGAAAGGAAAAATAAGACAACTAGAATCTTAAAGTAGGAAAGAACTCCAAAAACCATCTAGTACACTCTATATTTGAATATGAATCCTTTCTAAAACGTATCTGAAAAGTGATGATTTAGCCTTTGGACCAAGGAAGAATCCAAGACTTCCCAATGAAATCTGTTACTCCAAAGGCTAGAAAGTTTGTCCTTATATGAAGCTTAAAGTTTCTTCTTTTCAACTTCCATCTGTTCCCTCTAGTTCTCTTAGGAAGAGAAGCAGAACAAGTCTAACCCTCCTCGTAAAGGGAACCCTTGCATGTATTTGAAATAAAATTGTCAAGTCCATTCTATGTCTTCTTCAAGATAAATATCCCTGGTTCCTTCAAGAGATGACCCCATGGTATTTTAGAGTCCCTTTACCATCTTGATTCCTTTCTTTTAGATATCTTTAGCTTATTAATATTATTTGGCATCCAAACCTGAACCTGATTCACCAGATGTGGCCAGAGTACACCAGGATGGCAGGAGATCACCTCCTCATTGAGGCAGTTAGGTGACATGGGATAAAGTGGTGCGCCTGGAGTCTGAATTCAAATCTTGCCTTAGATATTTACCAAGCTATAGAAAAATAAGGCAAATAGAGAAGCAAAGCAGTCCCTGCTCTCAAGGTACATTCTAATGCATAGACAATATGTATTGGTTTCGATAGCAAGTCAGATGGAAAGGTAACATGGACTTCAGGGAACAGTAGTAAAGCAGAGTTTTAATTCTGTTAATGAAGGACACAGTTCAATGTCAGAACTTTTACTTTCTGGGATCAGTTGCTGAGTTCACTTTACCTATTCCATGATGGTTCAACTACTATAAGAATCAGTCAGGAAACAAGAGACTAGGGAAAGCACTAGTTTTCATAAATCCCAGTTCACTCAGATCTCATGTTCCTTTATCTAGTGACCAAACCTCTGGGGTGCTTGAGTTGACTATTATTTGGGATGACAGACCATCCTTTTGGCTAGAGGCCCAAGGACAAGCCACTTCCTGCATCTTTATTAGGTTTCCAGACTGGCCCAGGGGCACGATATGACTAGGGGCTGCTCTCAAGGTGATGAAGAGGGCCTAACCTTTTGGAAGACCAATACTGAACCTTCCTTCTTCAGATCCTCAGTTTCTGTGCCTGGATCCACTCCCCAGTGGTGAGCTCACTTCCACTTCTTTTTCCAGCCTAGCTCCCTGATCCATTATTCTCATTCCCACCCCAACCACAACCAACCAATACTCTAAATCTACCACCCTTTCCACTCTACCATTTTGAATTCTCACTCCATAACTCACAAACTTCCTCTCATCTTTTATCACTTTCTTTCTTGCTTATTCCGTTTTCTGATATTCACTGAAACCTAGTTCTCCCCTGTGTCCTCAGCTACCCTTTCCAGGACTGACTGTACTTTCATTCATACATCTGACTCTGGTCAGTGTGAGAGTGTCTGATTCCTCCTTGCTTCTCAATGCCACTTTCATGCCCTCCCTTTGGCACCATTAATCAGCAACCTTGTTGTTAAATCCAATTTTATCTCCCAATCTGGATTCTGGTAGCTATTATCTATTGTTGCTATCATTGTCAAAGGGTATCGTGCCTGGCTCACAGTCTTCCTCTTCACACTAATTCATTTCCTTAAATCTTAACTTTCCGGTTCCTCAATCTGTTAAACATTTACTTCTTACTCCTTTACCTCAACTACTAAAAGGAATGGTCATACCAATGACCTTGCCATCACCTACCAGCTACACTTTCATTCAACTCAATTCAGTAAATATTTATTAACTGCCTACTACATTGCCAGGTACTATTCTAAGTACTGGGTATACAAAAAGAGGAAAAGATAGTGACTGTCTTCAAGGAGCTTACAATCTAAAGGGGGAGATAACATGTAAGGTAATATATACAAAGCAAGCTACATACAAGATAAATAGGAAATAATGAAGAGAGAAAGCCTGATATTAAGAAAGGTTAGAGAAATGTTCCTGTAGAAGATGGGATTTTTTAGTTGAGACTTAAAGGAAGTCAGTGAGGCCAGTAATCATGATGGGGAAGGGAGAGTGTTCTAGGTATGGGGGGCAGCCAGAGAAAATGCCAGGACCTGAGTGATGTTTAAGAATACTGAATTTCTTTTATCTGAACATAATATTTTATCTTTCCTTCTCTTCCTATGTCTTAGGACTTATAACCTGCTTCAGTTTACCCTAACTTTCCAGTACTATCCCAAGTCATCAAGCCTACACTGCTTACATTCTCCTCCTCCTACAATCATGACTCCATACCATCCTCTACATTTGAATTTTCTTTTCCTATCAGTGATCACATCCTACCAAAACCTAATCTCTCAGTATTTCCACCATTTACTTCCTTCACTTTTACTTAAATACTGCTGAAAAGAATTGCAGAAGCCACCACAAATAAATACTAACTAATCTAAACTGGTCCTTTACAATATATGCAAGATATAGAATTGATGAAAAGTAGCCTTAGAATGGATAGCACTAGCAGCTGAGGAGACTGGGAAAGATTTCCTGGAGGACATGACACTTCAGCCGAGTCTTAAAGGAAACCAAAGATTTTAAAAATTGACAATTAGGAGGCAAAGGATTGTAGGTATGGGAAACATGGTGAGGTTGAGATTCCTATGAGACTTCCAGTAGGAAATGTCCAACACATAGAAAGTGCTGTCATCCTAGTTTCTAATACCACCATTTCTAAGGTTATCTCCCATCTATGCTGTATTCATCTTGTATATATCTATTTCATATATAGATTTATCTATATCTATCTACATACATGCACATACACCTTAGTTTTGAAATCACTGAAATAGACACATATATTTTTATCTCTATCCTTATATCTATATGTCTTTTATCTATGGGAATGAATCTTTGAGAATCAGGTGTATGTGTATATGAATGTCTGTGTATATGTATGTAGGCATATATATATGTATATTCACATACATATATTGCTGATTTCTTGATTTCAAGAAGGCTCTCAAAGATAAGTAAACATAAAGTACTGTTCCATTATGTATAGCTTTTGAACTTTAAAAAGTCACGAAATGTTTAATTCTTCAAATTGTTTTTAATTCTTCAAAACTTTAAAGTTTTCCTGTGTTTTTTTATGTATATCTGAGGTGGCTATGAAAAGTAGAATAAAATGTTTCTTAGTAGTTTGTTGATTTATAAATGTATAGTTATAAAAAAAATTAAGAGGTATATTATGCATTTGGTCAAAAAAAGGCAACTTAAAAATTCCCAAAACTATTTATTTCCCAAGTCCTTACTGGTAGAATTAAGCGATTTTTTTTTTTAGGATTGAAAATTCATATTTAAGAGATGGTTTAAGAATCAGCTAGTTGGTACAGTGAATAGTGTTGAACCTGGAGTCAGCAAGTACTAAATTCAAATCCAGCCCCTCTTATTAGCTGTGTAACTCTGGACAAGCCACTTAATTTGTTTGCTTCAGTTCCTTCATCTGTCAAATGTGGATAGTGATATCATCTCTTTCCCAAGGCTATTGTAAGAATCAAATGTCATAGTTTATGATAATTTTTGTAAAGATCTTTGCAAAGCACTATATGAATTCTATTAAATGCCAATTATTTGGGGGAAAATCCCACAAAGTGAGTGCTACTTTATATTGATTTCTGTTAGTAATGAGTGGGATGGTGGGGGTTTAGATAAGGATGAACATGATGATCAACTTCAGAGGCTTGATCTCTGTCTTGAGCAAGAGAAGATATTTAAGCTGAGTTGGCATAGCATTCAGTGTTGGCATACATTTGTCAAATCACACATCTTTTGGGAAGTCAGTGACAGCAAAAAGAATCGAGTAGCTCTGTAATGCACCAGTAAACTTGCTCAGCTTTTTGTTTCCTGTTTACCTTTTTGTTTCATATAATCTTGGACTCGGGGAAAGACAGGAGTTCATCTGTGGTATGCCCATATTGCCCCAGGATGCAATTCCAGAGTCTTGGACCCAAAGTATATCAAAGAAGTTTACTTAGACTGACTTTGCATCTGATTCTTTCAGACTAAGCTAAATCTCCTAATCACCTGGGACTAATTCCTATTGGTGGGCACCTATGTGGCAAATTTCCCAGTTTTATATTAATGGAAGAGGGTGAAATATATTGAGAGAGAATAATGCAATCTCAGAGTTGATAGGAACTTCAGAGGCTTATTGCACCTGAACTAAAACCTCTCTCTCTCCATATGTAACAAATGGTCATCGATCATCTGCCAGAAGTCCTTTTGTGATGGGGGAATCTGTAAGTAAATGAAGTTTTCAGCACTATTTTTATAAAACTAATTTATTAGATCTCTTTTTTTTCTTTTATTGAGCCAAAATCTGCCTCTGCTAAGAGGTGAGCTTGATAAAGTATGCTTTCCTATAAGTCACTGATAAAATTGTTGAAGTAAATAGGGCACCATGATATGTCACTAGAAACATTCCAACTGAAAAGAACCTAAGGGGGGCATCCAGTCAAGAATACTTCCTAATTAAAAGGCAACTTCTGCTTTAAATGAGAGATCTTAGAATATAATATTCCAAAAGGAAAAATAAATAGGTTTACAACCACAAATAAGTTACGCTCTAATTCTAGGGGCAGCTAGGTGGTACAATGGATAGAGTGCTGGACCTGAAGTCAGGAAGACGCATTTTCCTGAATTTAAATCTGGCTTCAACTACTTACTAGTTGTCTCACTGCTGAAGTCATTTAACCTGTTTGCTTCAGTTCCTATGGAAAGTGAAGAAAATGGCAAACCACTCCTTTATCTTTACCATCAAAACCCCAAATGGAGTCATGAAGAGTCACGTGACTGAGCAAAAAAAAAAATTCTGCAGGGGAAAAAATGGACCTTTAATAGAATACAATGGGAGCTCCTTGAGAGCATGGATTGTCTTGCTTTTTTATTTATATCCTCAATGCTTTTACCAGTATTTTTACATAGTAATCACTTAATAAATGCTTTATTTATTTATCCATACTATTAAGATTAATATTCTGAAAAGCCGAGTATTATCCAATTGGGAACAAATGAATTGTCAATGAAGTAGAAGACTTTCCTGTTTCTGATGAAAATACTGGAGCTGAGTAAGAACCTTGAATTTCAAAGGTCAAATATCAGAGTTCAGAGAAACCTAGGAAGGGAAATGGAAAGCACTAGTATGACCATGTAATGCTAACATTCTAATGAGAGAGATGAAACAAGTGTCCCTTTAGAATATTAATATCTTCAAAGGGTTTTGAGGGAGCTAAATTAGAAAAACAGAGAATCTGTGTGGGTGGACCGATTCTGTTTTGAGGGTTTTAAGAGGGGAAGGAAAACAGGAGGGAGGGAAAAGAAATTTCTCAGAATTGGAGTGTCTGAAGAAGGTATACAAACATGGAGGAAGGGTTGAAATGAGAGGTAATCAGATGGACATCACTCTTACCTGAAACTGACAAAGGAACACTGAACATACACAGAGTTTAGAAACATAGCATGCTAAAGAGTGAACTAAGGATAGAAAAAAGGGAGGTATAGGGGGAATAAGAGAATTTGGTACTGAAGAGGCAATATTTGTGAGCAAAACAAACTTTCTGGTCCTGAAAAATGAATTAAAAAGGAAAAAGCAAAGAATTATTTTCTAACGGGACATCCATCAGTTGAGGAATGTCTAAACAAACTGTAGTATTTGAATTATTCCATTATGGTATCATAATGTGATGGAATAATATTCTGTCCTGAGAAATAATAAAAGCTAGCATGTATATAGCATATAAACATGCTTTATATGTTAAAGGCATATAGTAGAGTAGGGGTTACAGAGAAACAACCTTGATATTTATTGAGATTACAAAGGAGATTGCAAAGAGCATTGTAGAAATAGCAACAAGGAAATTCTAGTCTTCTGGCATTAACCAAAATATATAGAGAAAAGAATTCTTTGCTCCCCAAATTTTTCTTTCACTAGAAAAGAACAACACACAGAAAAAAAGCCAGTTAAAATGTCTTTATATATTTCCAATTAGGATAATTTTTAATCTTTCATTGGTCTTACCTTCCATATTAAAAAAAAAAAGAATAAATATCTATTTCTTTTGACATAAATACAAAGAGAATAACATTTTATATAAAACTAAAGGATGTAAGGATAGTAATTTTTTGAATGAGATAAGTGATTTGGCTACTCCAGCTCCTTTCTACAGGTCCAACCTTATGGCAAATGATAAGTTAAGTATGATCTTGAATCATGAAGTGATGCCAGGAAGATCATGAGCAAGAATAGCTCAGAATGCTAGAAAGGCCCTGGGATTATACAGGTGGCTGGAAGGCAGATAACAGTACATTTCTTCTAAAGAACAAAACAATTTCAGACCATCCCATTAGTGTCCTACCCACCCAGGATTCTTGAAAGCTAAGATATTGGGGCTCAAGTTGGCAAGTTGGTACAGTCTACTGAGCTGGCAAGATTCTAGACAGAAGCCTGTTTAACCGGGTCTGTAATCTGAAAACCAGCCTAAATTTTCAGAAGCCAATTGAAAGAATAGCTACAGCGGAATTAAATTTGGGGTCCACAGAAATTCTTTAAAGTCATATATTAAATCTTGAAGGAGTTATGTGCTATATATTCTAAGACTGATGAAATTCTGAAACATCTCTTATATTCGTAGGGAAGTATTAAAAAAGAACTAATGGCAAAAGGAAAAAGTTTAAGATGAAAGTAAGTTTGTAAATTATTAATCAGGCACTTCAGAGAACACAATCCACACAGAGTACCCACAGAGAGCATCCACACTTTATAGATGGGGATGTCAAGGCTTATAGAGAATCGGTGTTTTTCCCAAGCCCAGAGGACAAATCAATAAAAGTTGAACAAAACACTTATATTTTGTCTCACAGCTTGGCATCTTATCTAGTTTCTAATTCATATGGTTTCCATTTTTCCATCAATAAAACACTAAGTTCTATGTCTGGTGATTTTCACTTTTGTTCTCCTCTTCTACCTAGATTTTCAGACAAATCAAGTTATCAAATACTTATTTGCCTCTTGGCATCATCATGTGGTTGGTTAGGGATGTTTACCTTCCTTTATGTTTTCTGAATGCCACACTGACTAGAGTGGTGAGGGGCAGTTGTCTATCTCTAGCTCATTGGTTCCTACCATGGTCTTAAGACTGAGTCAGAATTAGATCATGACTAAGGTACCTATAGAAGACTAAAAAGCCTGAAATTGTCCCAGACATCTACTCCAAATTTGACATAATTCCCTTGCCAGAGGAAGTATCATCATTCTTAGTCCCAATCTCAGTTAATCTCAAAAGGTTAAGTGAACAGTGTGGGTTTAGGCTAGTGAGAGGCTTTAAGCAATGGGATGACACTCTATATGGTTTGCTAGAATTTTAGGCATGTCTTTGGCCAGACTTAGACCACCCAGTTACAGCAGAAAAGATGGGGGAGAGGAAAGAGAGGAGGAGAGAGAGAACAGGGTGGAAGGAAAGAAAGACAACCTTGTGAAAATTACAATGGAAAGAGAGTGAGGAGAAGAACACAGAGAAGGGGGAAGACAGGGTGAGAGGTAGAAATAGCTGGAGGGGAAGGAAAAAGGAAAGGGGATGGGGTGGGCAAGAGTAATCAGTTATCACTGAATGGTAAAAAATAAATTTTAATTAAGTCAACATTCTATAGTTTCCAAAAGGGTGAATGACTGTCATGTGGAATCGTTCACACAAAAGTAATGTATTTTAACTACAATCTTTGAGATAACTATTAAGTTTGGATATAGTGATGTTTCAAAATTGTATCTTGCTTTCTTATTTCAGCTTTTCATATCTCACTTTTAACTGTAAAAAAAGAGTGATATTACAAATTCATAAGATTTTCACAAAGCATCATAAGGAAAATCACACATTAAATATCATTACATTAAAGAATCAAGAGTAGGCACAAGGAGTTTAAATACTAAATTTATAAGGTATTGCAATACAAATGTGCAATAGCATGTCTGCTGAACTTTAGTATAAAAGGACTGCATTTCCATGAAAAAAGCTGTGTAACATAAATATCATTCAACATTTATAGCCAATACAAAAATGGTAAAGCTGCATGATTCACATACATTAGTTACCTTCTACCTCAAACATTCTTTATAGTAAGTAAGCCAATTAGGAGAAAGCTTAGTTTATATATTTCACATGCTGGTAATTAGCTTAATGATATTAACAGAGACGTGCTTTTCCCAAAGATCTCCTATTGCTTAGTCCCAATCAACGATGTAATAACCCATACTATATTGAATAAGTTAAATTCTATATTTCAATTTTTCAAAATAAGTTATGGTTTTCTCAAGTGAATCAAAACACATGAATGAGGTAAATAGAATGTAACAAAATAATTTTACTGTTGGCACAGAAGATAGAGGCAAATATTTTTTAAAACCTTGGCAATGCGGCAAATTGGATAAACTACTCATCTATAATACTGGCAGAAATAACACTTCAATATTGTATTGAGATGAAGGATACCAAAGAGAAACAAAATATTCATTTCAGAACAAAGCACCAACCTGTATCTTTTCCCTCTCTATCCTGATTTATTTTCCTTCTTATGACATAATCATCCATTCAACAAACAAATCATATATTTAACTTATCTTGCCCAGTCTTTACTATCATATACCCCATGTAGTAATCCCTTCCCCCATCACTTAAAACAGTTTGTTTTCTCTCCTACTCAAAGACTGGGTTATAAAATATTAGATATTTAACCCAAAACAACCCCACTCCCACCCCTTGCAATTAAGTGGTGGGTTGCAATTTTAGAGAACACACACAGAAATCCTATAGAAATCAACAAGGTTTCTTTGCTAGCAAATAATTTGGAATTGTTCTTTGAAAGCCAACCCCTGTTGAAATTACAATTTCAAGATAATATAATATTTTTCATTTTTTATATAATTTAAGTGACCTTTAAATAAGATGGTGATCAAATGAACTGGAAATAAACAAAGATTGCACTGTAAGACTTCCACACTTGAATGATAGCCACCCTCTGATCTTTCTTTACAACTTGAAGTGAGGGTAGGGGAAGGAAAGCTTGTTTCACTTTCAAATAGAGAAATAAGGGGAGGAGTGGTTTATTCATAAACCCAGGTTTAAACTAAGAAATAATACAGTAGAAAGGTGGTTTGAGGATCTCCAAAGAACTATTTGTTTTACCCTGTCACCACTTTCAAAGATTATATTCCCCACTCCAAAAACATGATTATTCTATCACTTAACTATCATATCAAAAGGCATTTTACATAATCATGAAGTCAGACACAACTAAAATGACTGAACAACAACCATAACACAAATACTTTAGAAACTATAGGATCACAGCCTTGATATCTACTCTGATCTCTCATTTTATAAAGGAGAACTGCAAGGTCCGTATAGATGATGTAATTTGCTAGAGGTCATAGATGTAGGATGTAGAAAATCCAGAATTCTAACCCAAATCCAGGGCCCTTTCTATGGGCTAAATTTATTTCACATAATTACAAAGGCTACTGGTATTGGGTACACATAGCAACTGTGAAAATGTTATCTCTTTTAAGGAGAGATGAAGAGTAGTCCTACCAGAAAAAATGGGATGGATGGAGTGAAGATCCAACAGCTTTGAGATTTCTTAAAGCTCTTAAGACTATGTAGCTCTCCAGAACTAAAGTACGAAAGTATCTAAGTGTACCTTTCCCTAGATTTTAAATAACCAGGGAGTAAGGATCAAGTTTCTCTTCTGGGATATATTAAGTACCTAGTACAACATTAACATTAAAAAGATGTAACTGATGAAGATCACTTAGTATGAATCAAGTAAGTGCCTGCAGGGTGCATGATAGTATCTGAGCCACTGAAACAATTCCAAGGAATATATGGAATCTCCATAAAAGAAGTTAACCTGTGACATATGTACTCAGTAAATGCTCACTGCCTAGGATACAAATGTTTATGTCACATAAATATGCATATATAACATTTACTTGCTTTAATTGCTCTTTAAAATGTATGGAAGCCACTAAAATGTGTTTCCTATTCCTTTGAAAGAACGTTTCTATATCTACTCTGCAACAGCAAAACCACGAAATAAACACCCTAAAAACCACGGGATGTAGGAACTTAAAATAAACTACAACTTCTTGGAATAAATCATTTCTTTTTTAATGATTATCTTACACACACACATACTCTTTTCTTTTTAATGATTATCTTACACACACACATACTCTTTTCTTTTTAATGATTATCTTACACACACACATACTCTTTTCTTTTTAATGATTATCTTACACACACACACACACACACACACACACACACCCCTTTCTTTATAATCATTAGCACACACATACACACACTCCTTTTTAATCATTATCTTAGACACATACATACACACAAACACACATACACAGACACAGACAAACACAGACACATACACACACAGGAAGGGGAGACTAAAAACAACAACAAAACTTGACACATACACACACACACAGACACACACGTACACATACACAGACACACACAGACACAGACACATACACACACAGGAAGGGGAGACTAAAAACAACAACAAAACTTGACTAACTTTAAAAGATGTAAACTAATACCAGGATCAGCTTTCATTTATTTTTAAAAAATAAAAACTAGTTTTGTGCGAGTCTTGTAATACTTCATTTAGCCATAAGACAGCAGAGATTCTCAGAACCCTACACTAATTTCCTTGTTCTCAGCTCACCCAATGAGAGTGTAATCTGAATAGCCAGATGTATATCTAATTCATTTTTAAAGGCAACAAAATAATTAGTGGATTTTATAAAATTCCGTTCCTTTCCTTATTATGCACCCTAGTGCATCCAAAAAAAAGGGGGAAGGGGGAGGGGAGAATAGGCCCTACTTTGAGAATCTATGTACAACTTGGTTCTGAGTTTCTCAATTTATTTCTAAAAAATAAATCAAGTAAAAAGAAAGCTTTTTTTTTAAGAAAAAAAAAGAGAAACAAAACCCTTGGGCACTTTTAATAAGTCAAGTATTGAAAGATTTACAAAGACACATTTCTTTGTAGGATTAAAGAGAGTTGGGGGTAGGTGGGAAAAGAATAAAACATTTCTCTCATTTCCTGCTCTAGATTTTCACTCATTCTTTCACCAGTCAGTCAGTTCACTAAAAAGGAAACCGTAAGTGGTTTTTTAGTTGTTATGATTACTAAAGTAGCTCAGATGGAGCCAGGGAGCTACTCTAGAGATGGAAATAGTACCACATCATACTGCAGCTCTCTGCACATGACTTGCTTGTATTGGCAAGACTAAGAGGATTTACTGGCTTCAAAAAGACGACTTCTCAATGAAATATTTGAAAAGAGGTGGAGGGGAAAACTGCCTTTTGGCAAAAAAAAAAAAAAAGTTCTCCTCCTGCTAAATGACTACTTCCTTCTGAATCTCTGAAAGTTACATATCGTTCTCAGCATTGGCTTGTCAATATTTTATTGCTTGTGGCTTCTGATGACCTAAGCCCCTGAAGTCATAATAAGCTTGGCTGATGTCATATTAACTTGGATGCAGCTTCTCTGTATACTCAGCAACTGAAGAGCGCTGGTATTGTACGTAGCAAGCCCAGTCTATGGCCAGTTTCTGCTGTCACAGTACACTCAGTATATTTGCAAAAGAAACATTGAGAAGGAAAAATGAGAAGTATAAAATGGAGAATAATGAAGGTGCTTCAGTAAGCAGTGATGAGAGTTAAACCACCATACCCACACTTCCTTTACTAAGGTAATATTTGGGAGCCTCTCAGTTTCTATCTCAATAAATACCTATTGACTAACTGCGATGTCTGACATTTTCCATAAGGTTTGACAAAAATATTCAACACCAAATAAGGAAGTAAGACTTCTGCTACAGTTCCTAGGGCACATTTTGTTATTGCTGATGTGTGAGGTCAAGTATTCTTTCATCTCATGTGATGTGGAGTGATGTTTCTAGAGGATATTAAAAAGGAGTGATGGCCACCTATTACAACCAGAATTTCCTAACCCCACAGATTTTCAAATCAAAAATCTCCAAGCAGAATAATAGGTCTTATTTTTGATTTTGATTGTCATGCCTAAAAGATTCTCATTACTACATGATGGTTACTGCCTTTTAGGACTAGATGTTTGTTATGTATAAGCTTTTAAGAGAGAAGCTGGCTCATGCAAGACAGATTAAGAATTTGGTTTCCACTGTAGACCAGAATGGCAATTGACATAATTCTTTGGTCCAGTTTGCTGGAAATACCTTCACAAAAAATTACTGTTCCCCATCAGCAACATGACTTTTGCGCTGCCTCACTGAGCTTTCAGCCTCCACATCAGTTAACTGCTGGTCTGGGACATTCCCTGCCTCTTCAGTTGCTGATCCTTCATCCACTGCAGAGTCTTCTTCAGAGGTCTCATCATTTGAATTGGTTCTTTCCTCTTCTCGTTCTGAAAGGTCATCATCTTTGTCTTCTTCTCCCTCTGAAAGGTCATCTTTCTCCTCCTCTTCATCTGAAAGGTCTTTCTTTCCTTCTGAAATTCCTAGATCTTCAACTGTAAGTGCTTCCTTCTCCTTTTCAATCAACTCTGTAAAGAAAAACAGAAGCAAAAAGAGCATGCACTGAATACCAAGTCAGCGTCCAGTCAGCAACCGATCACAAGTGATCAGTATTTAAAAAAAAAGCAGGTTTCTACAATTCTGGAAGGATATTCCAGTTTATATATTAACCAGGTGTTTTGTTTGTCCTTGTCCCTAATATTACCTGATTTTTATTTACTTCAGAGACTCCTAGCTGCTATCAGACATATTTTCACGAGATGTTACTCACTCCTATGCTAATCTTAACTATTACAAAAATCATATTTCTATTCTCTTCCTAACATAGTTTAAATTCTACAGCACACTCTTGTTCTGCGTTAATGAAAATAATTAAGAACCAACATAGAACTACAGACTTAGAGCTGGAAAGCATCTCAAAAGTCATCTATTCCAACCCCTTCATTTTACAGATATGGAAATAGATGAATAGAAAGCTTAGGTGGTTTGTCCAAAGTTAGGTCAAATAGCAGTGAAGATGGCAGAAGGTGTAAGATGCGTCCAACTGTTTGAGGACATGTATGAGATACAGCAGGTGAGTGAAGAATCCAAGATGACCTTTAAGCTTCCACCTTGGGTGCCTAGGATAATGGTAATGTTTTTAAATGACAGGAACGTTGAAAGGAGGAGGCAGGAGAAGGTATCGAATAGAGTTTCGAACATATTCGTCTGAGATGCTGGCAAGACAAGTAGGTGCAGATTTCTGGCAGTCAGGAATGAGAGATGGGATTTCAAAGGACCTATGGAGGAGGTTGCTATCTGCATCCAGAGAAAGAACTGATAAACAGAAGTATGTATAGAATGGTTTTACACAAATATGCACATATTTGTGTCTAATGATAGCCATCTATGGGGTGGGGGGAAGAGGGAGAAAGCAATAAAAGAAAATAAGTTACACGATAATTTTAAAATATATTTAAAAGGAAAAGCAAGTTGAACACAATAGATTTGCAGTTTTATTTCATATGCAATCATTTTTTCTATTCTCCTATGTTATGGAAATACTTGTTTTATTTCTTAGGTTCTTAATAAAATAAATAAATAATAGGGAGATTTAATAAATAAGCACACAAATAAATAGATAAATGACTGAATAAATAGATAGACAGACAGGTGGACAGACAGACAGATGAATGAAGGGTCGGGCTGGATATAGGTATCATCTGTGGATAGAGTGCTGAATTTGGAATCTTAAGGATTTGAATTCACATCTGGCCTCAGATACCTAATATCTGTATGGTCTAGGCAAATCACTTCTGCTTGCCTCTTTTTTCTCCTCTGTAAAATGAGGATAACAGCACACCATCTCCCAGGGCTGTCGTGAGACTCAAATGAGATGTCATTTTTAAAGTCCTTTTTAAAGTACAGTGCCTAGAACATAGTAGTCTGTGAGCTATATAATGTTAGCTATTAAAATTATCTAGATGGAGGTGGTAACTAAACCCATGAAAACATATAAAGCTACTAAGGAAAAGAGAGCAATGAGGGAAAATAAAGGGTCCCAGAATATTTGTCTTGATGGACACCCGCACTTAGAAGGCAAAAGAAGGATACACAAGTGCAGGAATGGTCAAAGAGGCAGAAAGAGAATGAGGATCTCAAGTCGTGTTAAAGAAGGGGGTAAAGCAGGAGCAATCATACAGAAGGAAGGCTGGGCAATGTTTCTCAAGGATGCTCAAAGGTTAAGGATTATGAAGACTGAGAAAAAAATCTTTAGATTTAGCAATTAAAAGGTCATTGGTGATTTTTGAAAGAACAGTTTCAATAAAGTCATAGGGTCACAAGCTGGAATGCAAATGTTAATGAGTGTTAGGAATAAATAAGTGAAGATAAGGTATATACTCTTATTAAGCATTTAGCAGAAAGAGGGATAGAGGATGAGAGCTCCAGGGATGGGCAAGGTCAAAGGATTTTTTTTTCCTTTTAACAGATAGGATGAGCTTCAGCACATTTAGAGGCAATGGGGGTGGAACCAGTGGATGATGGGGAATGAAGATCAGAGGGATAGAGGGAATTCTAAATGAGGCTAGCTCCTGAAAGAGACTAGAACAGATGAAATCAAGAGTACAAGGCAAGGTGTCAGCCTTGGTAAAAAGATCCTCCTCCTTGCACTGGAGCACAAGGAGAAGAGGAGTGAAACTGGAGATATTCTGAAGCATGGAGGATTGGATGGAGATCTCAAAAAGATGTTTTCAGTCTTTTTAGGAAAGACAAAGGGGAAATGTTTTGCTGATAGATGGGAAAGGTAGGAGAAGAGTTAGAGGATTGAGAAGATAGGAAAATTAAGATATGAAGGACAGTGAGAGGTTTAAAGGAAAGCTCTAGGCAGAATGATATTAGATAGAAGAAACCATGATGGGCGAGGGGAAAAGGAAGGAGAGGGTGGCTTCAAGGAAGAATTGGCACATGAGCTGGGCCTTGAAGGAAAGGAGAGATTTCAATCAATGGACGTGAGGCAGGAAGGTCAATTCCAGGTTTGGAAAAGTGTGAGATGCAGATATAGGAGAACACAGAATAAAAACAAGGGACTGAAAGTATTCCAGTTTGGCTGGAATGCAGAGTAGAAGTAGAATAGTTTGACATAAAACTGGAAAGGTAGTTTGCAACTAGACTCTGGAAGATCTTCAAAGCTAAGCTAAGGAGACTAAATATTTTCAGCCAGCGGCAGAGAATCATTCAAAGTTTAAGGGTAGTCATAATTATCAAAGAAACAACATCAAGTGTAGATGTTCTTAGACTCACATGTCAAGCTTTATCCAAAGGGTTAAGAATATAGATTAGAGAGCATTAGAATCTGGATGACCTGGTTTTAAGTCCTGCTCATGTGACCATGAGCAAGTAATTTAATCTTTTTAGGTGCCAAGCAAGAAAATGAATTACAAAAAGAGTTTCTAATCAGCATCAGTGGAGGGAGTTTTTACACTACTAATTTCTGATATGAATAAAAATCACAGGACTAGGAAAAAAAAAGATTAACATATGTTTTTCCTTGTAGTTTCCAAAATTTCAGAAGTCAGTTCCATTCTAATTAGTAGGTTTGTTCTCTGTTCACACAAAAACAGGAATATGCAAACAAAACTTAAAATTTGCTCATCAACTTATGCCTATCATTATGATAAGAATAATGAAAAACCATCTAGAATGGAATAACTTTAAAATTTTGGAAGCTACAGAGACCATGTCCTCTAATATAGTTGAATCTTAAATTAGGGAAAAAAACATATTCTTTGTTCATCGTATTTTTTTTTCTTAGAAATATACCCAGAAAACAAGTAGATAGATTGCCTGATGGTGAAAGGCTCGATTACATTTAAGAAACCAAAAAGAAGAAACTTCATAATGGTACAAATGGCACCACATCACTCCAAAGACATGGTATACACTCATTAGCTTATAATACTTACCAGACTGATCTGTTTCATCTCTTGGTTTAGGTGGACAAAAGCAGTCTGCAAGTAAAACCAGTATCTGTGGGGGAAAAAAACAGAAAAGATGTGATTCAAGGTACAAAAGAGATAGAATTTAATACCCAAATTACTCAAATTACATATTGGTCCCAAAATACAGGTATTTATTTCTAAATAAATGATCAACAGTGAGCAAGGGCAAAAGAATATTTTAACATCCCCTTGGCTTCCCAGTCTCTAATTTCTACCTTCTCCAATAAATACATCCTATGCATGATGACTCCAGTAACCTTTCTAAGCCACACTTAGATCATTAAGTCTGCTTAAATCTAATCAGTGGCTCCGTCCTTATCTATAAAATAAAGTTTGAATTTCTTACCCTAGCATGGAAGGCTCTCCTCAACCTGGTTCCAATCTACCATTTCAGGCATCTTTCACATGCAACATTTTCACCTGTTCTGTGTCCTAGTCAAATCGCTCCTACCCTCCTTTCTTGTCCTGCCTTCTTTTTCATCTGTGCCTTTACTCAAGTAATTAGGAACTTTTAGAACAGACCTCCACATCTGTAACTTCTGTTTCTTCAAAGTCCAATTCAACTGCATTCTCTTTCCGAAAAACTTTCCTAATCTTCTTAACTGCAGAATGACCTATCTATCCCTCCTCAAACTTCTTATAGTATTTGGTTTGGATTTTTCCTTGGCATTTAGAACATTTGACACTGTTACAGTTAGGTAAGTACATGTCTAATCTCCTTATGGCTCCCTGAAAGTCTAAACTTCTGTACCTGATATTCAAGGACTTCCATTTGGTACCATTCTACTTAGTTGATGGAGCTACTGGTGTAACATAGAGTACTGGGTCTGGAGTCAGGAAGACTTGAACCCACCTCAGCCAATTACTGGGCAAGTTTCTAAATCTTCCTGCTTCAGTTTCCTTACCTGCAAAATTGGAATAATAATAGCACCTGCCTTCCAGGGTTGGTTGTAAGGATCACATGAATTTTTATAAGATGCTTTGCTAAAACTTAAAGAGCCAAATAAACGGTAGTTATTATGTGTCCTTATCCTTATCTAACACTTGATCTCTCCACACATTCTCTATACCATTCAAACTGGAATGCTTGCTCTCTTATCTTGTCCCCTTCACTCACTTTCCTGCATCTGTTCCTTTTATCGTGAAGTCCTTTATGTTTGTAATGATCTCCCCATCCCTCAGTTTGTTACTTATCTTTTAGAGTCCAATTAAATGCCCCTTCCTCAATTCCACAAGTGAAATGATCTGAGTTTCAACATTCTCCAAATTCATACCTTCAGAATTTCCCCCCTGAAACTTTTTTTCCCAGAAATCCTATAATTAAGAAATAAAATACAATGTGAAACAAATGGGGAAAGATAGCTAATGCTGCAAACTGAATGGCCTTAATAAATTATCTCTTCTATCTATGATAATAACATCACAAATAAACTTGTAATTCTTGATTACAATTTTTTTAACTATATCTTTTGATAGTTAGGATTCTGCATACTCTTTTGTCATTTCATCATAACCACAATTCTCCTAAAACAATAAAACTATCTCTTTTTAGTCCTTTGTTCACAAGAAACTAGATAGTAGCCTTAGGGGAGGAGCCCAAAGCTAGGACATGACATTGAAAGTGGGGTCTTGGCAAGTCCCTTAATTTTCTGTGGGGCTTTCTCTGTAAAATAAAGGGATGGAGATGATCCTGGATTCTTGAAGGCTATGACGGTGGATCATGAGCACTCAAAGATTGTACCATACTGGATTAGTTTCAAATAAAGTCCCAGTCAGTGATCATCTCTTCTTTCCAAAGTATCTCAAAGCATAATATAACACGATAAGTTCTTTGGCCACAGCAAACTGGGAAACAAAACAAACCAAAACAAAAATACAAACAGTCCTCAGACCTGCACTCTACTTCTCCTCCACTACTGCAGTGATGTTAGCACAGCAGCAGTACAGGGGGCAGAAGGTCTTAAGACTCACACAACTTTTACCACATACAAGCATTAACTCTTCTAAATTCTAAATGTGAGATATTTGCCTAACATCCAAAGAGCTGACATTCTTCAGGAAGAACTGAATTATGTCAGTCAACATCCTTCCTACAACTGAAGTGAGATTCAGTGAACAAAGATTTATTAAGTTTCTACTAAGTGCTCAACTTCATGTGAGGTTCTGGAAATACAAAGCCAAAACCCAGATCATCATTTGTCGACTTGGCTTTATCATGTTGGGGCACTTGATCATCTTGCACTGCAATGCTCTTGATAAGTACTCAGAGATCATTAGAGACCACAAAGATCATTACAGCCTAGCATCATTTGTTTCAGAGAATAAGCAGGGTGAGAAATCCTAAAAGGGACTATCCAATCACATATTTTAGTACTCAGTGACTTCAACGCAAAGGATATAAAAAACGTGGAAGGATAGTGAAAAACATGTTGGAAAACATGGTTCAAGGAAAAGAAACAAGATGTTGAAGGCTTATGCGTTATACAAAAGCATCCAGTCCATTCATCCTGAATATAAATGGGCTGAATGTGGTGGGTGTTGAATAATGTCACAGAAAACAAAATTGGTGGAGTAAGAATAGGAAATAACTGGTTACTGCTCTGGAAGTATTTTCTGAATCAGTTGTGCATAATCAGATCATTGACAGAGAAGAGATCAAAATGAATAACAAATAAGAATAAAAATGAGAGGCTATAGAATACAGCCTACGCACTTTCAAAATGACCTATTCAAATGATATGTGGACAATAAACGTGACAGAAAAAAGTCATAGGCTATCATCATTTTTCTATAAAGAATTATGGAATGTAATTTGATTGTACAATTGAAAAAAAATGATTAAGAAATTGCTGCAAACTGCAGACTTGGGAACTCCTGGCCAAATGGAGAGCACTAGTTTAGGACATCAACTATTTTGTACAGTGGTGGAAGATGTATAACTTTAATTTTATAAAACAAATGAGAAGTAGTGGAATGAGAAAGAAGTTCATAGAAAATGTGGAGAGACTCGACTAAGCCAGATGATCTTGAGTGCATTTATGGGTAAAACTGGGAGAACACAACAAAAAAACCAAAACAAAACAAAAAAGCAGATGAAAAATTGAGAAGATCTATAAGGATTCCTACAACCCTCCTCCTCCCCCCAATAATGACTGGAACTATTTGGACTCTAATATCACAGTTTTTGATTAGGGAGTCAACATGGCCCTAAAGAAAACACAAATGGAAAGAGTGGTAGGCTAGTCCAAATATATATGGAACACATCCGTGCCAGTGAACAAAATCTTTAGGACAATTAAGGACTGATTTTCAAGATTTCTGGGAGGCAGAGTACTAAAATGCTTGGGAGAAAAACATAGATCTTATTGTTATAGAAAAAGAGATGAATGAGATGA
>CM053769.1:229873523-229904076 GCA_028658325.1 Potorous gilbertii | reverse complement strand
AGAAGCCTTGGGTTCAAATCTAGCCTCAGATTATCTGTATGGCCCTGGGCAAGTTGTTCATCCTTTGGTCTTCCTTAGTTTCCTTATGTGTAAACTAGGAGTAATAATCGTATCCATTTCCCAAGGCTGTTGTAAAGATAAAACGAAATAATATTTATAAAGCACTTTGCCAAACTTAAAGCACTATATATGTATATATATATATATATATATATATATATATATATATATGCTTGTGATGATGGTGAGGAAGAGGACAGCCACATCTAAAGAATGTTCTTTTACTACAAATTTATTTTTAAAAAAACAACAACAAACACTGGTAACTGCTGGAGATACAAAGACATAAGCAAAATAGTCTCTGTCCCCAAGGAATTTGCATTCTAATAGTGAAATAAAACATGCAGACAGGACAACACAAAAAGTACCAGGGGGAGGGCTTACCTAAATTTTAAAGAATGAGTTCTCAGAAAAGGTCAACTTTAGTCATTCAATGAATATTCAAAAACAAAGTTCACAATGAGAGAATAATTTTCATCACTTCATCAAGTGAACGTTACTGGATTCATCTACGCTCAATAATGTCCTGATGTTAATTAAGGACACTTGGGTTATACTAATTTCCCAAGTTAATAAGCACAAAATCACTATCCCAGCAAATCCAGCCATTTCAATAATGGAGCAAATCCCTATGAAAAAACCTACCAAAAATAAAACAAAAAAGAAGCAGAGTACATTTTATTTCTTTTAGGTAAACTAGTTAATATCCTTTTAGCCTTAACACTGGGCACATGCTAATTAGCAACAAAAAGTAATCCAGTATCTGTCACAGAACTAATAAAGGAGTTCCCTGTAGACAAATAGAAAAAAATCCAAGTGTGAAAATAAAAATAACTAACTTTGAAAGTTGAATAATAGGATGTCTTAAAAGGGTATGTTTATCTTAAAATATCCCAGTTCCCTTGAATTATATGTGTTGCTTTGGATTACACTCTGGGCTCCTCGATTTGTTTTCAGGGTACATTTTAAAGGTTTTTGTTTAAAACACAGGCACATACAAAAGAAGCTGGACCTCCTAAATGGTCAACAATACAGTAACAGAAAATGCTAAATGCTAAAATAAAATTATTTAACGTCAAGGGGAAGGGGATCAGGGTACAAGCATTCAAATGCCTGTATAGCACAGACACAGATTACACTAGATGGTTCCTTGGATCTCTTCTAACTCTGAAAATCATGTGATGGTGGGAAAGATTTTTGGTTTTTCTCCATCACTAAGTCATCAAGTATTTTCATTATATCATACTCAGAAACTGCAATTAGCATACAACTTTACTGGTGAAATTCCACAGAATTTAACAGGAGTTTAAAGTACAACAGAAGGAAAGGGAGTGTTTTAATGACTCACTGTTCTTAAGATGAAATTAGCTTATCACCAATATGATTTTTAAAACTGTATTTATAAGCAAATATAATAGCATATTTGCTATTTAAATCTCTCCCTAAAACATACAGTTGAGAAAATTTCACATACAGTTCTAACATTGTCTTTCAATGCTATTGACCCGTCATCAACATGGCATGCTAGAAACTGCTGCTGCTTGTCAGTAAACATTTATTAAGTGCCTATTATATACCAAGCACAGTTCTAAGTACTAGGGATACAAACAGAAAAAGAAAGAAGCTTGCAATGTAATGTGATCAAGTCAATATACAAAAGGGCTCTGAAAAGGGACAGGGGAGCAGGGGTGGAGGAGAACTGCCAGGGTCCTCTAACCATGGGGGCAGAAGGGGGAAGTGTTTTTGCTCCTGGAGTCTAAACCAAGGAGAACAGAATATGGAAAATGAAGAGTTGCTTTCTACTACAAGTAGTAGAAATTTTGGAATTGCTCCCTTTCTGATCAACATATGTACATTAACAAGACAAATGACCAAGGTAAAGAGCATTTTCTTTGGTCATAAAACTGAGTGAAACTTAATGACCCCCAATGAGATGCAGGAACTAGGTAGAAGTCAAAAGGTAAAAATTTAGGTTTGATGTCAGGGTAAACTTTCTAACATTTACAGCTACCCAAAAGTGGAACAGCCTGCCTCGAGAAATAATAACAACTATGATAGTTGATTTATTATTATTTGTTCTACTATGGCATATAATGCATGTTCTACACTATAATTACTATAGCAAAGCCTAGATGACCTCTTAGCAGGTATGTTGAATTGGATGCCCTCTAAAAGACCTTTCTAGCTTTAGACCCTATGATCTGTGACCATGAGTCTGCGTGCCAAATCCATGACTGCTTTCATTTTTAGCACAATACTCTAACAGTGATTGATATTTCCATATACTGCTGACTCATTTGTCAATGGACTGATCTTACAGTGTAGGTGCTAAGCAGTCCCTTTATTTTTCCTTTTCTCAGCTGTTGCCTTTTGACCATTTCTTGGAAAATATGCATTTTTCAGAGAAGAAAGTCAGAAAAAAAACAGGTGATAATCTAGACAACTTATTTTGGAGAGTGTTAAAGATATAGTGAAGGAGGTAGCTGAAACAAATCGCTAATATGAGATTTTTGATGGCATAGCGGTTTAATTACCCTGCATTACTAGTAACAGTTAAGAGTAAGTGATATCTTATAAGAAAATTTAACAAAAAATCTGAAGGTATATTAAAAAGAAAAACCAAGGAAAATTGCATATTTGTTTTCTATTCTACCTCTGATGATGCACAAAATGAATTATTTGCCTTAAAGAAGGGGTTCTTAGGCTTTTTGGGTTTGTATACATATCTTTGATAATCTGATGAAGTCAATGGACTTCTCAAAATAGTGATTTTTTTTCAAAGTAATTAAAGGAAATACTAAATTTCATTTACACTAGTGAAAATACTCGTGTAATATTCCTCCCATCCAACTTCAAAGGCCTCATGAAATTTATACAGGCACCCTACAAGGCTCTGTGGACCCCCAATTAAGGACCCCTATTTTGTAGTGGGGAAAATGAGAAATAAATAATCTCTTACCAGACCAAGGATAAGGCCAATCATCAGCGTGGCAATAACAAAGATGAAGTATGAACCCCAAATTGGAATTCCAAGAGTCCCTGTGAAATAGATGTGAAGTTGCTGAAACGGAAAGGAAAAAAGACTAAATTAATTCCCACTGAGAACAACACAGGAAATGATTATTTCTATTCTGTAAATTATAATCAATCATCTAACATGTTTCAGCCCCTGAACTGTTCCCCCTAAGAGTCATAATTTTTAATAAAATTATAGATCTGCAATGAAAGAATACACTCAAATACAGTAAGGCTTAAGAGCTGCCTGAAGTACATAGTCTGAACTCTGCCAGCACTCACGGAATTCACTGGTCAATTCAGCCATCATGCTGGAGTTCTTCCATATTTCCTTCATGATGTTCTGTGCAAGGTTTCATCTTGTCCTGAAGAAATGCTCCTAAACCATATGGCATTTATAAGCCCCAGATATTTGTGTGTTTTCTCTACCATTTTAATTAGAGTGAAATCTTTTATTTGAAGACAACTGTTTAAAAGAATAAATTGTTCTCTCTCCTCATTTCTTCTTCCAGTACTTAGTTGTCCCAAACTACACAAAAGCTTACAGAAATGTGAAAAACTGCATGAATTCAGTGTTTTTCTTAAAACACATGCTATGCCTTCTGTTACTTCAGGTCCCACCAAGTAATATTAAAGGAACCATATAGATGAGAGATTTGGTCTTTTTTTTTTAGTCAATTAACTATCCATGTGAATTAATCAGTCATCCAGGAAGACAAGTATCTTTTCAGTGATACTCATTATCACACAAATATTATTTCTGATTCTGATGGCGTCACACAGGAACACACAACAAACAGGAATCTCATGATCTCCACCAGAAAGAAATCTGCAAGTGGCGCCTGAGAAAAGCCACAGTCTCCAAGATCTCAGCTTTTACATTTGTAACATGAAAGTATTGAACTAGATGACCTTTGAGGTCCCATCCAAGTCTCAATAAAGTGATCCTAAGTAAAAAATACCTGAGATATGACTGCCAGGGGCTGTGATTCTTTCTCTATGGTCACAGATGTGTCACTTGCTTTGGAAACTAATCCTATTTCCATAATCAAGAAATATCATATTTGTTCATTCAATTGTTAATGAAACATTTGTCTTAAGGTATTGTGCTTAGCACTGGGAGTCATAAAGGTTCCTTGGTTCTGCAAATTATGGGAAACACACATTTTCTAAAGGAGATTAAATCCTAGGAAAATGGGTACCTAGTATAACCAATGCAATAATGGTACATTTTAAGTCTTATTTTTCTCAAAATGAATGCATCTAAGCAGCAGTTTTTAAAACCTTGGCCTAACAGTGAACAATGAACTACATGAATACATCTTAATCTTTTTTTTTAAGTTACCAGTCATCTTTAACTACCACTAAAATAATCTGAGATTCTTCCTGTCTACTTGCCCGCCTACTTATAGAAAGACAGGTTCAAGCAATATTTTATTTGCTATGATTATGAACAAAACATAATTTTCCTACATCTTAAAAATATAAAAAGAACCTTTTTTGCAAATTTCTATCAGTTCTTCTCAAATGATGATTATTAGTGAATGTCAGTTTTTAGTCATAACCAGGTACTGATAATATATGTGCATAAGGCAACATGAATATGTGACTGCTTCTGGAATCTGCCCTTACAGCCAGCTAACCTTTGTAACTTGTTTTTTATTGGTATGATGGCCACTCAGGGACTGGGTTTTAATTTCTCTTCCCCCCAGAAATCTTTTTACCCTGAAGTCTACTGCTCATCTAAATGACTAAATGTAAGAAAGCCACAACCTTTTGTGACCACTGAGTCAAGAATAAAGGTGGAATTGCCATTGCTTGACTAATGAAAATGGATACTGCAGCCTTAATTCTATACAAGGACTAAAGGCTGCTTCTCCTCTCTAATCAGCTTATTGCTCTGGACTGGACTGCTACTCTTCCAGCTGCAATAATACTTCCTAACCCTGAGCACCCAGGCAGGTGGGGCACTACTAATAATGGTCCAGCCCCAGTCCCAGTCTTTCCCTGGCCTCTCCATCACTGGATCTTGAAGTGTAGGGCTCAAATTTTAATAATACTGAAGAAGCAGGTTTGGAGCCCTGCTCGGCCCTAGAATTTACTGCTCTGGAGCAACTTCCTTTCTGAAGTGAGTCACCGCACCAGAGCCAATGCCCTCCATTTCTGACAAACTACCCAGGCAGGTGGGGCCTTTCATTAACATTAAGGCTCCTGGGGCAAATTGCTATTCCCTGTTTCCTAAAACTACCCTTAGAGAATGAAGCTGTATTGCAGAGGAATCCTGAAGGTTCCTCCCTCTAGCACCACGTGGAAGATACTTTTCACTTCCTCTGTAACCTTTAATCCCTCCAATCCTCTGTTCTTTCTCAGGCCATCATCCCTGCTGTTTTTATCTCCCTCCCTACTTAATCTTGATACTATAGTTAAATAGCTCAACTCCACGCTGCCCACGACTCTTGAATTTCTTGTTGTACTTATTCCCATGCCTTATTGAATCTCCACCCTGGATTACCCCCATCATCATTCCACCACTATGACCATGCTGGTAGCTGGAGAAAATTGGATAACCAATCAGCCTGGATCCACGGAACATTTATATCCTCTCCTGGGGCCATACTACAGCATTTATTTTTCCCTAATCAATTTCCTATTCCATCCCCCACAGAAGGTGTTCCAAATTTTTCTGTCCTCAAAGTTCCCCTCTCCACACTGTCTTCTAAGAACCTAGTCTCAAACCTGACAAGAAAATAAAGTCAGCTCATTGGCCATGAGCTCCTTCTTTCCCCCATTTCTTCATCTCCAAACTCCTTAAGTCATTCCTCATTTTCTCCTCTTTTATTCCCATATCCAATAATTAAGAGGCCCTTCTCCTCACCAATGACAACTCTACTGCATGTGCCCTTGGTCCCACTCCTTTCATTTAGTCAAATTTTTGCAGTGGCATCAGATTAATTAAAAGAGCTAGAGTTCTGGGTGTTCAGTACTGATGTGTTAAAGCACACAAAACACACGCACACACATAGAGAAGTTGGGGCTAACTGGAATACTAGTATTTACTGAGTGCCGGGCACTATGCCAACTAATGGTGATACAAAGAAAGGCAAAAAGAAATCTATTTTCAAGAAACTCACAGTGTAAGGGTACTCTACATTGTTTTCATTAAAAAATTCTAACACAAGCTAAATGTTTCTCTTAAGAGAAGCACTATGCCTTACTTTGTTATTTAGCATCAGACAAAATTGCGTAATTTCAGGATTACTTGTGGCTTTTCATACCAATTCAACTGGCCTACCCTGAAATTCCACAAGATGGCAACATTTACTTACATGTTTATCTGACTTAGTTTGTGGTCATCTGTTAGGTTTTTTCATGCTTTCAGCAATAACTACAGTGATCTTAAAGCAACTTCCTGGCTATTTGTAAATTTCATTAAGAATCCTAGTTATAATTCCTTTTTTTCACGTTGTACCAAATTAACTAAATAAGCAATAGTTTTTCTATTCATTTATATACTTTAGGTATTTGTCAGGGAAAATCAAGAAAGAGTATTTAATAAAACATATTGCATCAGAGTGACGTTGGAGAGTTTTAGGAAGCTAAGTCAAAACTGTCAAAATTCCTTTGACAAAAGCTTTTGGGAGGACATGAAAAGATTAATATGTTGCATGTTCCTTAAAAAGAAAGGCAACATGATTTTACTATATTTATCTTAAGGCCTCCATAAATTAAACCATAATTTAATTTACAAAGAGCAATTATAGATTAAAAGGGGGTAATCAATACCACAGTGAAACAGAACTGACATTTAACTTTTCTGTAGCAACAAATGAGAAGAAATGGAGCCTAGTAATAGCATACATACACATATATAATTTTTACAATTTGTAAAGTACTTTACTTTTTCTCTTTTCTTCAGTCTTCATTTTCATTTTACTGTTCTTTTTATAGAGCAGGTGCTTGCTTGAATGGTTTCTACTGTATATTGTAGTAGTCACTGCGATATATTATCGGTTCTACTTACTCATTTTGCATCCATTCAAATAAGCCTTCCTACATGTCTCGAATTCTTCATATTCATTGTTTCTTGTAGTGGAGTAAAGTTGCATTATACTCACATACTGCAATTTGTTTGGTCACACCTCAAACAATGGGCATGTAACTTTATTTTCAATTTTTTTCATTACTACAAAAAGTGCTATAATTAGCATTTTGATACACTTGAAAATGGACATTTTAGTTACTTTTTAACAAAATCCTAAATCCATATTCCTTCCCAGAAACAGCAGGACCAGTTCACAGATTCATCCACAGTGGTGTATCTATCTTCCCATTAACCCCTAAGTCATTTATTTCTTTATGATGCTTCCTTATCTAGTTTGTTCTACTTACATACCTTTCTGCCTTTTAATCAATACCAAAGTTTTGATGATTACTACTTAAATACATAATTTCAAGTCTAGAAATGCTTTCTTCTCTCCTTTCCCCCAGTCCCTTTATATGCATGCTGTTTTTGCTGATTTTCATATTGTCTGCAAATATGCATAATTTTATCCTTTTGCCAATGTTCATGCCCTTAGTTTGTGTCTTTTGACTTACTGCTATCACTAGTATTTCTTGAATAATGTCAAGTTATATTATCTTTACTTTATCCTTGTATTTAGTAGGGAAGCTTCTAATGTTTCCTAGTGCAAATGCTGTTAAGTTTTTGGTTTTAAATATGTTTCCAAAAAAATCACATTAAAATGATTCTCCTATACCCATTCATTTTAAGACTTTTATCATAAAAGAATGCTATACATTTTCCTTTTTTATTGTACTTATTTCACTCTGAACTTAAGAATTAAAACAAAGCATTTCATAACAGCAAAATAGAAAAAAAAAGATGATTGAACATGAAACTGGAAATCTATTACGTGCAACTTACTCTTTTAAATATATAACTTATTGTGTAACTTTCTTTGATTTTTTTTCCCTTTTTTATCCTTCTTTCCTCCCACCCTAGAGATGGCTACCATTAGTCCCAAGTATGTATAAATATGTGTAAAATCATTCTATTTATCAACTCTTTCTCTGAATGCAGATAGTCTCTTCCTTCATAGTACCTTAGTAATTGGTTTAGGTATGGAGATGGGAATGAGAGATCAAAGAGGATAGATGACTAAGGTTACAAAGTCAGAATATAAAGTTGACCTTGAGGCCACATATAGCCTTCTAGGTCCTTCGGTGGGTGGCCTTGTGACTGGGTCCAAGTTTTACAGAACAAACTCTTTTAGTAAGGGGATTTGTTCTGTGAAGTTTGTATTTAGTCAAAGAGCTGCACCTGAGGCCTGAGAGGGCCACATGTGACCTTGAGGGTGCAAGTTCCCCACCCTTGGTCTATGTTATATACAATAAAAGTGGAAATTTGGGTGCCCCACTGAAAGTGCACATACACACACACACACACACACACACACACACACATACACACACACACACACACACAACACACATTTTGATTATCTATTTTTCTACATCCTATAACCTACAATCTTAAATTTTTACCATGAAAATGTTTTAAGGCAGTAAATCTCCCTTCATTATTGTCAAAAGGGAAACCAATAACCATAAAACATGTTTTTTCCATGGATATGATACATCTGTATGTCTCAGATTTAATATGTGATGGCTCCCATTCAAAGACCTAATGTTTAAGTGAAATGAGACAGTCTCTCTAACTGGGTCACCAACAATACGTATACCCAAAATATTATACAATTATCCTAAAAAAAAAAAACTAATACTAATGTGAGTCAGCAAACCAGATGTTTCCCAGCTGCTGGACAACTCCAGCTCAATCTTTAACTAAAAAAAAAAATGTTTAGGAGAAAACATTCCATATTACCTAACCACCAGGAAAAGATAAAGATTTTTATTAAGTACCTAAGAAATGATAATGTCTATCTGTAGAATTATGGACTACTAGCAAAGAAGACTGAATAATAAAAAAAAATGGTAAGTCACTAAATATGTGGAACAGAATGAAAATTCAAGGCAAATAACTCTGGACAAATAACCTCCCAAAACTTCAGTGTTCACTTAAATAAAAGGAAGATACCTATGCCACAGAATATATTAATATCAAATATAAGCCCATACATGGAAGAAGTCATCATGGCAGAACAGAGAGTGTTAGGCTTAAGGAAAATCTGGGCTCCAATCCTACTTCTAGCTCTGTGACTATGACTTCTATGGGCCTCAAGCAACTTTTTAGAATTCAGTGGCTAAGTCAAGGGTAGTTACTTAATGTTGGTGGAAGAAATCCTCACCCTGGAATTTTCCTACACTGATGTAAATACAGATTCTTTCTGAATTTTTGAGCATGCATGGCTAAGAATGTGGCAGGTCTCAGACAGAAAAAATGGTATTTCAGAGATGGAAAAGCTCTTAGGAAATAACCCAGCGCAATGCGCCCATTTTACAAATAAGGAAAGTGAGGCCCAAAGGGGTTAAATGACTTTTCCATAGTCCAGTGGCAGTACAGGCACTAGGATCCAAATTTTCTATCTCCTAGTCTGGGGATTTTTTCCAGGATATAATTCAGATCAGATAATTAGGTTTCATGGCAAGACAAACCACGAACACTAGTATGGAGAAAGAGTAGGGGGAGAAAAAGGCTTATAGAATCTGACATTTGGGGACTAAATTAAGAAGCTGTATCAAGAAGTCTAATGTCAGCATGATTTATAGAAGTAAAGGAGTGGGCAAGAGAGCGAGAGAGAGACCAAAAGTTCAAAATCAATACAGTATAAAACCACAGTAGGTGGCCAGGTAAGTGGACATACCAGAAAGTTCAAGGTCAAAAAAATGATGATGACAGATTGCATAAGAGGCAAGGTCAGGCAAGCCAGAGTCAAGCGTAATCAGAGCAATGGGGGCAAAGTCTGCTCCCTCCAGAATGGAGCTCCACTTGAGGATCTATATTCTTTAAAGGAATGGACTTCTTCCACTCTAGATGCAGGAGGATGGCAGTTCAAGTCCTCCATTTGAGGTCCTGCCCTCATCTTCAGAGATCTATTCTTAGAGTTGAGGCAAAAGAACCAATACAGTCCCTTGGGTGAGGAGGAGGCAGTGTCAGAAGGGGTAAAGGGAAAATTTCCTAGGATTATTACCTTGCTACCTTTTCTTAAAGAAAGGCATGTCTTTTTAATGTCTGAGATTTTCCACGGAATCTCAACCTGTCGCCCAAAAGTTTCCCAACATGAAGAAGCAAAGTATATTAAACAGGATCAAAAAGCTGCCTTAAAAGAAAAAAAAAACCTACCATGTCAGTCATTCACAAAATGTACAGGAAGAAAAGAAGGAAAGGGGAAAAGGAATTAACTTGGCAGGGAGGAAAGGAGAAATCATAAATTACACCTATTCATAAACAAATACAAATATATTTTATATACTTAAAAATCAAATGCTAAAGGATGGAGATTTGCAGTTACAGTAGAATTGTAAATTGTGCAAAAATAGCTTACAGATGAGCTCTGGAAAATATCATAACACTTGATCCACAGAAGGTATTAGAAACAGCAGTCTGGTTTTATCAAATTAGATAGCAAGGCATGCTATAGTTCCTTGATTACATATGTGCATATATACAAGAAATAAGGAATGCACAGAAAAGACAGATATCTGAAAATAAGTAATTGGCTAAATGATTATCCCTGTCATTTTATAAGGAAGCTGAGCATTTAGACAGAGAAAAATCTTTGTAGGAACACTAGCCCCACTGATACAGGAGAGACATTCTACACTGTTGCCTGACAAAGGTCTGAAAATAATGAGGAATAAAATGCAGAATAAAACGTAAGCTGAGATAATATTCCAAATGTTGAATTAAGATATGGTCAAATAACCTAACACATGCTGAGACTCTTATTGTAAAAAAAAAAAATCTCTTTTCAGAAGATATTAGAAGTGTTTTTCAGAGAGTTACTCGATATCACAAGCAGTCCTGCCAAATCATTTATATTTGATCTCCTTAATTTAATAATGAAGAAACTGAGACACTGAAGAGTTAAGTCACTTTGTAAAGTCACTTTGTAGAGATTACACAGTAAATCAATAACCAAACCCAGATAACCACCTCTGAGAAACTACTCAATAAAATCAATTTGGAATTGCTTTCAGGCCCTACCTAACACGCTGACCAGCAGAGGGATTAGAACTGCATTATAATAAAACAAAATTAAACCAACACAAAACCTCTTGCCTCGATTAGCAGCTTATCATCTACCTTACAGAAAAGTGATTTTGACAAACTAGCTGCTGGTCCTGCTGAATTTTTGCCTTTACTGTACAAGAATATAAAATTTCTACCAAAGACATGGAATCCAATTTTGTGATAAGAGAAAATGTAAATTGTGCACACATTTGTCAAATGTTTATTTTCACACTGTTAACACACTGACTTTTCACTCCTTTCTTTGAAATAAATGTTAAGTAAGCACTCTTGCAAGGGACTTATTAAAGGCCACTCACCCGTATCCAGCCAGACAAGCTGAAAAGCCCAGCCATTCCAGACATTCTAAAAATGAAAATGAAAGGAGAGAAATTAGTAGTTATATGAAATATGATAAAAAAACACAAAAACTGATGAACGCTATAAAGTCAGTTAAAAAATGATTCTACTATACTTTCTCCTCTGGCTGTGCTCTAAACAAGGTGGTTGTGTATAGCGGCAGGGTCCAAACAAACATTACGGCTGAGTTCCAATACGTGGCTATCCCCCACTTACACAGTGAAAGCATCTTATGATATTTTATACACTGTGTAAAAACTACCTTCCTACCATCTCACTATTTATCTTTTTTCTCAATACAAAGGGCTAGAGAGGCGACAGCTTGAGTGAAAGCTGTAACAATATTTTCAAATACAGTGTCTCATTTGGGATTCACAACAGTTCTGAGAGGCAGATGATGTTATTCCCATTTTACAGATGGAGAAACTGAAGCGAAGAGAGATGAATTGACTGCCCAGAGCCACCTGGCTAGTAAGTGTTCAAGGCATGATTTGAATTCAAGCCTTCCCAGTCCAGAGTCTGGAGTCCCATCCACTATGCCACCTCACTGGCCAACTTTACGCTGGTAATGTCAACTTGAGAAAGTATCTCCTCAATCTTGTCTTGGATACACAAACTCATTTCAATTTTCAAATCTAAGTCAATTTCCAATTTAAATAGTTATTTATACTTTTTCTGCAAATAATGTTATAACTCAGCAGGGAGCTGTTGTAGAATCAGCATTTATATAGTGCCCAAGTGCTGGGAAAGGATTCTTTTAAGTAAGAATATACTATAAAATTGAAAAATAAAACCTTAGCTCAAACATCAAAGTTCCATTATAAAGTACATCCATATTTAGTGAATTTAACTAGCTGATGAGTCAAAGTATATTACATGTTTATAAACTCTTACCATAAAATAGAATCTATAAAATGAGTATCAGAAAGGATGCTTGAAGTACATAAAAAGCTATCCAGGGAAGCAAGAAAGCTTGCCCTTAAGTCTTGTCACTGACCTACTCTAGCTTAACTATTCTAGTTAAATGACCAGGGGAAAGTCATTTAACTTCTAAACTCCCTACTTAACTCCCGAAGTCCAAACACTACAGATGACTTGCCAACCTATATCAGATGAGGGTTCTAAAACCAGTAAGATCACAGGTCAGGACAAACAACATAGCACATAGGAATGAGTTTCAATTTTGAAATAGGTTTTTTGCTTTTTCCTCCCCTGCCCCAACAAAGCTAGCTATTATCTAATTGTGTCATTTTGGTCCAGCCACTTCTGTTGTCTGAGCCTTAATGTCCCCATGTGTAAACTGGTGTTAACACTATCTGTTCTAATTTTAGGCAAACTGCTAAGCAGATATACTCAAGAGCAATTAAGACAACTGATGCCAAATATTTTCCAAATAAAACTGTTAAATGTGTAAAATTATATTACTTATGTGATATACCATTAACAAAGTGAGTTACAAAACCCTTTATGTAATTTTTCTCTAGGCACAAAGAAGAAAGCTTATAGTATAACTAAGGGAAAACACAAACATGGGTCTTTCCTCCGCTATGATTAACATGTGGTTCAGTCATGTCCAACTCTTCATGACCCCAACAATTAACATGTATTAGCTCTATTCAAAGAAACTAAAATGTATCATGTACACAAAATATCAAAAGCTATCTACAGGATAATTTATTCAGGGCTTAATTCAACTTTAGTAAGGACATATTCAGCATTGAGTATATACTCTGTCACAGCAAAAATTGAGTCCTTATACTTGAATATTTTGTATGGCTTGAATATTCCTTCCACCAAGGAGTGTGGTGGAAGACTTAAGTGTAAAAGAATATGATTTTGAATTCCAAATGTTCCGATTCCTTCCCTTGTAATGTTAAGCCAAGTAATTCGATTTCTCTAGACCTCAATTGCTTCAACTGCAAAATGCTTGATAGGCTAGATACTTTTCAGATCCTTTCTATCACTAAATCCATGAATTATAAACATAACAGGAAGAGTTGCTATGATAGAATACTTTATCATCCTGTGTCCAACTTGCTGATGAAGTGTTTAAGACTTAGGCTGATCCACACACAACAGACAGAAGGGGACCATTTTTGAAGACTTTTCAGTTCTCTAAGACCCTGTCAAAGTTGACACTTCACTACAAAATCCTTGAAAAGGCAAGGTCACCTCCACATTACGGCGAGGGCTCGGAGGACTTCAGCAGAGTCATTTTGCTGCAGAGAGCTAAAATTAACTCCAAAGCTCTTTTCTAACTCTTACACCAGAGCACACATCAACCTCGTCTATTGTTACGTGATCTTGGCTGAGGCATGAAGCTACTGACAACCACTGCTTAAATCTCTGGCAGCCCCAAAAGATGCCACTGGTTTTATTTTTTCCCTTATGCCTTGATATCAGGAGGAGGAGGAGGAAAGAGAAAAGGTTGTAAATGGGATAATGGTGGTAATACTAAAATGACAGTGGTGATGATAAGAAGAATTTATACGGCATTTAGTTTACAAAGCACTTTACATATCGAATCTCACGATTATCCTCCATTTTATAGATGAGGAAACTGAGACGGAGAAAGTTTGCCTAGATTCACATAGCCAGTAAGGATCTGAATAGAAATAGGAACTCAGGTCTCCTGGATGTCAAAGCTAGCACTCCATTTACCATCGCACTAGATGTCTTAAACTCCCCATCAACTCCTTCAAAGAGTATGATACAGTACATATTTTAATTGATTTCATGTTTCCGATTAATTCAAAGGTAAAAGAAACTGAAAATGGCACCATAAAACCATGTTTTGTATGAAAGAGGCACTGTTAGTACAACTTCCTGCAAGATTTATAAATTCTGTGTTACATTAAATCAGCAGAGTCGCTGTCTAAAATATGCATAAACATTTGGTACTTTTCAAAATGTCTCCATGGGGAGGCCAAACAGGAATGTGAAAGGTAGCTGCTGTATATATCACTGCTTTCAGAACCAGCGTGGAGCATTGTTTGCTGTCTGTGCTCTGCCTGTGCTGTACAAACAGGAAACTCTGTTTTTGGAGCCTAAAAAGTTGTTAATTTGGTTCCCAATATATCTCTTATGTGAATTTATAATCTTCTCTGTCAGTGAAAGCAAGCCATAGTTTACGTTATAGAAGACGGAGATTTCCATCCAGCCACAGGCTCAACTGCTTTCCACTTCTTCTCTAAGATATAATCCTGAAGGTCTCTGGAGATCCCTGGTCCACGGTATCGACGAAATATTCCATCCTTTGCACTGCAAGTGTGACAGAAAATAAGAATCCATTAATAAAACAAATGCTAACTATCATAAAACCAAAATGAATTTTGCTTTTATTTCAATTCTATTAAATAAAATTTTATTCAGTCCTAAGGTTAGAGTTGGAGATTCAAAATTCAAAACATATTTGTATATCTATTCATATATACACATTCTTAAGTATCCATGTATATTATATGTATAGGCACACATATATACAGTTCTGACTCTAAAGGAATTTCTAATTTAGTAGATGCATCTGTGAACTATAGAATACTAAGAAAAAACTTTTAAAGAGAGAATTATCATACTCAAAATTATAAATTTAAAAGCATCTATCATCTTGTTATCTACTAAAAATGAAAGCCCCCAGATTCTGTAATAAGGAAAACTTATGCTAGAAGTTTTCTTAGCTAATCGTTATTTTATCTAATTAAATCTATTATCAATTATTTAAGGTATATAGATAGATACAGATACACACCTAGGTATCTAGCTATACATGCACACATACATATTTGTGCTGACCGATGGTAATTCTATCCTTAATTTTCCCATTTCTAAAATTACATCATTTATCAACTAACTGGCCCGTATTTGAGAGTTATTACCAAAAGGCAGTATGTTCTCACCTAAATAATGTATCTGAAAATGGAAAAACAAAAGAAAACTTATGAGCTACCCTGATTTCAAGTGTTTCTAAAGTCCGCAAAACAAAGTCTGTACCACCTGTCGTCATTAAACGGAGTGGTGAATTGTTACTTCAGAATCTGCCCAGTAACAATCACTGGCATGAGCTAATATAGTCTTATGAATTCTTATTTTCTTAAGGAGGAGTAGGGAATAGGAAGAAACTAATGTCTCTGGGCTTTCAGTAAATTTAATATAATGGCAGGGGAATAAATTAGAGGACCTCCTACAGTCTACAAGCCTATGATTTATTGCATGAAGCATAATGGATTCTTATCACTTTTCGATAAGGTATATTAGTCAAGGATATTATATCCAGTCCTGAGAAATGATATTAAAAGTCAAAGTTTGTGATCTAAAATGAGGATTAGAAAGCTGTGAACTCTCCTTTATATGGAATAAAACAATGAAGAAATTGTCAAATTGTATGAAATTCAGAGCTGGACAGCACAAAGCTTAGGAGACATGTGAGATCTGTGGTTGACATTTTATTGAGTGATTCCTCTTTATACTGGGAAGTGAATAGCTTTGTTCCTCACTTGCTTCATAAACTTACTGGAAAATAGTTGGAAGTGTAGTGACAAAGAATCGGCCACTCAAACCTAAGGAAAACAAAAGAAACCACATGAAAAGTTATAATTAGTAAGATAGTATTGAATCAACTAGTTTTCAGCTCTAAAAACAAATAGTAAGAATTAAGTATGTTTTCAAAATTGCATCAACACCATCATCATGACAGTCTTTTAAGGTCAATGATACTACTGATTCAATATTCTTATACTAATTGCTGATAGGTTATGGTTCACCAAGTACTTTGTGTTACCTCATTTGATCCCCAGAACAACTTTGTGATTTAGGTCCTGTGATTCTGTATGTACCTTATGCTTTCTGTAGAGACTGAACAAGGGCACTTTTCAAGGTAAATTATTACAACTGCTACACTGAAACTTATCATTCGTTTTCTCTATTCCATTGCACTCTCCTATTGATTCCTATCTCCTACATTAGAAGAAACACACTATATATAAGGAAATACACAATCTAGATTGTTGATCATATCTCCTTTATAACAAATGTAGAGCACAAGTCATAGAGACACAAAAACACGAAGACGATTGAACAAAAAAGGTATTTGCTGTAGTGATACCACTAAAATCCCCAAAATGTACTGTCACTAGCAATGAAAAAAGCAATTTAACTTAACTATCCATTCCACAAAGATTTATTCCTCGCCTATGATGAATAATAAATTACTGTGCAGAATGCATATAGTTGTGCAAACACCATCCCTTCCCTCCAAAAAGTGACAATTTAGTAGTGATGATAAAACAGGCAAGTGATGGGGTGTGGGGGAAAGGACGACAACAGAAGTCAATAAGTAGAAATGTGGTAGTATAGCATTGTTTTTGAATAGAAAGATGGCAAGGCAAGAACAGTGTAAGATTAATGAGCTAGGATCAAAATAGATGAACTGAAATAGAAGGAAAATGTTGTCTGGGAAGCCAGAGAGAAGGCTGGAAAGCTCACTGGAGAATGAACTACTGCAGTCTTCAAGCAAGAGATCATGAAGTCACATCGCCCAACCTGTACAAGGATGACAGGTTAGGGTTGGGGTGAATCTTCCTAAGGCAAAGGCCTTATAAAACTTGCAAATAACACGAAGGTAAGAGGAAAGACTAACATATTTGGTGATAGAAGGAGGATCCAAAAATCCTGTCTAGTTAGAACACAGGGCTACTTCTAAAAGACATACTGCATATCCGGTACTTGGTTTTAAAGAATCAGTGACACAAGAAGAAGATAGAGACATCATAACTAGAAAGTAGTTCATCTGAAAAAAAAGAAAATCTGGGTATATTAATGGACCACAAAATCAATGTGAGTCAATAGTAGATATCGTAGCCCAAAACAATAAGGTGATCTTAGGTTACGTTAAGGATGACAGTGTATTCAGTACTCAGCCCTGATCAGACCATAGTTGAAATGCTATGCTCAGTTCTGGGTATTACAGGTTAGTATAGTCATTAATTAATAAGCAGAAGTGCATCCATGGGAGGATGACCAGTACAGTGAAGGGTTCTGAGAAAATACTATATGGAGAATGGTTGAAGGAAATGGTGATATTTAACCTAGAGAAGACTTAGGGGTAGGGGACAGAACATGGTAAGTGTTTTCAAGTATTTGATGTGCTACCATATAGAAAAGGACACAGACATGTTCTGTTTGGCCTCAAAAAGCATAACTAGGAAGAGTGGGTGGAAGTTGCAACGAAGCAAATTTTGACTTGATGTAAGGAAAGCCTTCTTAACAATTAAGAATTGTCTATAAAACTGAATTCAGTATTTGGCAAGAATAGTTCCTTAAAATAGGAATATCTCATCTGATAGCATCTCTGTACCTCATCCGGGGCAAACTTCATCGGCAGCCTTTCAATGTCTTGGGGTCTATGTCTTCCCTTGCCTCGTGGGGTGATATTCCAGAATGCCCTTCTCCCAAAATGAATTTCTCTAACTTTAAAACTAGAACTTTGCTTCTGAAAATTGTTTTTAAAATATGAACTTACAGTTATTTTTAAGAGCAAGGCCAGTATCCAGTATACATGGGAACAATATTAAATATTTGGTGTTAGTATCATTAACTGTGGGCCAACGCTTTTAAATTTACAATAGAATTTGGGAGAAGTGCCTAATCTCAAAACTTTAGTGTTAGACCTCCTCTCCCTTCAAGCTGCTTTCTCTCATATTACTAATGATCTCTTAAAGGCTGTTCTGTCATAATCTCAGTGATCCTTGATTCCTCTCTCTCCCACACTTCCCTCTAACACACCTAGTCAGTTACTGAATTTGTTTTTAATTCTATGCAACATGTTTTTCAAAGCTCTAGTCTTTGGAATCTGACACTTCCCCTCTACTGACCCAGCTACAAGGTCTCTTCATTTCTTGCCTGTATTACACAACAGTCTCCTAATTGATCTCTCTCTTTTCAATCTTTCTCATTTCTAATGCATCCCTCACATACCTGCCTAAATAAGTATTTTACCTTCAGGGACTTCCCTGGAATATCAGGGCCTCCACAAGCAAGCTCTATCTTTCCAGCTTTATTTCATGCAACTCTTCCTCATGAATTTTACAATGCAACCCAGTCGTCCTATTTGCTGAATACTGCATGTCCCCACCTCCATGCATTGGTACAAGGTGGTACCCAGAGTGGATCACATCCCTTCCTCATCCTTACCTCTGAGAATCCTGCAAGGCTCAATGCCTTTCCTAATCTCCCAATTATTGATACCCCATCCTAAATTTTCTTTCTAATATACTCACTTGTCTCCCTGCTCCAAATGAGTAGAACAGAAACTGCTTCAGTCCAAGAATGTGTTTTTTTTTTAAATTATATACCTCCCTCCAATCTAGAGAGGTGTTTGGCACATAGCAGTTTCTTAATATGTTTGCTAGATTTAATTAACTATGCCCCCTCCCTTCTCAATACTTCACAAACATATAACTAACCTATTTTTTCCCCAACAGAATCACTTTCTGTTTCTGTGGCTACTGAGTAACTTACCTGTCTTAAGCAACTGCAGCCCACTAGTTTTCTCTGCTTAGTAATATACATTATTCTAGTGACTGACTAAAGGAGATATTGAGGGTAAATGGATAAACTTTTGAATTCCTCTTCTCTTTTCCTCTTTACTATCTAATAATTAGGTCCTCTGCTCACCTGCAGCTGAAATCTGGGGATGTGAAACCATTTACTTCAGAGTAGAATACCTTTAGAACAACTGCATTTTGAAATGGGTTTGCTTTCTAACAACAAAGAGATGCCAGCCGTTCTCATTGAATTTAAAAGCTGAACCATTACCCAAGGCAATTATCTATAGCTGAGTTCACAAAGAAGCAAAAGATGATCAGTATTTATTAAATTGAAAAAAATAATGTACATACAAAGTAATTCTTTTTTCATCCCTGAAAAAATGTTTATATATATATATATATATATATATATATATATATATGTATATGTGTAGTATGTAATTTTGCATTATGATATATGCACTGTAGGCAATTTTGTATATTCACAATTCATTTCCTAAACAGGATTAAGAAAAATGTGTCATTATACCAGTTATTTAAAACACTAATACTTTTCTCAAAAGGTGGCATGTTAACCTATCTTTACAAATACCTCCACATAGTTAAAAAGGCTAACTTTACAGTACAGTTTTTATGAAAGGACTGACTAAAGGTAAGGATACAAATATTGACTGTAAAGTTTCATAAGAGAAATACAACTAGCAATTGTGGCAGTTGAAAAAATTAAAAATCATCTAATAAAAGATTTGACTCTGACTTGTAGAAGAAAAAGGAACTTGGTGTCAAATATATGAATACAAGTCAAAGCATATACAGTGTAGTCCTTTGGAGAAATCTGTGGTAGAGCTGAAAAAATCAAAAGGAACAGTTAAGGTAGAAGAATTACACTGAAATATGAATGTGATAGAACTAGCACTTCCTAGCACTTTCCTAGAAAAGCTTTTTTCACACCATTCCCAACATGCAGGAGGATAAGCCTCCTCTTCTTTCATTCCTTAGCCAGTAATTAGTTTCTCCTAAAATGAGACCAAACTATGCTGCAATTGTTCCCTGCTTCCCTGACCCCGTTTCCTAAACAAGTAAGGGTATAAAAAGCCCCAATAAAGTGGAATCCAGGTCCCTTGAACTTGGTGGATTTCTGAAGGCCACACGTTAAGATGTGCATTACCATATCCTGCTCTGATAACCAGATGCCTTTTCAGAGGGAGATGAGGAATTCTGGGTCCAAAGAATCTCCATGCCAGTATATTCTTGTTGCATATTCTTGCTGTGTTAGGGCAAAGCAAATCTACTTTTGTTAAATTTTCAGTGACTTGCTAGTACTCCATTTTATCCCCACATCGGACCTCGATTTTAAGAGAGTCCTGGCATAAGAGTGTCCTCTAATAATCAACATGAAGAAACTAAATATATGGAAACTGTCACCTCACCAGAGGGATATGCAAAAACTGTTTGGATGCCACAGAAACAAAAAAATAAACATTTTAATTCTTTTTATAATTTAAATAGTTCCTTTTGGGGGAAAAATACTCAACAATGTTCTCCATTACAGACTTGATGATATTTTTCTCCTTTATTATTGTTAATTTACCATTATGTACTGTCTGTGTTTTTTAAAACATGATTTTAAAAATTAGACAATTATAGTTCATCTAAATTCTGAAACAACTTCCTAAAAGTAAACTTCAGGATCTGGAAAAAAGAGAAAAAAAGAGAAGCAATAGCAGACCATATAAAACCAAAGAATTTCATTATTGGAAAGGAAACCAGATATTCACAGTCTAACCCAGAGGTGGGGCGCCTGCAGCCTCCAGACCACATGTGGCCTTCCAGATGAATTCAAATTTTATAGAACAAAATCCCTTTATTACAGGGATTCATTCCATGAATTTTGAATTTTATCAAAGAGCTGCACTTGAGGACCTAGAGGGCCACATGTAGCCTCGAGGCCACAGATTCCCCACTGCAGTCTAACCTTTGAACATGAATCTTTTTAACAGCTCCAAGGCATTATTCATTCAAGTCTTATAAAGCACTTACTATGTGCAAGTCTCCAGGAATGGAAAGTCCAAAACAAAAACAGTTCCTAACCTACTTTTGAGGGGGTGCTCATTACCTAATGAAGCTGTCCATTTCAGTTCTGGATGAGCTATAATCTGCCTCTCTGCCCTCTGGTGTTGAGAACAGAATAAGTCTGGCTCTACCACACTGCAACTGTTCAGATGTTTGAAGGTAGCTCTCAAATCTCTCCTCTTCCTTCAAGGTCTTCTCGTCTCCAGACTAAACATTCCTAGTTCCTTTAATTATTCCTTGTGGTCGATGGTTTTGATTCCCCTCATTATCCTGAAGTATTTCTCTGGTATGCTCAACTTTGTCATATCCTTTCTATTATAATGGTGTCTCAAGGTAAACACAATTCTCAGGTGGTGGTCAGATCACGGCAGATTACAATATAGTGAGTTTTACTATAACCTCTCCCATTCTGAACACAATGCTTTTCTAAGATTACTGTAATTTTTGGTTGTCATTTTAAATTAGTAATTCATGTTGTATTTGGGGATCAGTGAAATCACCAGATCTTTTTCACATGAATTATCTGGCTATACCTCCCCCTTCCTATACTTGAGCAGTTGACCTTAAGGCATGAGACTTGACTAAATCATCCCTATCCAGTATGTTAGCTATCCCTCTTGGTTTTGTGTCATTCTAAAATTTGGTAAGACAAGCCATCTATGCCTTTAATCAAGTCACTTATCATAATCATGACTATGGTGCCCAAGACAGAGCCCTTTACTGGGATCTCCCTCTAGAATGATAATGACCTAATTGCCATTCTTTGAGCCCAGTCATTCAGTAACTTCTGAATCTACCTAAACGCACCCACAATTATCGGGACTGTATCTTTCCATCACGTCCAGAATGGCAGCACCAACAATTACGACTCATCTCATCTCCACAGGACTTTGTCAACTAGGTCACTGAAACCTCTTCTGCCAGTAAAGTCACTCTACCCTGGATGACTTCTCAGTTCCTGGGGCCTCACCTTCTAACCGTCAAGGTCATCCTAAAGCCTCAAACTGAAGAAGGGGGTGCAGGCCAACCAAGTCTTTCTTTCTGTCCAGCATGCATTATTGACTGGACTGTCAAGCCTCAGAGTGGGGTAACTCCCCTTCTTCTCTCTCCACTCTTTTTCAGCTCCATTTTATGTGTTCTCTATTAGAATATAAACTCCTTGAGGACAAGGAGTATTTGTATTCTCCTAGTATTTGTATTCCTAGTGCCTATCCCTTAATAAATTTTTGTCAACTGACTGATCATATTTTTTTTTCAAATCTAGGTATACTATGTCTACAACAATCTTTTGCTCTTCCAATCTAGTAACCTTATTAAATAAAATAGGAAATTAGGTTAGTCTGGCATGTCTTTATTTTTGATGAATACATGCTGGTTCATGGTGATACTCTGTATTTTAAGGATTCAAAAATCACAAATCAAATAATGTGCTCTAGAATTTTGACTTGAATCACAGTAAGTTCAGAAGTTTGCAGACTTCCCCTTTTCTTCTTTGAAAATCAGTAAAAACAAACTAAAAACCATTGGTTATTTACAGTCCAGTAGCACCTGGCTTATTCTCCAGTCTTATGAAAATCATTGACACTGGCTTAGTAATCATATCTGCCAATTCTTTCAGTCCACTGCTATGTATTTCATTTGAGTCTGATGACCTCAGCTGATTGGCTTTTATCATATCCTATACACCTCGGGTTTCAATTCTTTATTAAATATTTTTCTTCTACTTTCATAAATTCTAAGGTCACTATTCTTGACAAAGAAATGAAAACAAAGTGTCAAGTAGTTCTGTGTCTCTGTGATCCATTACCAACACCCTATTTAGCTCCAAGGAATAGTTCCATCCCTTCCTTGGCTAGCCTTTAACACAGCTTAAAAAAAATTCTCTAAATGTCTTTAGCATTCATCATTAGCCTAAAGTCATTCTAGATTTTAGCACTCCAGAGACTATTTATATGACTGTATTCATTTCCCTTTTTCTCTTCTTGCTTTCCTTTTTTATTTGTCTTGCTTAAATCAAAATTGATTGACAAGTTCCATGATTATGAACATTAATTTCTTTGGAAAGCTCATTTATATTTGTGGAATCAGAATTTCTTTTTAGAGATTATTCCATTCTTCTGAAATTAAGGTCTTGAATTTTAGGCTACTTTTTGCACTACCTATTCTCTTTGAATAATTTAAAATCTGTTCTACCCAAAATTAAAACACATTTGAGATAAGGCATACTTTAGACAACTATCAGCTTTCTATTTACTATTTATAGCATATTTTAAGATGACAACTACTATTTCCAAAGATTCTTAAATTTTAAAAGTTCTTCCTTTTTAGTCAATTTGTGATCAAAAATTATGTTTTTAATTCTTTCTGCTAATTTTGAAAAAATAAAAATTATCATAAAAAGCAAGACAAAATTTTATCAGCTACTATGCTTTTGCAGAGAGAACTCAAGCAGATACTCAGATGGACAGTTGGCATCCTCAATCATTGCTATAAAACACCGCAATATCATTTTTGTGATGTTTCCAAAAACCATGATCTATTTCATTCTTTAGACCAGCCAGTTAACATCTCCCACTACAGTACTGCTTTTGTTTCTCTCTCAACTGATGCTCATCTAAATGGTTTCATTTAAGTACCTTTCAATTTAAAAAAAAAACTTTCTATATTTTCATTTATCTTCAAGTAATCTCTACTTGTATGTCCATCAGAATCTTAATCTGAGCAAATTGTAGAGTGAACTTATTATCTTGCCCTACACACTAATTTCCTTTAATAAATTCCCTATTTTTCTTTATAAAATACTGTTTCTCTAGTAATCTGGCACAAAAGCTTCAGACACCTTTGATAGCTCCCTCTCCTTTATTCCCTACATTTTCTAAGTCGTATCAGTTGTATTTTTCAGTCGGCGTTATTCTTTTTTCTCCATTCCTAATAACACCACCCTAGTTCCAGTCATCATTGCTTTTGTTTTTTTGTCAGAGTGCTGGCCTCTTCACCTAGCCAGGATTTAGTTTACAGCAATGTGACTGGCTGTTAGCACAACTCAAACTACATGCTGAATCAATTAATTGTATTTTTATTTTGCACTGCTTTTCAAGTAGCTTCTGACATAATCTCATTTCTTCAATTAGATGGCAAATTCCCTGTGGGCAAAAACCACATAATATCCTTTTACATTCCTCCATAATATACAAAAGAATATGGGATTCATAGTAAGTGTTCAATTAGTGGTTAATTTGATATATGATCATTCCTAACCATTTTTATGAGATTATATAGATCTACTATGATTTGATGACCATCAAGGATCCTTTTACCAATGCAACTTATAAGTCTTACTGAGTTTGGGGGGCACAGACTTGTGCAGACACGTAATAAATATTAGAAGTGAGACTTGAACTCTGGTCTTTCTGACTCTATGGCTAGATCTCTATCAACTAAGGAATGTTGCTTAGATCTCTGTTACAGGAACACATTATATGTGAATTCTCCCTCAATGGACTTGTTCTGCAAGATTATACCAGTGGAGCACAAGCTGGAATAGCTTCTCGTTCCAGAGTGCTGATAAACTGAATGTTTCTTTTCTGAGGACTCATTACCATGTTAGGCACAAAGTCATTTTTGGGTCACAGCAACTCTTTAAAATTATTCCGAAGTTGATTAGAGGTACTGTCATTTGTGTCAACGAAGGAAGGACACTGATGAAATGCATTTCTTTGAAGTATTTAAGCACTTCCTATCACCATCACATTCAAAGCCTTAACAGACACTATGGAAGCCACCACGCAATCTAATGAGTACATGTCCAAGAATTCTTTGTACCAATAATAAATGGCTTATTTAGCCAGTGCTCACCAACTAATGAGAAGACACTCACTACCTCCCTGGAAAGAGCCTGGCCTATTGTTGGATACCTCTAATTGTTAGGAAATTTTCCTTTATATGTACTCTGAATCTACCTCTCTCAAACTTCTATTTATTATTCCTAGCTCTCTTTTTGGTTCAAGCAGAGCAAATTCATTCAATAAACATTCTCTAAGAGTCTACCATTGAACCTTCCTCTCTGGGTTTACATCATCTATAAAATGTGCAGCTGACCTAAATGATCTTTAAGAGGCCTTATAGTTCGAGTTTCATGAGGGTATGATCCCAAAATCCAGAGATGTGCTGGTATGTGTTTAACAACCAGCTTGGGTGGGGACGGTGAAGAATATGTATGAATATATTTTTAAAGTTAATCTACATTTTTTCCATGACTTCCTTAGGTCTACTCTAGACAATCATCACCTACGTTCAGCAGTCACAGCACAGATGTAGATCTGGTGGAGGAGAGAATAAAGAGGGGCAGTCAGATATGTATAAATACTGAGAGCAGGGTCACAAAAACCTATAAGAGAAAAGAGAGTATCAAGGAGAAGAAAGTGTTTGACAGTGTCAAAAGCTGCATGCAGAGAGGTCAAGGATGAAACTGAAAAAAAGCCACTTGACTGTCAATAGAGATCATGAGCAACTTTGGAGAAAGTCGTTTCAGTTGAAGGTAGACCGCACAGAGCTAAGACAAGAATGAGGAATGGAAGTGGGGATACCAATCTGAGAAGGTTTGCCTAAGGAGTTTAGGCACAAAAGGGAGGTGAGATATAATATGATGGGATAATCAGATTAAAATCAGAGAGAGCTGTTTTCAGGACTGGAGAGACATGTTTGTAGGTACCAGATAAACAGCCAGTGGAGAGTGAGTGACTGAGATTGATTAGAGAGCAGAGGGCAATCTGACAAAGAAGGTGGCGAGGAATGGGACCATCTATGTATGTGGAGGGGTTTACCTTGGCAAGGAGAGAGGCCAGCTCTTCATGGGAAACATGACTGATTGTGGAAATGGTGGTAGAAGGCACATGAGTGAGATGAGATGAGAAAGATGGGAAAAGAGGAAGCTCTCTGCAGATGGCCTCCATTTTTTTCCTTGAATTATGTGGCAATGCTCTCAGATGAGAGGGCTGGGAGAAGAGTAGGGACGGTAAGTTAGGCGGGATAAAAAAGTTTAGAAAAATGACTGTGGTGAGTGAATCAATTAGGGGGGCATACATAAAAGGGCTGTCTCGCATAAGTAAAGGGCCAATGGGTTGAGCCAAAGGGCTGAGGGTATGTAACATAAATCTGTAGTCGACCACAACAGTACAACTTCATAATTTTCTCCAGTTCATTCAAAAGCATGTAAATAGGATGGAAAGCAGGGAATGGTGGAAGTAATTAATCCAAGGGTAGGGCTTGGGAGGGCATGATCCACTAATCATCAAGGAAGTAAGTGACAGAATAGAACTGAAGTGTGGTTCACCATGGGCTCAAAATAGGGAATAGAAGAGAGTGTGGCCAGTGCAGGATGATGGACTGGTAAAGAACTCAGGGGTAAAGGACTGAAGGTGATGGCCAAGCTGAAGAACACAGTTGGGGTTAGAAAGAAGAGGGAAGATGGAACGACAAAAGATGACAATTAGATGAAGGAATTTTAGAGCTTAGGAACATGCAAGTAGAATATCTGTGGGCGACGGTAAGATCGAGGGTATGATTATCTCCGTATGTTTATGTAGGAGGGTTGAAGAGCCATGGGAAATGAATAAATTTAGGAATTGAGAAGGCAGGATGTTTGAGGGAGTATCAGGATGTATGCTGAAGCTCCCAAGTGTGAGGGCAGGACTTGGGGAGGGAAAAAGAATATGAGCCAGGCAGTCACGGAACTTACTAAGAAAGAAAGAAGAGTGTCCTGGGGGGACAGGGTTGGTGGGTAACAGCTACCAGGATTTCAACTGAGTGATAAATATGGATAGAATGAACTTCAAAGATTCAAAACCTTTCCCATCTGGAAACTTTGTCTTTACCAGGCACATTACACCGTCCTCCCTTTCTGGCATCTGAGATTCTAACTAAGCTGGTATATTAGTTTCTAAGTCTGGAACGCACTCCCCTCTCACCTCTGATTCTCTGGATCTGTATCTTCCTTCACAGCTCAGCCCAAGTGTCACCTGCTTTGTAAGGCCTTTTCCATTTGTTTCTTTGTATATGCCAGAGGCAGGACTTAAAACAGAAACTTTCTTGATTTTGAAGACTCCTTTCTACCCTCTATACTAATGAAATGACAGTTGCAAAGCCTACACTATCTCTACCTTAATTATGTCTGTGTGGTCTCCTGTACCCCACCATGAGAGTGAAGTAGTGATTGTCTCTGTAACCCCCTCCCAAAAAAAACCCCATGACTATTGGCATTTAAGAAAAAAAATCAGATCTACAATTTCACTGGTATAAGAAATGCCTAGTCAGGAAAATTCCTCTGCCAAGGCAGATTTGTAACTGCCTATTTGCAGCTGCCTCAAGTCCAAAGAAATGAAATAACTTGCCCATGGTTATTTAGTCAATACACATCAGAGGCAGAGCTTAAACCAGATATTTCCGATTTTGAGGCTAAATTTCTATCTAATAGGTCCAATGCGTCTCACTCAACATGTGCTTAATAAATATCTGTTGACTGATAGGGGAGATAGATAAAGTGTATATCATTACGGCCTAGAATGATCTAGAAAAGTTTCATGGAGGCAGATGGACTTGAAGGAAAAGAATAATTTGGGTAACAATAAAAATCTTACTAAGTGTAGGATTGTAAGGAACTAAGAATAAAAAAACTATAAGAAAATGTCTAAGGACAGTCATAACTATAGTTTGACGTGTAAATTGAGGAGAAAGTGCCTCTAAGGCACAAGAAATATATTCGCACTCCTTTTAACTATTTCATGTATTTAGATGTGAACCCTAGAAATATTATATGAGACTATTATCAGCTGGTACACCAATAAGCATCTATTAAGTGCCTGCTATGTGACAGGCACTGGAGATAAGAAAGGCAAAAAGCAAACCGTGTCCTTGAGGAGTTCATAATCCATTGGGGGAGACAACATTATGTATAAACAAGTTATATAGAGGATAAATAGAAAATATGTTGGCAGAGGGAAGTCACTAGAATTAAGAGGGGTTAGGAAACCTTCTGGTAGAAGGCAGGATTGTAGCTAGGATTTAAAAGAAGCCAGGAAAGCTGTCAGGGAGAAATAGGCGGTGGAGAGAACATTCCAGGTACAGAGAACAGGCAGTTAAAATGCCAAGAGTTGGGAGATGGAGTTTCTTATGCAAGGAATAGCAAAGAGCCCAGTGTCCCTCGATTTAAGAGTACACAAAGTAGGGACTGGGAAAAAGGCATAAGAAGATTATAAAGTGTTAGAAAAAAATTTGTTTATGTGTAATTACAAAAAAATTACATGTGAAAAAAAAGGCTGGAAAGGCAGGTGGGGTTTAGATTATGAAAAGTCTTTGAAAGCTAGATAGAGGATTTTACATTTATTTAACCCTGGAAGTTAGAGGGAATCACTGGTGTTTACTGAGTAGAGTGGTGACATGGTAGGACCTCAGTTTGGTGGCTGAGTGGAGGTGGATTGTGGCAGGCAGACCAACTAACAGGTAATTGCAATAGTACAGGAGTAGGGAGATGAGGGTCTGCGCCAGGATGGTGTCAGTATCACAGGAAAGATGTAGGCACATTTGAAAGATGTTATAAAGGTAAAATTGACAAGCCTTGGCAGCATTGGATATAGAGAGTGAGAGACAAGAATCAAGGATGACACATAGATTGCAAGTCTACGTGACCACAAAGATGGAGGTGCTCTTGACAGTAACAGGGAAGTATGGAAGGAAGAAGGTTTGGAAGAAAAAGATAATGAGTTCAGTTTTGGACAGGTTGATCAGTATACAGTTGATAATGGAATTCATGAGAGTTGATGAGATTGCCAAGTGAAGTAGTATAGGGGAAGAGAAGAAGGCCTTAGGACAGAGCCCTGTGGGACACCTATGGCTACAAGGGGTGACCTGAATGAAGATCCAGCAAAAGAGACTGAGGAGTGCTCAGATAAGCTGAATAGGAGAATCAGAAGAGAGGGGCATCCCAAAAACCTAAAGAGAAGAGAATATCAAGGAGAAAAAAGTGAACAAATGTAAAAGGCTTCAGAGTTTAAGAAGGATGAGGGCTGAGAAAAGGCCATTGGATCTGGCAATTAAAAGAGCACTGGTAACTTTGTAGAGATCAGCTTCAGCTAAATGAAGAGATGGGAAGCTTGATTATAGAGAATTAAGAAAATGAGAGGCAAGTTAGAAAATTAAGAGGCAAGAAGAGTGAATTAGAAAGTCTGGGCACCTACTATAGAAACCCTTCTCAAGAAATTTAGTCCTAAGAGGCAGAAGAGATACAAGATGATACTGGGGTGGAAGTCGGGGGTTTTCAGGGTGGGGCATGTTTGTGGGCAGTGGGGAAGCAGCCAGCAGATAGAAAGAGATACAAGAATAGTGACAGAGTGAGGATGCTGAGAAGGCAATCTGCTGGAGCAGACAGGATAGGATGGGATCACATGGCAGGTGGAGGGGTTTGCCAACTGTTCTATATATTTGTAAGAACAAGGGGAAAATTACATGTCAACCATTCTTAAAAAGTCAAAGCACTAAGCTTACAGATTTTCAAAGTAATAGTAACATTCTTAGTAGATCCAGGTTTTATATTTAAGATCAGCTCACTAATAGATAAGCGCTCACAGTCCTGCTGAAGCATACTAGTGGTATTAAGTAAATAAACCAAATCAATAAGGCTCTCAAAACCAGTTCAAGCAATCCATTGGATTATTATATACTAGTAAGTCCATTTACGAACTAATGCTAGAAATTTAAATCAGGATAAATGTCAACCATGAGAGAATGAAATGTAATGTCAAGCATATTGTATTTCTCTAGTCAGTTCTAATAATGTATTCTTATACCCTTTAATATTTGCCCCCCAAAATGTCAAGGGAACAGTTATACTCTGAGAATAAAATTAAAGTGCTAACCACTCTAAAAAGAGAAAGTATTATTTGAAATTGTAGCTTTTGGGTTTTAAAAGGAATTATATGAGGTCTGAGTAGAGACAATAAGTCACCTTCAAAAAACAAAGAGCTTAATTTGTGTTTTGATACAGAAAGCTTACACATATACGCACACTTAGGTAAGTCCGAGATTTATAGAGAAGCTCACTCAGAAATTGTAAAGGACAGTCTTCCATTTCTTATTTCCTAATGACCTAAGAGGCAGATGACAAAAGGTGGGTGGGAGAAGAAAAGAGAGGAATGGGGAGTGAAGAAAAGGGGAAGCGGGAGGGAAAAAATGAGAAGGAAACATGAGGAAAGCAGAATTGAAAAGCAAACTAGAGGGGAGATATTTGTAGGGGGAGAGAGAGAGAGAGAGAGAGAGA
>CM053769.1:229858265-229873423 GCA_028658325.1 Potorous gilbertii | reverse complement strand
CATCCGAGTCACACTCCAGACCGTCAGTAGAATAGGTTTCCCTCTCATTATAATATCATTCTCTCCTTCATTGTTAACCAATCAAAGCTGACAGCTACCCTCAAGATCACCCACTCTTCCAAAGGCACGTAAGTGTTGAGTGGGGTTCTATGAGTAAGTCTTTGGCATTCAAGAATGTCACTGACCCCTTTTATTAATTGTTTCTATCATGATTAATAAAATGACTAATTGCCCTGAAATCATGCCTCTCGAACTTTTTAAACATCACATCCTTACTTATGGAGCCTCTCCAAGTATCAGGTTCCTGAACTACCTGATGACCACACCAAAACCCACCCTCTTGCTACTGGCTAATATTTTCTTTAGTTCTCTATCTTAAGTTCTCTATTCTAAGGGAATCAAAGAATATGCTCTGTTCATAATTTAAGAGAAATGCACAATATATTTCATTAATTAATAAATTAGCTTTAAGTCCTCCTCTAGTTTGTAATAAATCCGAAAAATCTATTTTTCCATACTCTTCTCCTCTCCCCAAATGCATAGACGTAAATAAATACCAATGCTATCGGCTATGTAATTTATTTACAGTCTGGCAATCAACACAAAGACAAATTATTTAAATATTTCAATAACATATTAGCTGGGAGAAAGCTTGCAGCTGGAATCATCTATATCAGCTTCATCTAATGATTTCTCCACAGATACTGGAACTACTTAATGTCTCATCATTCTTCTCTCTGGCAAAGTAAGCAGTTAATTCTTTTTTAGTACCTTTTGACTGTTCTTTTGTGTTTGCCTTTTTAAAGTTTCTCAATACCAGGATTGGATTTGAAAGTTTCCACACAGCTCTTGTCTTTTTATCAGGAATGCTTTGAAGTCCTGTTTCACTAAAGGTCCATTTTCTCCCCTAGGATTATATTCAGTTCCATTAAGTAAATTATTCTTCATTGTAAGTCTCTATCCTTTGTCTCCTGGAATATCAGGTTCCAAATTCTCAGCTCCTTTAGAGTGGTGGCTACTAAATTAGCTTTTCTTTTCTGATGCCCTTCTGTGAATGGGCAACAGTCACAGAACCATAATGTATGTCTCTAGTCTTCTTGCCTAAGACTTTATACTCTTTAGCAGTACTTCCTCCAACAGTAACATTGTGTCCACATGAATCCACAAAACTAGACAGTAGTTATCAGATGTGATAAGTCTTGGAGGGAGGGGAGGGGGGGCGCTGTTTGTCACCTTGTGGATACATGCAGCTCCTCTCTATCATTATTAATTCAACAAATAGCTTTCCCATTATCCCTGATCAAGGATTCTTCAACCCACAAGTACTAATTTCTTCTTGATCTTACACTTACTTTGGAATCTTTCATCAATAACACCTGTGGAATAGTTGTTTTGAAAAAAGATCTTGGGGTTGTGGTGGATTGCTTGCTTAATGATATTGAGCAGTGCAATGTTGCAGCCACAAAGGTTAATGCAATATTGAGCTGTTTTACAAAAAGTATAGCTCCCAGGAATAGGGAGGAAATAATCCCACTGTACTTCGCCTTGCTACTAACTGGAGTAATGCTTGCAATTCAGGACACCAGAGTTTAAGTAGTACATAAACAATATGAAAAGTGTCCAGAACAGGTCTCACAAAAGGGCTGAGACCATATCACATGGATCTGTTGAAGGAACTGGGGATGTTTAACACAGAATTGAGAAGACTTCAAGGACATAGGATAACTATTCTCACTGATATGCAGAGGTGACACAAGGAGGAACTACTAGCTTTTGGTCCTTTGTAACCCCACAGGGAAGAACCAGGAACAAAGAATGGAAGCTGCACAAAGGCCAATGTAGGTTTGATGTCAGGAACAAACTTCCTAACAAATAGCGCAGTGCAAAAGGGAATGAACTATCTTGACAAGAAGTGGATTCCATCTTCTTGAAGATCTTAAGTGAAGGCTGGCTGACCACATCTTGGATATGTTATAGGATCAGTTTCTTGTGATATAGAGATTGGATGACCACTGACATGATTTCAAATTCTAAAACTGTTATTGTTCATTATTGACAAGCAGTTGGTTCTTCATAAAAGTATCTAATCCTCGACTCATTTGGGAAGAGCTTCCTATCTGTTGCTTTACCCCAAGTACTCAATGGTCCTTCTTCCCCTTCTCTGTGTCACCTTCTCCAATCCTCCAAACCGCTGATATAGTCCAGGTTTCATTTCTGCCTCTTTGCTTTTCTCCATTTTATTTTTAAATAAATACTTCTAAAAAACTTGGATTATGGAAGATTCACAAGCCCCTTTACTTTGAATATCATAAAAACAAAAAACCCATGTATTCTGCATTTTGAGCTTGGAAGACACTTTGCTGTGACCAAAATACAAACACCACAAACTCTAGGCATGCTACTGAAAATTTTTCTCTACTTTCTCCTCAATCCTTGATGTTTTTGCTAGTTACTTCCTAATCTCAGTTATCACTCTCCTTTTCACCCTGTTAACATCTTGATAGCTGACTCCAGCTTCCCTTCCCTCCTGTGAATACTCCTATTGTCTTCTCCTTCTGTCTTTCTTTTTAATGCCTTCAAGCCCTTCTCGTTCTGGTTAATTCTTTTTTTCTAATCTCAGTCCTTCCAGTCCCTTTTTTTCTTTCATTCCTCTTCTACTCTCCTTCTTTATCTGTTGACCTCATTCATCTGCACTGCTTTTTCCTCAAATCCTTCAAGTCGCAAAAGAATGGGTTAGTTTTTCTCCCCTCAGTTTCTCTTATAATCCATCAGGTAGAGAGGCCTCCTTCAGGATCTATGTTGAATCTATTTTTCATACAATTGTAAAGTGATTTTTCTTACTTATTAAACTAAATAAACTCCAGTTGTTCCCTTTGGCCTTCAGGATCACATATAAACTTTTCTGTTTGTTATTCAAAGTCCTTCATACCTGACTTCTTTCTCCCTTTCTAGTTTTCTCACACATTACTTTCTTCTTACACTTGATGGTCCAGATATATTGGCCTGATGCTGTGCCTTACACATGAGGCTCCACCCCCTGTCAAGGCCCTGTTCCTGGAATGCTCTTTCTTCTAGTCTTCTAAAATCTCTGGTTTCCTTAAAGATCCACTTCAAGTGTCACCTTCTCCAAAGATTTCCCATTTACTCCCAGCTCCTAGTATTTTCCCATCCAAAGTTATCTTGTCTGTTTTTTATATATCTTCTAATATAATCTATATGTATATGCTGTCTTCCCCTTCAGGAGGCAGGGGAGGTTCAGTACATGGTGTTTCAGACTTGTTCCTCTAACTGTTGCTACTCTTATTTAAACTCTGCTGTTATCTTTATTCTCAGTATACTTTTAGAAAGAAATCTCTTAGTGATCTTTCTATAGTTATTTTGTTGTTGCTGCTTTAACCCCATATTTTTTTTCTAGTTTTGTGTTCAGGGAGAAATAGCACCTCTGGTATGAGGGCTTTTTGAGCATTTTTGAAGGCTGCTCATCTATCTATCTTCGGTGTACACTTTTTCACCAACTCTGACCTGTGTCTCCAAGAAGCTATAGCATGAGCAGTGGCTACACCCCAATAAACCACCTTGGAAGATGGGCTAAACCAGGTTGACTGAGCAACAGGTCTCAATCCATCACTGAGTTAGGGGGATGTATATACCAAATATGTGAAAAATTCCCCTGATGGAATGGATGGATGAGAACAATTTGTTCCAACAGACATGAAGGCAGCTGAAGCTTGCACTGCGGAGCACTTAGAGCTTGGTCAGACATAGAAGGCACTGTAACCTAGGCCACTGTCAGCTGTCCTGACTTTGGTCTTGCTACTGTACTTTGATGATTCTGGGAGAGAGAGTGAGGCTGATGACTTTGCATGCCTGCCTCATTTAACTTCAATTCATGCACAAATCATAGATTTAGAGCTGAAAAGGATCTTGGAGGTCACAGACTCCAGCTCCTTTATTAAAGAGACGAGCCAATTGAGGAATCTCCTCTCTTCCTTTTTCTTGACCCTTCCTCTTAGCTGTAGTCAGTGTGCTCTTTTGAGCCTAGACCTTTTCTTCCTCCACCTTGAGTCCCTCTCCTTTCTCCTCTTTCATATTCCCTGCATGTCTTTCCAAATTTGCCTTACCAACGTTCAATCTTTGACCTTCTTCATAACTTCAATACCTGAAAAGTGATCACTATTTTTTCTGCTTCCAATACTTACTAGTGGTGTGATTATACATCAATCACTTACCCTTTCTTTGAGACTATGAGGTATAGTTGAGTTGTCATCTGTGTTGATGCAAGGAGTTCCTAATCACCAAAATTATACCAAGTTACATTTGAAAGTAGTGCTACCTCCTTGAAACATAAAATAAAAAATAAACAAACCCTCACACTGTGAGTCGAGGAAGGCATGTGTTATTATCCTCAACTGGCGGATGAAGAAATTGAAGCAGAGAGAGAAGGAACATACCAAGGACATTAGCGAGCTAAGGGCAGAGCAAGCCGTGGGTATTCAGTCTGTGGAGCCTACCACTCAATGCGCTGTTCTTTCTACCATGTCACATTACCATAAGCTTTGCCTGTCTATAGATTTTTCTGAGAACTTTAAGGAACAGGCTGAAAATTTCAGGGTAAAGGACCAAGTTCTCCTTCCTGAGGTGGTTGTTAAACAAAATGCTCAATCCTGACTTGGGCAAGATTTTTAATTTAACCTCTAAACTTCTGAGATAAGTAAGAATTGTATGCTGCTGGCATACAATTATAGGAACAGCTGGCATTCTGTCCTTGGGAGTCAAGTTCATATGCATAAAACAGAAAATTCAGGTCTGTTCTCATTAAAATTAATTGCAAGAAACAAGCTTAATTGAAACATCATCTGTTATACATAGTATTTGCTACATAAAGGAAATGTACCCAGATCTACAGTTCAGTGGAGTAAAACCCTTTCCTTATGGCTGAGTTGTATTGTCATTGAATCTTGTCCTTATTCTGAGATTATATATTGTAGCTGTCTTCGCAATGTGTCTTCCCTTTTAAAATCTTGTTTTTTGTTTCAAGTTCCACTGTTTTCTGTTCCAAAATACCTAAAAGTTTTTTTTGTATTAAATTAGAAAAGTTATGACAGAAATGTTTAAATTGTAGACCCAATTCAATCATAATCACCATCAAAATTCTTTATAAACTTCATTTACACAAAAAAGTAATGTCCTCCCTTAAAAGCAATGAAAGCATTGCTATAGCTAGACAACTATAATAAAGTAGAAATTTAATGAAGACAATTAACAGAAATTTTTCATAGAGTACTTTACTGGAAAGCTTTTAAACATAAGAAGAATTTATTATTATTTTAATAATTTTCTACCACTCATTTTAGGTCCTAGAAGTACCTAATCATCAACCGAGTGACTCCTTGAACTTTAACATCAAAACAATAACCCAACTCTGGCACTTGATTTGAAAATTCAGAATTGAAATTTAATTATTTATAAAACTTTGAATTGAGTCTATTTATCCTTAATGGTCCTTAGGTCTAAAATGGTAGCTAATATGATGATCATTTAGCATCAATTCAATAGCACTGAAGGGAAGGTTGGTATTCTCATTCATTCAATTGTCATTCATTTTAAAAAAAATAATTTTTAAATTCATTGTGAATGCACAGCATATTTAAATTCCAGCATATGTTTTCTTCCACCAAAATCATACTATATGATATGATGTCTCATAGTAATGTGGAAGTGACACTAAAATCTCAAAGTCTATGGCATTAATGGACCAGCTCTGAGAAATCTAAGTTGAAAAGCCTTGGAGAGTGCAGGGTTCATAACAGATAGTGTCTGTTTCTTGGAGAAAAGCTCAGTGAATTCAGATAAGCTCATCACCAGAGTTGGTAACCAGCTGGTGAATAGTTTTGGGTCACAGCCGTATGAAATGGGGTGTACTAGACTGTTAAACGTGTCTGGAAGACCCAAGTTTGAACCCTGGCTCAGACACTTAATGTCCATGGGTTCCTGTTCTGGACAAATCACTGAACCTCCTTAGTTCTTGAAAAATGAGGGCAGTAATATTACCTACTTTACTGGGTCAAATGAGATTGTGTGTACATACATATACATACTCAGAAGCATAGGTAGCTTTGGAAATAATAAAGTTTTACATAGCTGGAGGCAGTTAGGTGGTACAACAGAGTACTGGACCTGGAGTTAGGAAGATCTTTATTCAGATATTTAATAGCTGGGGAGCCCTAAACAAGCCATGTCACCTCGGTTTCCTCAACTGGAAAATGGGGCTAATACTAGCACCAACCTCCCAGGGTTGCTGGGAGGAATAATATTTCAAAATGTTTAGCACAGCGCCTGGTCACATATAAATGTTAGCTATAATTATCATAAGTCACTAGCTATTATACCATTACGCAATCACCATAGAAAAAGACAAAAAGTACATCTATGGAGGATGCTGACATAGATGCATTTACAGATTCTTTAAGCATATTTTTGTATTATTTAGCCAATATTGAAATCTTTCCTTATTCCCAAATGATTGGAAGTGAGGAAAGAAAAGAAAGAAGAAAAACTTGCATATCCGAAGAAAGTGGAATAATCTGAGAGGCTAAGGAAAGATAACTAGGGATTAAAAATTTGCAGTAACCAATTCAAAAAATGGATAATGAGAAATCCAAATCAGGAAACAATAGAACTCTTCCTGTCTTCAGATTTGCAAACTTGGCATCCCCTCTGAACCCCCATCCTCATTCACTCATCTATCCAAGAAGGTGCCAAATACTGCCACCTCTGCCATTGTAACATCCTTCACATAGGAGTTCTCAGCTTCCTTGCATACCAGCCCCTTGGGTCGGACACTTAGCAGCATTGAATGTGCTACTGAGGAGCCTTGCTGCCTCAAGTCTCTCCACACTTCAATTCAACCTCCACAAATCTGCCCAAGTGATTTTCTTCAAGCACAGGTCTGATCATTTCATTCCTACTCAAGAGCTCCAGGGCCTTTAGGATCAAATATAAATTCCTCCTTCTCAAGCGGGTCACTACTTTTTGCCCTTTCTCCACCCTACTGTTCAGTCAAATTGGCCTTCTCTGTTCCTCACACATAGTATTCCATTTGCCATTTCTGTGCCTTTGCCATGGCACTCCTCTATGCAGCAAAGCACTGCCTTCTCACTTAGACCTGACAGAATCCTTCACTCCCTTCATACAAAGCCTTTCCTGCTCCCCTAACTGCTAGTGCTCTCTCCCAAGCTAACTTATATTTATTCTATATTTACCTATTCACAGGAATTAAACTAGACCTATAATTTTGTAATTATTTAGGGTACTCCTTGGTCACTCCTTTTACCAAAGCAGATTAATACTTTCTCTGAAATGTATAATCTGAAGAAAATTGCCTAGACCACTGACAGACTGAAAAGACTTTCTCAGGAAGACCCACATAGCATATGCCAGATGTGAGAGTGAAACCAGGTCTTCTAGGCACAGAGGGTAAATAGCTCTCCACTTTGCCATACTCATATGTGGACATGTTCCTTCCATGCAAACTTCTTGGGAGACAGAATTATGTAATTTTTGGTTTTCTGGGCACCAGTACGTAGCTCAGTACTTAAAGACAGCTAGATGGCTCACCCGATAGAGTGCTGAGTCTAGAGTAAGGAAGACCTGACTTCAAATATGGTTTTGAGACACACAGACAAACTGTGTTACACTGAGTAAATCACTTAACTTCTGTTTATCTTAATCTACAGCAGAATACACATGACTTAATCCAAAAGAGTGAATGACTGAACAACAACATAGCTTAGGGACTGGCAAGTAGTAGGCATTTAATAAATACATATTGATTGAATAAATTGAATATAATTTAACTGCAAAGATGATAATATTATATAGAAATATATATTTATTCCTATAATAGTTATATCATAACTATACTATAAATTATAATGTATATTTATTCCTTTATCACATACAATATAAATTCATATAATATCTGTATTTATGATACAGAATAATCAGCTTTGCATTTAAATGTATATTTAAATTTAAATACAGATGCTTATTCATATAATAGAGTATGTATCAGAGATATCAAACATGTGACCTATAACACTACAAAGTGCTGCCAGAACCAAAATAAAATGTAACTGGGAAATATTTTAATAAAATACAGAGAAACACAAGAGAACAGAGAACGTTAAGATAGAGTTTTCCAAGTCAATACAAAGCCTGCAGAGATGCTTATGTATGGTTTAGCGGTCCCCATTTCTACTTTAGCTTGATACCACCAGTGTACATGTATACTACATATTATACTAGCTACTATATAAACTCTAATATTGCATATACACACATACATACACACACACACACGAATACTATACTAAAATGGGTAAATTCTATAAAGCATTCAGCAAGACTTCTTTCATTTTTTCAGTCATTTGGACTCTTTGTGACCTCATTTGTGGCTTGAAGTTACTAGAATTGTTTGCTATTTCCTTCTCCAATGCCTTTTACAGATGAGGAAACTCAGATAAACAATATTAAGTGACTTACCCAGGGTCACACAGCTAGTAAGTGTCTGAGGCCAGATTTTATCCACTGTACCATCTAGCTACCCTCAACAAGACTACTCAAACTAAATCAGTAAGCATTTTAACAATCCAGGATTTAAAAGAAGATTAGGGTGAGCATTACCAAAATGATGTTGGAAAACAAGGTTCAAGAGAAATAAATGAGAACAGAGACTGACAAACCTACAGAGAAACCTCATGTTTACTTTCTTCAAGAAGAAAGTTAGGAACATGGCGAACAATGAATAAATCACAAAACTTAAAACTGACCCCATCTTGGATTGACAATGAGAAAAGAATGAGAGGGTCCTATCTGCACCAAGTACCTGTGTATAATCAGATTTATTAGAGCAAAGATTCATATCAACTTCAAATTAAAGGACAAAATGGAAGAATGATACAGTGAGTAGTCAAAGGAACTCTAGTCTAACCTATTTAAACAGCTATTAATGTGGGAAAATGGGAAACAGATAAAAGATGAACATCAAAATAGAACGTCACCATTTTAATGGAAGTTTAAGCAAGGTAAATTAACCTCAAAGATGATCTATAAATATTGCATCAATCTGTAATCACTTGATCTCCTTGCCAAATAGTTAGTTCAATTCAAACTGGAGGAAAAAATAAATTTTCAGACACTGAGAGCCCTAATTAAGCCAGAACATTTCCAAAAGTACTTAAGAGTGAAAACTAGATGAATAATGCAAAGGAAAAAGATCAGGTCTGTCAACTTTCCTATAATGAACTATTTTCTCCATTACTCAGTGCTCCATTTTCCTCCTTTTAACACCAAATGAAGTAAGTCATTTTTCTTGTATGAAAAAGTCTTTCAAGCCCTTGAAGGTGGCCATCCTATCCCTTCTGAACCTTCTCTTCTCTAGGCTAAAAGATCCCTAGTTCCTTTGACTAATCCTCACATGGCAAGAACTTCTCTGCAGGCTCTTCAGCTTATTAATGTCCTTCCTAAACTGTAGGGTCAAGAATCAAAAATTATATTCAAGATACAGTGTAATCAGAGCAGAGAATACGATAGAACAATCACCTTTGGATACTCAGAAACCAGGCCTCTGAAAGCTGCCTAAGGCTGAGTTAACTCTTCAGGTTACCGCATCACACTGCTGCTTCACATTGATTTTTGTGGTACGCTGAAATCCCCAGATCTTTTTTTCAGACAAACTGTTATTTATGCTTCCAGTCTGCTTGTACTTAGGTTCCTGGAACCTACAGGTAAGACTTGAAACATATTCCTATTAAGATCCATCTCATTAAGATTTAAACCAGTTTTCTGGCTTATCAAGATCTTGAACCGCAACACTGTAATCCAGTTTGTAAGTTATCTCACCCAGGCTTACATCATCCAAATGTTGGAAAACAATGTAATCTGTGCCTTTATCCAAGTTACTGATAAAGTACTAACAGCATAGGCCAAACACAGGTACCTTAATGCCAAAGGTACCAATCACTACTTTCCTTTTCCATGTAACTCTTGTGCAACCTAATCTCCTGAAAATTTCTGAGATAGGGAAGTTCCCATTTTGCTAGAGGCTTTCCTCTAGGTGTTATGTTATTGTGTGTATACCAAAGGAGCTGTGGAACATGAGATTTGTCCATCAACTACTCACTCTCATTGCAATGATTTGCCCTGTCTCCCTTTCTAGGCATGGAATCTCTGATATTATATGTGCATACGAACATATACATATATGTACACACATGTACATATACACATGAAAAATATGCATAAGTATATATCTACAATATATAGGCAGTTACAGTGAATAAAGCACTGGACCTGGAGTCTGGATGACTCATCTTCCTGAATTCAAATCCAGCCTCAGACATATACTAGTTGAGTGACCCTGGGCAAGTCATTTCACTTTGTTTGCCTCAGTTTCCTCATCTGTAAAATGAGGTGGAGAAGGAAGTGACAAATCACTCCAGTATCTTTGCCAAGAAAACCCCAAAAGGGATCATGGAGAGTTGGACATGATTAGAACAACTGAATAACCACAATGAAATATATACAATATACACCTATGCATATACAGTTATACATATCCTACGTACAGCAGATGTAAGTACAAACATAGTAACGTATAGTATTAGAATTTTCCAGACTGAGTCTTCTTGGGGGAATTGGATTGCTTTTCTGCTGAATCAAATGTCTAAACAAGACAATAGATTTTCTCCATCAGGCAAAAGAGGAGTACAGTTCAATAATTAATTAGAATTACTAGGGCTAAAGCAAGGGCATAGTTCAATCACTAAGAAACCTCCAGGGGTTCTGGAAACTCCAGCACGTTCAGAGTGAAGCCATTAGCTGCATTCAAGGCCTGTTCAGTTGGCTATTTTAAAACCATAACTAAGTGTTAAAAATGGGAATAAAGATTTTAAAAGCTGTTAAGATGACTATTAATACCTTTGTAAGTCAGTCTCTCAATGTGATTAACCTAAAACAAAACAAAACAAAGCAGGGAATAACTTAAGTACTTAAAGAATCTTTCTGATCTAGTCATGAGAAAGAAAACAGGAAAGATTCTTATTATAAAAGAAACATTCATTCTAATTCCTGATTCAGAGGTTTGTTTATAGCAATATACTTCTATTTAAAGGTAATATAAGAACCATTTTTAAAAACCAATAACATAATGGATCATTAATTGGAAGCAGAAAATTCTAACAGTCCATCCAAACATTCTTGAAATGCTAACTTATTAATTCAAGGTTAAGTTTTAAATTATTTCAAAACAATGAGAAATTTAATGCTTCTTACCTTTATAAGTTGTCACTATCAGCAATCTGTTCTGAAGGGCAAACTCAACTTGTTTTGTTCTAAAATATTTGCTTCTTTGCTATTTTTAGTTCACATAATATACTCTAAAAGTGAGCTTCTGTCAATCCCTTCATTTATTATTTATTTTAAACATTTGTCAATGACCTTTTTCACTTAGCACAATTACATTAAGCTGGTAGTATTAAATAAAAATATACATACATTTGCACATTTGGTGTTTTCAATGTTCCTTCAGTTAATTTACTTTATTAACAAAAGTCATCTTAGTGTGCACATTGTGAAATTTTGGCTGAAATTTTAAATTCTGGATGGAAACAGTAGATTCAATTATATTTTACAATTATGAATGTTTCCATTATTAATTCTTCAATTTATTTCTCCCATCATGATGCGAACTCGAGTTATTTATTCAAATGACTGAAATTTAAACAAATCAGTTAAACTTCCAAGTATTTTGTAGCATATAATATGTTCTGGCTGCCCATTAACTGATGATATTCACACATAATTTCACTGGGCTGAAAATAATAAACACTTTAAGTACAAGTTTCTTAGCAAATGTAAAAATATGACTGCAAACTGAGATTCATCAATACCAAATGATGCCATGGATCTGTATCTTATATCCAAATCAAGCATAATCAACCACCCTCCTACATATACAAAAGCAGCTATAAATTTTCCTTCTTTTTAAAAAGCAGAGCAGCAGAAACAATTACCATTCAAAGGCCTCTATAAAAGAGACAAAGAGGCTGGCGAACTGAAGAATTTTTTAATGAAAATATCCTTCCTTAGATTTATTATACTTTTCAGGCCTAACTTGCACTACTTTTTTTTTAAATTGCCAACTGAATTAATGATTGAGGTTTTTAAATGAAGATCTTCCAAAATCTGCTCCTTTAGCTTATTACAGTTTCAACAGGAAGTCGATATCTACTCTTCCTTTTTTCAGAAGGTCCCAACAGGTCCAACAGAACTTAGAAATTAAATTAATAAGAAAAAAAAATCAAAGATTTCAATTCTTTCAGAAACTTGGAAATTATCTTGTAGGGTTAATATAAATTATACAAAAATTAAGCTATATTTCTTAAATTACAGAGTGCTATTCTTATTATACAATGAGTGAATAGTTAACTTTGGGCATCTTGACAACATTGAAATGCCTATTCGTTGAGAGTTCTCTCTTTAAAAATATACCATTCAAAATTCATCGTGCATAGTACCTGGTTCTTGAGTGACATCCACCTTTCCCACATTGACATCAAGTTTTTCACCATTTTTGGCAAAAGTCTCCCATTCCGATTCAGTCTGCAGGCAGGCTGGACACCATGGAGCATAACTACAAAAGGAAGAATATTTCATCAGTACACAATGAAAATGCACCTGGAAAAAAATAATAACATGCAAGGCAATCTATATTTATTAAAAATACATACAAAATGAAAATATAAAAACAAAACTTTCAGAGACAGAAAAATAGGAACACAGATCTGTCTATTTCCTAGTATAGTCACACAGAATATTTGCTCATGAAAAGGTTTTTGGGAAACGAAGAACCTTACCAAGCTTTCTTTGGTGAACTCAAACTTTGTCAAAGTGAAAACACGGTATATAGGTAATCAAATTGATCTGACATGACTGCACTGTCAGAGGAACTGTGTTCAAATCCTAACTGAAATATACTACCTTTATGATCTCTGGCATTTCTGTTCTCATCTTTAAAATGAAGCTCAGCTCCTTTTATATTGTAAGCAACATAAAATATTTGAGAATCTACTTGCCAAGACAAACCTAAGAACTATATGAACACAACTACACATTTCACACAAATAAAGTCAGATCTAAACAAATGGAAAGATAGCTACCGATCATGGATAGGCCTACCTAATAATATAATAAAAATAGCAATTCTACCGAAATTAATTTACTTATCCAGTATCATACCAATAAAACTACCAAAAAATATTTATAGAAGCAGAAAAAAGAATAACAAAATTCAACTGGAAGAACAAAAGGTCAAAAAATCAAGGAGTGGGGTGGGGAACCTAGAGCCTCAAGGCCACATGTGGCATTCTAGGTCCTTGGTTGCAGTCTTCTGACTGAGTTGAAATTTTACAGAACAAATCCTTTTATTAAAGGGATTTGTTCTGTGAAGTTTGGATTCAGTCAAAGGCCACATGTGAAGACTTAGAGGACCACATGTGGCCTCAAGGTTGCAGGTTCTCTATCCCTGAAAGGAAATTAATGAGAAAAAAATGAAAAGGAAGGTAGCCTAGATCTACCAGATCTAAAACTATACTATGAAGAAGTAATCATCAAAATTTTTTGGTACTTGCTAAAAAATAGAGTGGCAGATCAGTGGAATAGGTTAGTATATAAGACAGTAGTAAATGACTATAGTGTGATAAACTCAAGGACTCCCACTTCTAGGATAAGAACTCATTATATGACAAAAACCATTGGGAAAACTGGAAAATAGTATGGCAGAAACCAGGCACACATCAATATCTCACACCACATACCACGATAAAGTCAAAATAGATACAGGATTTAGAAATAAAGGGTGATACCATAAGCAAATTAGGAGAACAAGGAATAATTTACCTGTCAAATCTGTGGAGAAGGGAAGAACGTGCGACCAAGCAAAAGGTGGAGAATATTATGAAAAGGAAATTGGATAATTCTGATTACACTAAATTAAAAAGGTTCTGTACAAACAAAACCAACATAAACAAGATTAGAAGGAAAGCAGATGATGGGATTTCCTTTCTAATAAAGGCCTCATTTCTCATATACAGAGAATAGAGCCAAATTTATAAGAATATTTCATTCCCCAATTGATAAATGATCAAAGGATATGTACAGGCAGTAATCAAAGAAACCAAAACTATCTATAGTCACAGGAAAAAATGCTCTAAATCACTATTGATTAGAGAAATGCAAATTAAAACAACTCTGAGGTACACCTGACACCTATCAGATTGGCTAATATCACAGAAAGGGAAAATGATAAATGTTGGAGATGATGTGGGAAAATTGGGACACTAATGTACTGTTGGTGAAGTTGTGAACTGATCCAACCATTCTGGAGAGCAATTTGAAGCTATGCCCAAAGGGCAATCAAACTGTGCATACGCTTTGATCCAACAATACCACTGCTAGGTCTCTATTTTAAAGAGATCATAAAAAGGAGAGAAGAATCTACATGTACAAAAATATTTATAACAACTTTTTTTGTCATGGCCAAGAATTGGGAAATAAAAGGATGCCCATCAACTGGGGAGTGGCTAAACAAGTTGTGGTATATGAATGTAATGGAGTAATATTGTGTTATAAGAAATAATGAGCAGGTGGATTTCAGAAAAACCCAGAACTGATGGTGAATGAAGCGACCAGAACGAGAACATTGTATATAGTAACAGCGACACTATGTGATGATCAACTATGACTGACTTAGCTCTTCTCAACAATACAAGAATCCAAGACAATTCCAAGACTCATGATAGAAAACTATATATATATATCCAGAGAAAGAACTATGGAGTCTGAATGCTGACAGAAGCAAATCATTGTCATTTCACTAAGGTTAAAATATGTTTAACATAATTAACATAATAATTAACACAATAAACTATGGTTGACATAATTGCACATGTATAACTTATCTCATATTGCTTGCCTTCTTGGGGAAGTGAAATGAGAAGGAGGGAGAAAAGTTTGGAACTCAAAATCTTATAAAAATGAATGTTGAAAACGATCTTTTCATGTATTTGGAAAAAATAAATGTTCAAAAAAAAAAAGGA